>JAABKJ010007545.1:43906004-44243189 GCA_011634705.1 Andricus grossulariae | reverse complement strand
ACCTTGGATCTCGAAATATACAATAAATACGTTTTCTTATACAGTTTAAAGATTTCTATAGTACTTTAATAGTACATATATTATAAAAAGTCTCCTCTTCCTTGACGCATACGACATTTTTTATAAAAAATGCATTATTTGAGACGTTTTTTCGTAACTGCGAAATTTTTTGGTAAATTTATAAATTACCGGAAACTTTTAAAATTTTGAAAATTTCGAATCTTTACGGAAATTCAAAATATATATTTTCATCTATAGTTTACCTGAAAAGAATGTAAGCTAGTTAATTAATATCGATTCTGGTGCCATTCTGCGTTTTTATAAGTTTCGATAAGTATTGATTACCGATTTCATTAAATTTGTAATTGCTGAAAATAAGGCTTCATATGAATAAGAATAGGAGGTGCGCCTTGTGCAACACGGTAAAATGTTATACATTACATGTAAAAATGGTAATAGAATTACAATAATTCAAGCAATTACAAATTTAATGAAATCCGTAATCAAAACTTATCGACGCTTATGAAAACGTAGAATGGCACAACAATTTTTAGGTGAATTATAGATGAAAGTACATTTTTAAAGTACTATAGGAATATATTTTCAATGCATTTCGAAATCAAATTCCAGGAACAAAATGTTTAGAGACCATTTCAGACTAATTGTAGTGAGATTCCCTAAATTTTGGTTTTGTTTCAGAAAATTTAGAGCTTCTTCCAAGTAGCGAAAAAAATTTTCACTCTCTAATGTTTGATTGTTTTGAATCAAAAACTAAGAAAATTCATTTTAAACCTAAAATGGCCTAGATGTTCTTCATCAAAAGAAAGAAATTTAGGGGGTAGCGTTTGCAAAATTCAAATTTTTGTTGGGCATCCTACCCTACCCCTTCATATGTATATACCTCCTGCTCACCCCTCACCCCTCACCCCTCTATCCCTGTTAAGCTCAAGTTTAAAATTATTACAATTTTGTTTGCAGTAAATGGGAAGGTTTTTTTTGCATTAAAAAAATGATTTCAAGAAGCCTTCTGAAATAATATCAAAATCGATGGAACAATCTATAAGATTTGCAATCATAACGTTGGTGGAAACTACTCTTCAAAATTCAAATAGGATTCAAATCGACTTCCATCGATCACGTAAACGTGAACCAACCAAAATTTCATGGTGCTGCAAGCTGCGATCTTCCGCTCGAATTTCCGCACGAGGTTCCAACGGTCACGCGAGGTGATATTCGTCAGCGAATATAGTCATGAATTTCCGCTTTGAGCTTTTAAGCTCTTATGGATCGCAAAACTGTTGCCAATTATCATGTACACGTATCACCAAGAATTGTAAACTCAGCTTCATACAATAAATGGAATCCTTAACCGTCAATAATAATTGAAAGTGTCGACGTCTGAGTATATTTTCTCAGTAAAAAATAAATTATAAATAAAACATACATTGAAAATCATGATGTGTAATTGAAGCCGTTTGTCAAAAAATCACTCAAATAACAATTTCGAGAAAATTAAAAAAGGAGAATAAACATAAATAAGAATCTAGTAGTTATATGGGTACCTTACAATAAGGCTAATAAACTCTATTATATCTTTTTTGCAGAGTTTAAAAGTTCCTTTTTAAACAAAATTGACAAAAAGGTTCCTTACAGTGGGAAAGGTATCTTACAAATATTTCTGCTAAGGAAAATTCAATTACTACAGAATAAAATTGTTAACTATACATCCATAAAACAAAAGTTGGAAAAAGTTAATACTTTTCGAGAAAAATATCGCCCAAAATCATCCTTTGTCATAACCATGTACTCGTAAATGCTATGAAAGAGGTTTTTTTAAAACTCTAATCAACCCTAATTATGAAAAAGGTGGCACCTACATGGTTATGGATTGATACCCTTTATTTTAACCTCCTTTATTAGTGATATTAATAGAAATTTTTCGTTTTTTGTGATACTGATTTCTAGATACCGATTCGGCTTGATTTTCATTTACTGAAGGTTTTTTTGATTTACTCAATTTTTTGATTTCATTAAATTATCGTCCTTTCACGTGGATGAAATTATTTTCATTTTTTACAAATATTTATGCAGTTTTTATCGTAATTTAGATTTTAATCTCTTATACGCGCAATATTTTAAAAATTAGTTAGATCTTTATTCGATAATCATCATATACTTTGTAATCAATTTTAAGATTAATTAGACATTATTAATATACTTTTTATTAAAGACTCCCATAGATGACATGTAGTAGGCCCCTTTTGAAAAATGGTTTCAATCATGAAATTCTCTATTTCGCATTTTCCAATGTTTAATTTTTCAAGGGTTACTAATTAATTATAATTGCTTATTTTCAAAGTCTTTCAGTTGAAACTTCGCTTAACTTTTTAATCCTAAAACTTGAAATATTGTTTTTTTGGTGTGTACTGCTCAATCTTTAGCTTGAATAAAATTTTTTAAAGTTTGAAAGGTTCACTTTTTAAATATTTCACAGCTGCATATTGATATTAAAATTACAAAAAAGATCAAATAATCATTCAAATTAAATATTTTGTTATATTAAGTAAAGTTTTGACGATTACCAATATAAAAATTTTCAATATTAAAAATCTATAACTTGATATTATGGTATTCCGAATAATTAATATTAAAATCATGAAATTTAGAAATTTTGCATCATACATAACATTGTATTTGTATTGCACTCGTAAAACCTAAAATTTTAAATTCTTCATTGTAAATTACGTTTGGATCAAAAATTGAGATCTTGAAACTGATATCCTAAAGGAAGAATAATTTGCCTGAAAAATAAATTTTCTCATGATAAATTTGTCCTGTCTACATTTTTATTTTACTCTATTCAGTCTGATAAATTTTAATTAGAAATTAAAAATACTTCAAAATTGTTTAAAACTCGATATAATTAATTGCACATTTTTGAAAGCCCGTCAATTCCCATAAATTAAACATGTTGAAATTATTCGAAATCGTTATCGTACAATTGAAATCGTTGGAAACATTTTTCAATCCCTAGAACTCTTCTGAAATTTCTTAAAATGTTTAGAAATCACTTGAAATCTCGTACATAAAATAAAATCTTCAAAAATACTTTGGGGTCTTTAGGTATCTCCTGAAATCCCTAATTATTATTTGAAATCACGTGAAAGCCTTCAAAGTTTTGTAATATCCTTTGAAATATTTTTAATCGCATTAAGAACTTGTAAAAAATCATGAAAATCACTCTGAATCCCTCACGGTCTTCTAAAACTAGTTGGAGTTTATAAAATTCTGTGAAATCCGTTAAAAAGCTTTAATAGGCTATGAAATCTCCCAAGATTCTTAAAAATCCCTTAAGATGTTTTGAAGTTATTTAAAATCCTTTTGAAAGTGCTGTGAAATCGTTTGAAATACTTTTAAAATCCCTCAAATATCTTTGAATACTTTGGAATTCCTAAATATTATTCGAAATTACTTAAAATCTGTTTAAATCACATAAATAATTTTGTAATCTTTTAAATTGGTCTCAACTGCCTTAAAATCCTTTAAAATTCCCATATATTTTAAAACTTTTTAAAACCCATATATACCTTTTTGAACTCTTTTGAAATTTGGTGAAAACTTTATAAATCTTAATATCAGGTGTACACTCAAAATTGGAATGATCAACCTCATTGATATTAAAGAATTAACGGCAATTGAACATCTCATCACGAAAGCGATCCCAAATTTTAATTTCAAGTCCTTAAAAAGCCAATCATGTTTTCAACAACAATGAGGGCGAGATTTTCGAGACATTTCATGACACAACTTTTTTAGATAGACTCTAAAAATCTCATTGAAAATTCTCGCCATCTATTAATTAAAAATGCAATAAAAGAAAACTTTTCCACAATTTTTCATTCTTACATACCTTCACGGAACAGATTTAAGGAAAATTTGTAACACAATAGGTCCAGCCATTCATTCTGAAAGCACTGATTTGAAATTTTTCGCTTCACTCCACCTACTCCTTATTCTTCCTTTTTTATTTTATGGGGAGACACTTTAGTGATAATGGAATTCCTCCAACACACAGGGAATATAATTCTACCATTCCAGTTCACTTCGAGTTCGTTCAATTGAGTTTCCGAACACCCCTAAGCGACTTGGATGGAGCCCTTACCATTTCCCTCAGTTGCAGAAAGTAAATACCTTATAATAATGACAACAGAGGCAAAGTAATAAATTACAGACTTCAACTCTGACACTTTGCGACAGCCACCCTCAGCACATACATATATGATAGACAGAGAGAAATGAGTTTTCGATGGTTGAAAATTTCCATATTCCACAAGCCCTGTCTCGTTATAGAGTAAAAAAAGGATGAAAAAGAGTTTCAGATAGTTAAAAAATGAAGATTAGGGTAGGTCGAAAAAACAAAACTATTGAAAATCGATCTACTGAAAAAGTTTTTTTGGAACCAAGTAAATGCATTTACTTGAATCCTACTTCTTAGCACCAATAAAATATTCTTTTAAAGTAGTAATTTTTAATCGAACCACACATATATCTTTTGTTGATCTAAGAAAATGATTTCGTTGTCTATATTTTCTTGATTAAAACAAATATTTCGTACAGTCAAGAAAATGATTTCCTTAACTCAAAAGGTCTTGGTGCGTTGAAATCTGATCAGTCCTTCAAAGAAATATTTATTTGATTTAATGAGTTCGATTCTTTGAATTTATCAGGAAGCACTTGAAGCAATTAACTTGTCTTTATTTGAATCAAGTCTTGAGGTTATTATTATTATTGTTTCCTGGGTTGAGACCGTAAGAGCCCCTGACGCTTGGGTGATCCCGATGTGTCCCCTTGTAAGCTTAAGCGTGACCCCAAAGCCCTCTCCATACGGCGAGGACCGCCGCCACATTATTGGCCGATACTTCTGACTCAATGATGCAGTTACTGCCCGTGAGTGTAAGTCGTTTCTCCGCAATCGCGGCATGGTGACGAGGGATATGAATAACTGTCTCATAATCTCTACCGCACAGGCGACTTTGACTTCGTTCCTTCCGAGCTTGAGTATTTTCTTCGCCCGATTAAGGTTTAGCTTTAAACCCAGGAGTGTTTTGGTCTTTCTGCAGCCAGTGTCTAATTCCCACTCATTCTGATGTTCTTTGGTCAGCCAACTGTTGATTTCTTCAGTGACTAACCTACTGGAAATGTCTAGAACTGGCTCGGGTCCATTAAAGTTTTTTCTTGCTGCTAGTGTTGCTAGCCCGTCCGATATATAATTATTTATGATGCCGCTGTGTCCAGGGATCCAAAGTAGTCACTTGGTTTTCCGTCGCTAGGTTGTCCAGAGAATCAAAGCACTCACATACTAGTAGCGACGTAGTCGTTGTACCATTCAGGGCCATTATATCAGTCCTGCTGTCTGAGCAGATACTGATGTTTCTTTTGTTACCATACTCTTGGTCCTCAAAGGCGCACTGGAGCATGGCCATAATCTCAGATTGTAGAAATGTGGCGTAGGACCCTGTCGTGATTGTAAAGCCCATTCCACTCCTTATACGATATACACCTGCTCCTGCCTTCTCCGTTTTTCTGGAGCCATCTGTAAACCAGTCGTCCCCGTAACTGGGCAGGTGTGCTTCGCCGTTAACACAATCCTCCTTCGTGGATAGGCTAACACGATACTTCTTGCGAAGAGATAGCAAGTGGGTGTTTTGTCCCTGAGCATCCTGAGGGTCGGCCTACTCGCGCTGTCAGTTGGGATCCCCACCTCTGTCGAGATCCTTCCGCCTTTTACCATATTCAATCTCCAGGCCGCCTTCGCAGCCACGGTCTTGATGGTGAGATGAAAGGGCTCCAACCCTGTTAGTGCCCCCAATGCCATTGTGGATGTCGACATTGAGGCACCAGTGACGCCTCTTAGAATCAGTTCCCTGATTCTTTCCAGTCGAGACTTCATAGGGGACAGTTCGACCCTGCGTTACCTGATCACCGCCGCATGGGTTAGCCTGGGTCGCAGGATCGCGGTGTATATCCACATAATTGTCTCCGCTCGACAATTACTTTCATAAGTAGATTTGATGGCTTTCGTGAAAATCTTAGCTGCCATCTCCAGGGTGTCCACGTCTCTAACTGACTTGGGTACCTCCGAGAGTCTAATCCTTAGTTCCGTGGAAAACTGGTCCCAGTCCGTTCTTCTTGGATTTCTGGCCCACTTAGGACCCGCGGGTACAAAGGATTCCAACTCAAACTCTATCTGTGCGTGATCTGAGAGAGTGCGTTCGTCTGAGACTCTCCACTTCTTGACATTCTCTGTAAAACTAGCGGTACAAAGAGTGATATCGATGACTTCCTCCGTGACCGAGTACTCCCCGTGTTGAGAATATCTAAGTCAGTAGTGATTAGGTATTCTCATGAGTTAATGTGCGTCCTGCCCTACAAAGTATTGTGGGAATTAGCATCGCACCCTAGCTGAAGAGGAAGACCCCTTACCGTGCAGTAATCCACCAGTGTGCGTACCTCTACTGGTGGGTTGGAATCGCTGTCATATGGAAAGTAGGCCAATCCCATGATTTTCTTCCCTATTCCTTTAAGGTCTGTGGCTATCACCATCAGGTCTCTCGAACATAACTCTGGTAGCGAGACAACGTTGACTCCCTTCGCCAGTATGTAGGCTCTTAATTTGGTCGCCTTGGTGTCCTTGTAAGTAAAACCAGTCCCCCCCCCCCTAATCTCCTAGTGGTGTCTCGCACTTACCACGGTTCCTGGATTAGCGAGATACCTGTGTGCATCGCAGCTATGCCACTCTGCAGAACCGCAGAGGTGCCTTTGCTGTGATGCAAGTTAATTTGGGTAATGGTTAGGTCATGAGCAGTCATTTTAGGTCTGCTTTCAGTCTTCCTGTGATTCGACAGGCTCCTCCTGTCCTTGGCCGGAAACCTTGAAGTTGACCTGTCCAAAGTGGTAGAAGGGCCTGTTGTTGAGGACCGCAAGAGCCCTCGCTTGGAACTCAGGAATTTGCACAACTAGAAGGTGCTTCATACCTCCCGCTGTGTCTTCTCCCTGAGGCCTGTCGTGCCTGACGATTCGGCAGGACGCTATCTTCAGTGAAGCGTTGAATCCCTCCAACCGCCGATGGACCACAGACGGGTCTTCCAATTTACCTGGGAACCACGCCGTAGCCCTGACCATCCTTTGGAGCAATTCAACCCCACCTACTTTTAGGTCCGCGCCTTCCCAGGGCCTTGTTTCAGCCACCGTGTTATGTAGCCAAGCTTTAGCCGCTGTGTTGGCTCCGACGAATACGAAGACCCCTCCCCGTCTGGGTAGCTCGTGTTGGCCACCACCACCGTCAGGGTGTTAGTCCTCTGGGCAGCTGTCAGTCCAGCCCCCGAAGAGTCTCTGTTCGCCGGCTGCTGTCTACCTCTCTTCTGAGCCTCGGTGCTGGTTTTCGGCGTTGTGGTTGCCAATGTTCCAGCCCTTGCAGCTGCTTTACTGGCCTGCTGCTCTTGCCTCCTCAGTTGCCTTTTTACGGAACCATTGGTGCCTTTGTTCTTTTTTGGGGTCTCATTGGCCGCTCTCGTTTTCATAGGTTCATTCAGGCGGACCTCTAGTCCCTCAGCTCCCGGGAGAGCAGCCGGATAGACAGATTGGGAGGAAAGAGTTATGTTAGAACCGTTCGAGCCCAACCCCTCTCCCCCCTCTCCCCCCTCCGCCACCTCCCTTCCTTCTTCTTCCTTCAAATTTAGTTTGGTTCAGCGTGGTTTATTTTGATCCCACGAGCAGCTAGGGAAATAAAAGGTCCGCCCCTACAGAGCCCCGCATGCAGGGGTAAGACTACTTACTCAGGGAGGTGGTCCAGTGTCCCTCGGGGGGCCGTTAGAACACCTTCGTACCCCTAGGTGCCAAAGTGCCACAGGCACGATCACTCTACACCCATGGCTTAGAGGGTGGCCACATTGAGTGAGACACTCAATAAATACACCTTCGTAGGCCACCATATCAACGTAGGGCTTTTTCTTGGTCGCTGTGCGGGCTGTAGGTCATTCCCGTCCCGATTCCAAAACTGGATATCGGTCCGGGAGGAACTTCGACCCAGGGATCCAGAAGGCCCGTGTTAGCTAGGCTCTTTGACCCTTCTACCATACTACAATCATACATACCAGGAGAGCCCGTTTATAGGGATCCTTTCATCAATATCCATACACATGCTGGCCGAGGTCCGTTTGACCCCCTTGCCCCACACGCTTAAGTCTCCTCACCAACTACAAGGTCTTACAGTCCCTAGGAGAGGAAGTCTTTAGATTTCTTCAAATCAAATATATAATTATTTAATACAAAAGAATATAATTAAGCTAAAAATATATTCATTTGATACAAAGAGTTGATGCATTTATATCAATGAAGCATTTCTTCAGATAAAGGAAATGTTTCATTTGATTAGTATAATTAAATTATTCATAAAAAATTAAAATTTATTCAGACGAAATAATTATTATTTAATTGAATAATACATGTATTAATTTGTTTGGAAGAATTCTTTCTCTGAATGTAGAATCAAATACAAATTTTCCTAAGATAAATGCATATTCATGCAACTGAAACAAATACATAATTGATTAATGAATGCATATGTGTTAAATTGAATATTCATGTTTTTGATTTGAAGAAATATTTTTTTAGCATTTATTTATTTATATTTATCAAGGTCTAAATACAGATTTCCGACGGACGCAAGTTCGATTCCTGCTGATGGTGGATTTTTCATCGAATTTTTCTGTTTTAGGTTCATGCCGATTTCAAATTATGTGAATTGTTTAAATTAAATATGTATAACAGTAGAAATTTTAATTATAATTTAAGCTATTAAAATATTTAAATTTGAAAATTCTCATCAAACGACGCAAATTTATATTTATTCTTAAAAAAAGGCTTCAAATCTTCTGTCGGATTATAAAAACTTTTGCCATTTTTATGTATAAAAAACATAACATCTCTATGGTTAATTTTACAAGGTTTGTAATCTATATCTATATCTATATCTGTAAGGTTTTAATCTATGTGATTCAAAAGTGACTGTGAGACTCGGGAAATGATTTTAGAATGTTTGCATACAAATTTTAAAAGTTTTTCAATTTACATGATATATCAAATATAAAGTTTTTCACGATATTCATAATTATAGAAATTTTTTTTCCCGTGCTAATAAACAGATTGAATGTGTAAACAGCTCTTTGATACAATGTTTAAAACTTACCTGACAATTTACAGTACTTTTGAAATTTTTTTTAGTGGTAGTCAGCACGATAAACTTTTGAAAAAATGATCTATAAAATGAAGAAAAGAAGAAGAAAAGCCTATAAGAAGAAAGGAAGAGTTTGTTAAAACGTTATTTTTAACCAACAGTTCTGGTTTTAATCATTAAAAATTGTTTGTAACAAATAAAACATAAATTTTCCAGCCAAACTATGCAAGATGGGACAAAAATGTAAAAAAAAACTTTTTATCCTAAGAAGACCAAAACATTTTCTTTAAACGATTTTTCTTTTCTGCTGATGAAAATACATTGGAAACAAATTTGATGAGTCTGTAAAATTTAATTTTCAAAAACCCAAAACTTAAATAAAAAAAATTCGCCGTGCCTATATTTATGATTTTACAGATTTATCAAATTTTTTGAAGTGAAACTTCTTTTGGGACGGGAGTGAATTGAAAAAAAAAACCGAACTTACGTACGACCGAACGAAAGAATGGATTCCATATCTCTCTGTCATTATCATACAAGTATACTTTCTACAGTCTATACCTTCTCTTTATATTACCGTCTCACTTTTGTGCGGCGATTCGCAATTGCTCTAAAGACTCCTTTTCGATATCCCCACTACTGCAACGCTAAGCAAGCATGTATATGCTCTCTCCTTCTCTCTGAACTCTCTTACTATGCCATTTCTTAAAAACTCATGATGATTCCTCATGAGAAATTTCAAAGTTAATCCATGGAAGTTTCACTTCTGCCCTATGGCCCCACTACCATACACCAATTTTTTTAACATTCAAAAAAATTGACATACACAAAAATTGGCACCAAATTAATTATACTTTTTCAGGATCCTAACACCTTACTTTTCCATATTGTTCCAGTTTTGATTTTCATAATTTTGTTTTTTCGACCCACCCTAATGAAGATTGTCATCAATCAAGATTCCAAACGATTTTCCTAATAAATTGTATAATAAAAAGCGAATGCAGGAAAAGAGAATTTCCCATTCGCGTATAAAAAGAACTCCAAAGTTTGGAGTAAAAGTAATGCTTGAAAGCGGTGACGTTTTAACTGATTAAATGTTACTCAAAAAACTTAGGAAGAAAGGTTGCAAAAGGGAAATGAAAAATCGGAATCGAATGGAAAAGTACTTTTAAAAGATTCGAAAGTCAGTGCAGTTTCTATTTACTGTTATTCATGTTTTTCATGCAAATGTGATTGCGAAAATGATTGGAGCTGATTGCGAAATGGTCAAGGGGTACATTGATCACCTGCATTCACATAATTTTAAATGAAAGCTTTAAATTCTTCAAAGTATTCTCATTTAAATTCAAAATTCAGCTTTTTCTCGATTCTGATAATTCTTGTATATTTGCACGCTTCTAAATATGACATTTCGAAGTTTTGATGAGTACACTTGAGAAATTTTCAAATGTTTAGAAATAAACAGGTGTTTAAGCTTCTAAATTGAAATTGTACATTCGTAAATTCTTTCTTATCAAGTTAATATATACTGTTAAAAAGATGGTGTTGAAGTTATGCAGTTATTAATAAGTGAACTTTTGTTGGTTCAATTTCCAACAGTTTGCAATTGATTTTTTTTTTGTTTTTAGAATTTACAATTTTTAAAACATCTTGTAAGTGTTTCTACCCAAAAATATCCAATCGAAAATTGTAGAACTTTTATTACTTTAGTTTGATCTGCATCATTTTTTAATTTTCAAGTTTTAAATTAATAAATTTTGATTGCTTGGGTACGTTTGTCATTTTGGGTTATGTGATTTGAATGAATACTTTTTAAAATATGATAAGAATTAGTTTTCGCGAGATTTCTTTGATGGTTCATTCAGAATTCCAATATTATGTTTTATTTATAGCAGTTTTACTTCTATTTAATATTTCGTATCACAGGATGTTTGATCAATTTTACGATATCAAAAAATCCGGAAGTATGTAAAAGTAGTAGGAATTAAAATTAATAAATCATTTTTTTTTATATGAAAAAGCTGGCATAAAGTCAAAAATTTTATCTCTATCTTTAACATTTTTAATAGTTTTTTGTTTCATCCTAAAATAACATCGGAGTGTGGCAGGAAATAAAGTTGAGGGGCTAGACTTTCCAACTATTTTTAGAGTCATTAACTCTATATTATCTTTTTTTAGCTCAATTCAAGTGATTTCCATAAATTCTTTTAAAAAACTGGTTAAAATGGTATGTAGAAATTTTAATTCTAATTTGGGACAGGCAATTAACATTTCTAAAATCTACATGTAATGTTTTTTCATTTTCAATGAAATCTGAAGTAAAATACATTTTTTAATTTTCTAGGCCTCATTTTAAAGGTAAATTTTGGTAAGAACGCAGAAAATGACTACCATAATTATATCACCATTTTTTTGCATTGTGTTAGAAGTTGATGTTGAAATAAAAAAGTTGGGAAAATTCGAAATCATCTCATTTTTTGGAAAATATGAACTCAAATGAATGAATATATATTAAAGAATTTTTATAAAACATCAATCGTTACTTATATCATCTATTTAAAAAAACATATACTTTCCAGGAGAATAAATATTCATAAAATGAACGATTTTTTCAAAAAGCCATTTTAGAAATTTTAAAATTTGCCGGGATTATATTATACCATCATTCTCTTATATTCAGCAATGCAATGTTTTAAAATCATTTTTCTTATACATTCAATCCTGTCATGTTTTATTAAAGTCTAAAATGTCTTTTTAAGATTTTTTTTTAAATTCTATAGGGGCCTAGGCGACAAAGTTATACATAGTCGGGGATATTATGTCTAATTTTTATTAATATAATACAAAAATGTAAATAAACAAACAAAAATTATAAAAAATATTTCCCATTGTGTACAACTTTTCCGCCTGGGGTTGTTTATAAACCAAATTTTCTTAATATATGTTATTCTGAATATTTTCCTTCCAAATCACTCGGCCAACTTTAATTTAAAAAATTCATGTAGTTCTACTTGGTAGATTTTTTACATAGCAGGTGTTTTTGTTGGGATTTCGTGATTTTTGAAATGAAGATAAAAATAAGATAGTTCCGCTCAATTAATTTAATTTTCATTTAATTGATAAATTTCAACAAAAATGTTTTTGTTATAATAGATAAAAATATATAACAAGATTTTTCAAGAAGAAAAAAGTATCCTCAGATAATTTGAATACAAGTTTTTCAAACAATCGAATAATTACAAATGAAACCTTTATGTATATCACAGTGATTTTTATATAAGTGTGGTTAATATATATTTCTTTTATCCGCTATAGTTCCAAAATTCTTTGATAATATAAAAAATGTTTTTAAATATTTAACATATTTCATAATTATGAAATTATGTTAAACGCAAATATCATATGACTGTGGTTTTCAGTCAGTTTCCTTTTTGATTGTCATGGTTATTCACTTCACGGTCATGATATATAATAAAAATTATAGATATAATACTGAAAAATAGTTTTTATTTTACAAATTTTCAGATAAGATAAGATTGTTTGCAGAAAAACAGCCTCTGGAGTTCGTAAGAGCATTTTTTTGAATTTATATTCCGATAATTATAGAAAGGTTTTATTGATTGATATGGAATTCGCAGAAAACTTGTTTAATATTCATTAGAACTGGAATAATATATACATGAGAAAATGTTATAAATTTTGAGCCTCTGATCTTTTGGGCAATTTTTCTCTCCGTTTTGAAAATTCTCAACTTTAATTTTTACTGAAATAAAAAATTTCTTTGAATTTTTTTCTTTGACTTCCAATAGATGTCCTAAATGATTGTCGCAAAAGTTTTTCATCTATTTCTATGTTTTGTTGTTGTTTTTAACATAAACAGTTTTGAGCCAGCACTTAGAATAATCCGCTCGACTCTTTTTAGGGGTCAAACTTCATTATTTAACTCATGTTTTGAAAATAACGAAAAGCACTTTAACTTTGAAAGAGCCTTTTTTAGACCACCCTATTGGTCAGTTATCTGACAAGTTACATCGAAATCGGTTGAGAATTGTGCCGGCAATCTAAGAATGGTCCAAAATACATGATTATTCCAGATAATGATTCTTGGTACACCCAGAAAAATAAATAGGACCCAGCACGATTTGCATTGTAATTGGCAAACGAGTTTGGTCAACTGAATAAAAATTTTGTTCATTAAACCAAAATGTTTTCTGAAATCAACCAAATGCGGTGAACAAAACGATTTTGTTGAATGAAGAACATTTTTTTTCTGGTTGTAACTTTTTTTGTAGTTGGCGGCGATGCGCTGCCACAAATCTTGATATATCCTGAAATAAATTAATTTGATTTGAACATGTGTCAACAGATGTCCAGTGGTGTGTGGCTTCGATGTCATTCTGTCTTGACGCCGCTGACTCTGCTGTCGCTACTCTTGCTGTTGGGGATCCATCTTCCGTACGTTGTAGCGCAATGCGGACCCTCGGCACAAGAAAAGCAAGACAGGCAGAGTAAGCTGGCTCTCTATAAAGTCACCCTGAAGACATACTGGTCGAGAGCACGCTTCCCCAAACATTATCCCGAATGGAAACCTCCTGCTCAATTCGGCAAACTTGTTGGTAAGTCGGCATGATGATAAAAACACTATTTTCCACACAGTTTAACAAAAGAGTCGTTTCATTTTCGTATCGAATTGCGTATACTATAACTCTGTCAATTTTCTTTGTATTTAAAAAAGTCGTAAGAATAATTTATTTTAATTTTTGAGTACTACTGGCGGCCGTCCATAGAATTTACGAATTTTGAAAAAAATGGTCTAAAAAATTTTGAAAGTGCCCCAACTTTTTGAATTTCTATCCAAAATAGATGAGTAATGAACTTTCTCTTTCTTTTTTGTCCCTGAAACTGTGTGCCAAAGCACAATCCAATCCGATTAGTCTTTCGAAAGGTATCCGTTATACAGACGACGACGACGACAGACGGACAGACACCGACGTAGAATCTATTTTTTCTGACTCAGGGGGCTTCAAAACGTCGACATTTCACGGAATCCACGAAGGTCACTTTTTACATAAAACCAATACCTTCTCATTATGATGAGAATGTAACAAATCAAAAACAAGCGTCTTCCGAAAATACAAGAAAACCGTTATTTTACCCCACCGGTCCATTTAAGAGAAAGGTATATCCATGTCATAAAGTGTGAAGATGTATCAAATAAAAGTATGATTTTTTTATTTTAGTTATACTTTTTCAATAAGCGAAGTGATCTGCTGAAATCGACAGACAGTTTATATTTTTTTCCTGTTATTGTTCACAGATTTTTTCTGTATTATCGCTGTGCAAAGCTTACTCTCTTCTCCCAGAATTCTACTGCATATGTGTATAATAGCGAATTACATTCTGTAAAAAAGAACATATTAAATACAACTTTTCTAGGTTCCATCCCGATTAATGTTCCCTGAATATTGCTGGTCCAGCTTTCTAAACATTTTCCACGACAATCATCCCTCAATGTCCTTAGCATTTCCTAGCAATTTTGCCACGACGAATTTATCATACACCAACATACTTAAATAACATTAATCGTGTGTTACTTCTTGCAGAATTATGTTCACAGTTCGAATGCTTGCCCAATGGTGCCCCTATTCCTGGTGTTCCTCGTGGCGACTCATCATCTTCTTCTGACATACAACATTCTTCCACCAGTTCTCTTCCTCCTGCCAGTAATCATTCTCTGATCAGTTCTTTTTCTCCCACCGAACCTCATCTCCCTTCAAGGTCCAGGTCTCCTCATGCCAGAAGAATGGCTCCACCTGTCAGGCTTCCTTCTCCTGACGGACTTGGATATGGACTTGACCAACTTCAATTCATTCGGCTTTCTCCGATTAAAAATCCGAACCGCATATTCGAACTTCGAAAATACACTTTTCCTGTGGATAAACGAATTGATGTACTCGTATATAATACTAATACCTTTAGGCCCATATCAACCCAAGAACAAATTGTGCTATCAACTTCCGATGGAGATGTTTTTGCAATATTGGACAATTTTGATGTTCTTGCTGGACTATATACATATAATCCTCTTATTCGCTCTAAAGCACGAGCAAAAATCAACATGGAAAGTGGAATAATTACTCTATTGACCCGAGATGAAGTTCAGGAAATTCGAGTAGGCGCTAAACGCCAAATCTCACTTAATTTTATAGTAAAGCGTGTAAACCATAATTCTCCTCACCATTAATTCAATGAAAAAAATATACGAAATTGTAACTTGTAATTACAAATAATAATAAATAATAATAAAAAAAGTTATGTTTCATTCCTTCACGAAAATATTTTTTGTGAAATTTTTTGTGTATTTACTTTAGAAAAGGCTCCGTTTCACGCATGTGGAGACATCCCTAAATCACCCCTAAAACTAGAAAGAAATTTGAAGAAAACCCTAACTTGAAAATTCAGAATATTTCTCTGGTAATAGTAGCATTTCATATCACAAGTATCAGAAAAAAGTTTCATCTTTTTAGCGCCTGTGGAACAAACTCGTAATCGACCCCCTGAAGTTTAAAAATTCTCTGCAGACGCTAATTTGAAAATTCGAAAGGTTTCCGCTGATAATGTCAAATTTGCATGGCAAAAGCAACAACAAAAAAGTTTAATTTCTCCATCGTATGTGGTTCAAAACTATTCAAAAAAGTAACATCCCTCTAGCGCATGTAGAAGCCTTCCCAAATCAACCTATCAAGTTTGGGGTTTGATTTCTTATATCAGGGATGTTACAGTATTCTGATTTCTGAATTACGGGTTTTTTCCAGTTTATTTCAAGGGCAATTAAAAAAATTTTGAACGCTGCGCTGACAGATCCATTTCAGAAAAATAAGAGAGTTTTATAGGAAGAGAAAAAAATTATCAACGTGGAATGATGGCATAAAATGAAACTAATTAAAATCTGATTTGAAATATAACTTGAGAAGAGCCCAATTTTTTCTTTTCAACATTTTTTCAGTAGACGGAGGACAATTTCGGTACTGGAAGAAGCCATTTTCTCCTTTTTAATTTTTCATTCTTAATTTCGGTCTGAATTAAAAAAGGGGAATTTTTCAATTATCAAAATTTTTATTGAGTTGGAAAGGAGAAAATGTTGGTTTTCATTTTTTTCCTAATTGAAAGAGGCTCTTTTTTGCTTTTTCACATTTTTTTAGTAGACGAGGGGCAAACTTGGTACTGGATGAGGTCAGATTTTTCTTCTTAACACTTTCATTGAATTTGACGGAAAAATTTGTTTTTTTAACATTCTTCTGCACTGAAAGAGGAGGAGGCAATTTTGGTTTTCAATTTTTTTGATAATTGTAAGAGGCCTTTTTCTGAATTAGAAGAGACCATTTTTTCTTTTTAGCAAATTTTGTTGAGTTGATGGAGGGAACTTTTTATTTTCAATCTTTTTTCTGAATTTGGGGAGGGTAATCTTTTTTAAAACCATTTTTTTGGCGTTGGAAGGGAGGAAATTTTGGTTATTTTTCTTTAATTACTGTCAGCAGTTTAAAATTATTCTCTGAGAGGCGAAACATTTTTTAATTAAAAGTTTTTAAAATTTTTTAATCAAGTATTGCGATTATTACGTTTTATTCTTGAATTTTAGTGATTATCAAGGAATTAGTTGAAAAATCATAACAGATAGTATTCTCAAAAAATACAAGTAACGCGTATTTCCATGAGTAAATAATTAACGACCAGCTTCTTCACCTTCAGAAAAGTGTCTACAACCCAGGCGGAAAAATGATGTATAGTGTGGAGTATTAAATATAATTTTCATTTATTTTATATAATTTTTATATAAAACAAGTGAAAATTATATATAATATTTCACAGTATGCATAAACTATATATATAATTTTTCCGCCTAGGAATATACGCCAAATTAGCGTCAGATAAGGTAAGCAAATTAGACTGACTTATGAAATATAAATATCTCAGAAGGAACAACTTGATGCAAAATACCGAGGTTCAAAAATAAATATAATATACATACATTTGATATAGTTCCCATTCGGTATAAAATCGAGTGCACTATACATACTCGTAATTGTAAATTTCTTAAACATTTTTAATCAAAATAATCCTACACAAACGAATATAATGCGAGAAATACTTTATTTTTTATATACTTTATGATAAGTGAAACTTTATAATTATTTTAATAGTGATAATATGAAAAAACAACAGACACTTAGCAGGCTGCAGTCCGAAATCAAACAGTGTGCTATGGAAAATTAACTTCATTTTTTGAGCCAAATTTCCAGATTTCTAAACTAATATTTTAAGAGCATTAAGAATAAACTTTAATTTTTATGTAAACAATTATTCTTCAGTCTATGAATCATCAGAATTTCTATTTATTTGTCACAGGCCTTACAGTATCTTCCCTATTCCCCCCTTTTCCCTATTTTTGATTGAATGTTTAGGAATCACTTTAAATCCTGTGAAGTCCCTTGTAATATTTTTTTCAATCTCCAATTTTGTGTAATGTAATAAAATTTGGAGAAAGTTTCAGATAACTTAGTTTAAAATTGAAATTATGAATTGGGTGAATTTTAATAATGATTGTGTGTATTTCGCACCGTTTAATTTCAACATAAATTATCTGAATCTCTCAAGGTAAAATAATTATATGAGTGAGAGAGGCTAACTTCTACAAAATTTATAAGGTGATACTAATTAAAATTTGTCATCACACTAAGCCCCACACAATAATCCATATACGCGATTTATGCTCGGGAAGGGGAAAACCACAAATATCTCAGAACACTATATACACGCGAAACATTTGATAATTCATTAGTTACGCTATTCTCATAATTCTGCGGTAATCAGTTTTTTCTACATTTTGAAAAAATGAGGATGCTTTGTATTCTAGTCTTAAACTTTGACGTTATTCTTAATTCTGTGGGTAAGTAAGGAATAAATAATATCATTTTTTGACAGTAAGTACGTTGGAACATCTATTAAACAATAATTAATGTAAAATGCTATCTAAACTCTTTGATAATAAAAAATTATTATCATTGATATAATTTCTTTGCTACTTAAGTATCATAATAGTTCGACAAATTTTTAGGACTTTCTTATATTAATCAGTGTTTTATACTTTTTTCATTGATAACTTTGTACCTCACAAGATGTTTTGATCGCTCTTTGCCGTATTTGTAATTTTCGAAGGTGCAATCTGCAACTTTCTAATTAAAACTCAAAACTTCAAAATTTTTCTATATTCACCAAGAAAAACATCTCTTAGGGAGAAAATCTAAAAAATGCAGGATTTGCAGGGTATTTGAATCAGTTTTTAAAACAAGCACCTTGTCAATTTCTAATTTTGAATTCATGACTTGTAAGTACATTATGTTGATAGAGGTGTCGTAATAGGTTTAAAATCTTTACAATACTCTTCTATCATTGTTCAAATAAAGTTTAAAACTTGAGACAATCGCGTTCCTTTAATAATGATTTCACAATTAAAGGTTCATATATTTTTTTATGCAGAAAATTATTTATTGTTCAGAACTATTTCTCAAACTCTGATTTTACAATTTATGTTGATATTCAAGTATAATTTACATCCTAAACAGATATTCGCATTGTTTTTACTTGGTTACGATTCACTACACCGGGAGTCCTAATTGACTTATACGGAAGAAAATGGCATAATCGATTTCCAATTATACTATTTTTAATAAATTGTTAACATTACAAATTCATAAATTTTGCTTGTCTTTTTGCAGAAATAGCATCAGGCATGCCGCCGAAAACACGGGACTTTCTTACAAATTTTGGGATGAGTAACGAACATGCGAATCATCAAGGTAACCCTAGTTTCAATAAAAATTCATAACAGAAATCTTAATTAATGAACAGTTTTCATATTAATAGTTTGAAATTATTAATCATCTCTTGAACTAGAAAATATTAATTACGTATGGAACCTTGTCCTTAATGCTTTGAAGAAATTTTGTTGTTGAGCACATTTTTTAAGCTCTTTCTTTGTTGAAGTATGCTGTTTCATAGCATATTTCCCTAGAATGAAAGAATAATAACTATTTTAGCAAGGAACTACTAATAATTGTACGCTCTTACAGATTTGACCCAATTTTAGGAAAAACAGTATAATCCTATAATGATTTTCTTATAAAGAGTTTTTTATCATTTCTTCGCGTTTATAGAAAATTCATTATAGAATAACTTTGCTTCCCGTTATCAAATGTATTTGCTGCCTCATAGAGGAAGCATTTGTGATTTTTTTTTAATAATAGACAAACCAAAGTCTTCATTTTGATCAATTGAAAAATAGGAATTTACAAAAAGCACAAAATTATAAAATACAAAAAAAATTTAAACACAAAGACAAATTAGACAAATCAAATTTTGTATACGAAATGATAATTTTTCGAGCTGGAAAAGGGAAGAGAAAAGTTCTGTCACACCCTATCCCCTTCCCAGCTTTATTATTTCCTTGAAAATATTAACAGAATTATTCTATTTGAAAATTTATCGCCAAAAAGTCTTTTCTGTTCTTTCGTCAACTTTGAATTATGTTGGAGAAAAAAATTTTACTATAAAAAATCGTGTTTTGAAATATTATACATTACCATAGCTTCCTTATTCTTCAATGAAATGTATCAATATTATGGGTCAATCGATTCATCTTGAATCAACACAACTTTTCTATTGTCGCATTAACTTTAAATTATGAGCATGAGACCATTTTCACTATAAAAATCTATTTCAAAAATATATAAATTACCATAACTTCCCTACTCTTTGATAAAATGTATTGATATTATAGGTCAATCGATTCGTCTTGAACCAATGAATCTTTTATATCCTTGCATCAACTTTGAATTTTGTTAATGAAAAAAGTTTTACTATAAAAACCCGATTTTTAAAATATTATTAAGTGCTAAAAAAAATTTTTTTTAGAAATCCTTCGGTCTGCAACCGTTTTCAATCTATCGTGTTCACAAAAAAGTGTGACATCCACCCACATGCACACACATTCGGACAATTGCTTAGAACATTGTATTAGACATTATTAAATTATGAAAGGTTCAATTAAATGGATTTAAATTTTTTGGAAAATGTTACCATTACAAAGCTTCCTCTATAAGGAAGCAAAATTATTATTTTTAACCGAGGATGGAATCGTTAAATTTGTATTTAGGCAAATTCAGAAAAAAGTAACTTTTAAAAAAATAGAACAATTTTAAACCAAAGTGATGAATTTTTAACTCAACTGATAAAGTAACTACCAAAAGAATTTTTCCAAAGTGTTCAATTTTCAACCATAAAAGTTAAATATTAACTAAAATAATGAATGTTCAACGAAAAAGATTATTCTTTAACCAATAAGATTAATTTTTTACCAAAAGAGACATATATTAAAAATGATAATCTATTTATATAAAGTGATATTAGTATATAATAATAAATAATAATAGATAGATAATATATATTTTATTCATTTTTTTCGTCGCTTGTGTTGTTTATTCAAAAATTTCACTTTTTCATTTTCAATGTTTTTTTTTACGAATAAAACAAAAACTATACGTCCTATCAAAAAGTAAATGACAACAAATTTGTAGATATCTTTTGGGTGCATAATTTTTGTCTCATAATCTTTTTTTGTATCTTGCATAGTTTGACAATAAAATGTAATTTTTTATTTTTCATAGTTTTTTGTTTGGTTAAAACTAGAATGGTTGGTCAAAAAATGCTGGTTAACGAACTCGATCCTTCTTTTAGGTCCCTACAAACATTTGCCAAGGAAGTTACAAAATCATAACAGTTGATATCCTCAAAAAATACACAAAACGCGTATTTTCACGAATAAATAATTACCAACCAACTTTTTGAGCATAATGTTCTCAAAAAAAAAAAATATTAAAAAATTGTTTGTCTTTCAAGGACAAAATTGACGCCTATAATACATAAAAAAATCTATAAACATACTATACTTATACTCTAATAAAACACCAGAATATGCAATAGGTACACTGTTAACCAAATTTTTGATTAACTCATTCATTAGTTTTTTCCGCTAATTGCCAATAATGGGAATCGTTTATGCTCTGGTCTGCACCTCGATGGTCATCCTGAATTCTATTGGCGAATATAATACTAAAATTTATCTATGATTAAACATTTTTTTATGATATGATAAACATTTTTAGCCTAAAAATCGAGTGAAATGTCGGATAACAAATGAAAAATTTTGGTTTTATTCCGGAATTCGGACAAATTTTCCTCAGTACGAATTCTGTCCGACATTTCAAGCAACCGAACTTAAATTCCATCCTTCATGGACATAAATTTTGACCGTCCTTGTATTTTTTTGTTCCAATTATGCAAACAAATTCGACATGAAAGCATCATGAAACAAAAAAATCTCCTTAAAAACAAATTTGGAAAATCGGCATTATGAAGATGTGCGAAATTCATGTTTTATAAAAATGATTTCTTACTGAATCTAGACACCAAGGGTTTCTCATTTTATATGTAAACATAATTTTAATAAATTGAGCGGTTGGGTGCACGAACGGTGTCCTTACGTTTTTGAAATTCAATGATTTCCAATTTATTTTATAGAAAACTTCGTGAAAAACACATGAACAAGTGACTTCCGAGAATGCACGAAAACTATTTCACCCAACCGGTCCATTTAAAAAAGCGAAATATCCATGTCATGAAGTGTGAAACTGTCTCAAATAAAAGTACGATTCTTAACTTTAGTTATACTTTCTCAATAAGTGAAGTAATATGCTGCTATCGATAGACACAGCTTATATTTATTTTCATGTTATTGTCCTTTGCATTTCCTAAGAATTTTGCCACCACGAGTTTATCGTATACCAACATACTTGAAAAACACTAATCGTCTGTTGCTTCTTGCAGAATTAAGTTCACAGTTCGAACTCTTGCCCAATTTCGCCCCTATTCCTGATGTTCCACGTGGCAGCCCATCTTCTTCTTCTTCGGACAGACAACATCCTTCTACCGGTCCTCTTCCTCCTGCCAGTCATCATTCTCCGATCAGGTCTTCTTCTCCCGACGAACCTCCTCTTCGTTCAAGGTCCAGGTCTCCTCCTGCCTGTCTTCATTTTCTGATCAGGTCTTCTCCTGCCAGTTCTCATCCTTCTGTCAGTGCTCATTCTCCGATCAGATCTTCTCCTGCCGAACCTCCTCTTCGTTCAAGGTCCAGGTCTCCTTCTGCCTTGAGAATCGGTCAACCTGTCAGGCTTCCTTCTTCTGGCGGATTTGGACATGGACTTGACCAACTTAAATTTTTTCGTCTTACTTCGATTAGAAATCCGAACCGCGTATTCGAACTTCGAAGATACACATTCCCTGCGGGTAAACGAATTCATATACTAGTAAGTAATACTCATACCTTTAGGCTTATATCAACCCAAGAACAAACTGTGTTATCAACATTCGATGGTGACGTCTTTGCAACATTGGAGAGTAGTAATGTTCTTGCTGGAATATATGAATATGATCCTCGCATTCACTGTAAAGGACGGGCAAAAATCAACATGAAAAACGGCACGATTACCCCATTGACCCGAGATGAAATTAAGGAAGTTCCAGTAGGGACCCATCGCCTAATCTCAGTTAATTTTATAGTCAAGCATGTAAACCACAATCGTCCATACCATTAATTTAATTTAAAAAATATAAAAAATTGTAACTTGTAATTACAAATAATAATAAAATTTCAGTATATTATATGGGTCACAAGCTTTCAATCTTTCGTCAATGCCTGAGTCCATTTTTTCGGAAACAAATAAAAAAAGTTCTGTTTCATTCTTTCACGAAAATATTTTTTGAGAAAAATAATTGTTGGTTTATAATGGTTGACCTATATTAGTTTTTATATGGGCGAGACCACCGTAATTTACATAGAAAAAAAGTACACTGCTATAGAAAAAATTTTACGAACTTAGTCGATGATGTCGAAAATGTATTTTCATTAGAAAAGGCTACGTTCCGCGCATGTAGAGCCTTCAATCAATTCAATTATTCTATATTTTCGACTTAAACATGTTTCACTGTTAATGCTTGTTGTTTGAAAAATTGAAACATTTAATACGAATTCACGCAATTATAAATTGTTCAATATCAAACGACATTAATTATAAATTGTCTAATTATAAGCATTCAATGATAAATCATTTGATTTTGAATATTCTCAATTATAATGGTAAAACTGTCAATTTTTTCATTTCGATTCCAGAAGTTTTGATTTGATTAAAACTGAAAACTAATTAGCGAAAAATTCAAACATTTTTGTCCAAAATTTGTAATTATTGAATATTGAACTGAATTGCTAGAAATAGATTTCTTTGAATTGTTACAATTTCACAGAGCTATATTTAAACTTTGAACGTTCCAATTTTGATTATTCCGTTTTAAAAACGTTTGATTTGTAAGTTATTCGTTTGTTTTTTTCATTGGAAGGAACCATTTTTTTCTTTTTGACAGTTTTATTGTGTTAAATACAAGAATTTTTATTTTCAATTATCTTCTGAACTGAAAGAGGTACATTTTTTATTTTTTACATTTGAATTGAGTTGGAAAGAAAGATATTTTGATTTTTCAATTATTTTATGATTGGAAGAGGCCTTTTTCTAAATTAAAAGAGAATATTTTTTCTTTTTCTCAATTTTATTGTGTTGAAAGAAAACTTTTTATTTCTGATCTTTTTTTCTAAATTGTAGGAGGGTAATTTTTTGAAACCATTTTCATGGAGTTGAAAGAAAGGAAATTTTTTATGTTTTTCTCAATTAATGTCAGCAGTTTAAAATTAAACTCTGAGGGACAAAACATTTTTAAATTTAAAGTTTTTGAAATTTAACAATTTCTAAATTGAGCAGAGAAAATTTGTTGGTTTCATTCTGATCTTAAAGGAAAGCTTAGGTTTCTTCATTAAGAAAACTTAAGGTTGAAAAATTAGATTATTACATTTTTTTTAACTTTAGTGGTTATTATGGATAACTTTTTCTTCTTAATCTTCTCAAAAATAAAAGATTGAAAAATGTTTTGTCTTGGAAACTTAGCAGGCACCTTCAAAAAGGTGTCTACAATATATATATATAAAATTAGCCTCAGTTAAGATAAACAAACTAACTGAATCATGAAATATAAATATGCTTATCTCAGAAGGATATGCTTGAAGCGTATAATACGTGAGATATTGACAAACAGACTATACATATACTCTTATGAAACACCCGAATATATGTTGGGTACACCGTTAACCAAATTCTTGATTAACGCATTAATTAGTTCTGCCTCTAATTGCCAAAAATGAGGATCATTTACACTCTGCTCTTCACCGTGATGGTCATCCTGAATTCTATTGGTAAATATAATACTATATCATATATCTATAATTTAGAAAAACATTTTTAAGCTTTGCGACAAAGAATGTCTCCGGACGTCAACAGGTAAAAATCGAGTGAAATGTCGAATAACGAAACAAAGAATTTCGGTTTTATTCCGGAATCAGGACAAATTCTCCGGAATTCGCATTCTATCCGATATTTCAAGCAAGTGATCTTGAACTTAATCCTTCACGGAAAAAAGTTGAGCCCTAAAGTTTGAAAATTCTGTTTTCGTCTCTCTAGCTCATGTGGATCCTACCACATATTTTTAATTTAATAAAATAATCTAAAAGGTTTCAATAAATATAGAATTTTCTTAATATCATACTTAAGAACTTTTTCGCAAAAAAATACTAGATCGATTAAAAAATTTGAGATTTCCTTATCCCAAAAACGACAAGTATTTCTAACTTAAACTATACTTGTGTTTTGAATAGCTGCCTGAACGCTGCGCGCCAGAGGCGACGCACATTGACTGTCTGAGTGTGGACGCATATCGCGCATATAAAAATATATTATGAGTTTTTAGAAGTGAAGGCATCACATTTTTAAACTTTGAAAAATAGCGAAATTGTAAAGTGGAGTACTATCATCCTAACCTCGAATCGTCAATGTTCTCTAGAAAATATAGTGCATATGTATATTACCAAAAGCCTGTTCGAAGAATTTATACATGCTTTGAAAAACGTGCAAGTCTAACAAATGTGGCAGTTTTTAATAATATTCAAATGTTGAAGATTCAGACATGATGTGGAAATTTTATATATGATTTACAGAGCATTCATCTTACTGCAAATTATTTTAAATTGTTTAGAGACCTACTTATACTATATCAGATTTACATAGTAGTAGACAATTTCTAATAATATGGCAATCAAATATAGTTTAAGTAAATAAATAGCCCCATAGGAACTTCGAAGGTCACTTCTTTTTTGTAGGGTTGTGGAAGAGAAAACTTGTCAGAGCCCGACTAGATCCCTTTTTAAATTTCTGCACGGGATAGCGCCATCCATGGAAATATTATGAAATTATTGTTAAGTCTACATGAATCGAAAAAAAAATGTTTTCCTTCAGAAACTTTCCAGATACCTTGAAAAAGGTGACGATAATAATTGTGCATAGTTTAAAAAATTTCCGATATAGATTCAGATTTTTCTAGACGCGACATTATCGTGAGATAAGATAATTCATTAGATACGAAGTATATAGCATATGCTACATATTGTAAACAAGCCACAAAATAAGCAATATGTACACTGTTAACCAAATTCTTCATTAATACAGTAACCAGTTTGTGTTCAATTTTTGGACAAACAACATGAGCTACGAGATAAATGAATATACAAAAGTTGTTCAGACGGAAAAAATCAACAAATTTTTTATGAATCATTTTTTCATGGAACATGTAGTTCTTGTTTTAGAAGTAATAAAGTAATAAAAATAAGATTTGTAAAATATTTTGCAATATCTGAATAAGCAGTCCCAGACTGAGGTACGAAAATAAATATAATATTCATTTGATATAATCGAGTTGAACTTAATGTAGAAAAGTGCGCGATTTGGACAAAACTGAGTGCGAAGCACGAGATGCGTATTGAGAATGTGTTCATTAGAGCCAAAGGAGCGTTAACAAAAGAGAACTCACAATCGCCAACTTACAGTTGTCGATGCTTGACCTTTAATTTTAAAAGATCTGTGCACAAATTTGGAGGAAGTACAAAGACCGAGTGTTCAAACTTGCTAGCCGCGCGCACAACTGTGTTGGAAAGGAGGAAATTTTTTTTTTTTTTTTGATAATTGGAAGAGGCCTTTTTCCGAATTGGAAGAGACCATTTTTTCTTTTTGCATACTTAAAAAACATTATTCGTCTGTTGCTTGTTGCAGAATTAAGTTCACAGTTCGAATGCTTGCCCAATGGTGCCCCTATTCCTGGTGTTCCTCGTGGCGGATCATCTCCTTCTTCTTCTTCTTCTTCTTCTTCTTCTTCTTCTTCTGATACACAACATCCTCCTGCCAGTTCTCTTCCTTCTGCCAGACCTCATTCTCCCATCGGGTCTTCTTCTCTTGCCGAACCTCCTCTTCGTTCAAGGACCAGGTCTCCTCCTGCCATGAGCATGGCTCCACCTGTCAGGCTTCCTTCTTCTGACGGATCTGGATATGAACTTGACCAACTTCCGTTTATTCGGCTTAAACCGATTAAAAATCCGAACCGGGTATTCGTACTTCAAAGATACATTTTTCCTGCGGATATACGAATGCATATATTCTCGAGGTATGGCAATATCTATAGGCACGTATCAAGCCAAGAACAAATTGTATTATCAACATTCGATGGTGACGTCTTTGCAATATTGGACAGTACTAATGTTCTTGCTGGACTATATGCACATAATCCTTTTATTCGCGGTAAAGTACGGGCAAAAATCAACATGGAAAGTGGCACGATTACCCCATTAACCCGAGGTGAACTTAAGGAAGTCCCAGTAGGCAACCATCGCCGAATCTCATTTAATTTTATAGTAGAGCGTGTAAACCACAATCGTCCATACCATTAATTTAGTTTGAAAAATATACAAAATTATAAGTTGTGATTACAAATAATAATAAAATGTCAATATATTATGTGGTTACCACGTTCTCAATCTTTCGTCAATGCTCCAGCCATTCTTTTTCGGAAACAAATTAAAAAAGTTCTGTTTCATCCCTTCACGAAAATATTTGTTGAGGAAAATTATTATAACTTAATAATGGTTGACATATAATAGCTTTTATATGGAAAAGACCATCATAATATACTATAGGAACAAAGTCTACTGCTATAGAAAAAAGTATTATGAAATTGGTTAATTGAAGATGTATTAAAAGTCAAAACATTTCGCTGATAATAGCAGCATTTCATGTCTCAAGTATCAAAAAAAAGTTTCATCTTTCTAGCGCCTATGGAACACACTCTAAATCAACCCCTAAAGTTAGAAAATTCTGTACAGACGCTAATTTTAAAAGTCGAAATTTTTTCACTCATAATGGCAAACTTGCATGCCAAAAGAAACCAAAAAAAGTTTCATCTATAGCGCATGTGGACCCCATCACGAACGAACCCTTAGTGTAAAAAAATTCTGTAGAATGATACTTATTTGAAAAGTCCAAATGTTTTTTATGATAATAGCATAATTTGATGTCAAAAGCAACACAAAAAAGTTTCACCCTTCTGGGCATACGTTGAACTCACTCTGAATCAGGCCCTAAGTTTTCAAAGATTCTATTAAAAAGCTAATTTGTAAAGTCGAAATTTTTTCGCTAATAATGGTACATTTGACGCCACAAGGTCCTCAGAAAAGTATCATCCCTCTTGTACATGAGGAACACACCCCTAATCAACCTCTAAAGTTTTTAAAATTCTTTTTAAAGGACACTATTTTGAAAAGTCGAAATTTTTTGCTGGTAAAGGCAGCATTTCATGACAAAAGTATTTAAACAAAAGTTTCTGAATTCCAGGTATTTTCCAGGTTATTTCAAAAGTAATATAAAGAGAATTAAAAATAATTAATGAAGAATGATCGCAAATATTGTTACATTTGGAACTTATTTATTTTAAAACTAGCAGTAAATACAAGCGCGCAATGCCCGCATTCACTTCGCCGAATTGTTATTTTCTAATATTATTAACATAAATCATTTGTAAATTTAATCACAAATATGTAAATTCTAAGAGTTCTGAACATTTATGAAACCATTTCAATAATTGAATGAACTAATAATTCTAGTTCGTAAAATATGTTTGATAAAATTCTTATTTTCGTAATTTTAACATTTTTATGGATGCCAGTTTTTTTTTAAGTATCTGGTAATCTTAACTGTCTTCACAAATGCTTAAATCTTTTTATTTGCTGATCCGTAGGAGATAAGTCTTGCCTAACAGGCACTTGTTATTGAAATATTGTTAGTCAAAAATACTGTTATATTTTAATTAGTAATACTTTTCAAATTTTTAATTGAATTTATATTATATTTTATATTTGAGCAACTTACATGTACAATTGACAATTTAGAAATGGTTGAATTTTAAACGTCTAGAAATTGTCTAATATTACGAAATCAAAATTATTTACTTTCGAATCTTATTAATTTTGAATTGTTGAAGCACTAAAAACAGTAGATATCTATTTTATATCGAGCATTTTCAAATTAAATCCTGAGGGATGAAACAATTTTAAATTAGATGTTTTTATAATTTTTAAATAAAATAATGACAATTTTTTGGTTCTATTTTGATCTCAAAGAAAAGCTCAGGTTACATCATTTAGGAAACTTGAGGATATTCTAGGCGTACTGGCAAGTTCAAAATTACTTAATCTTGAACTTGATTTGTGAAATTGAAAACAAAATCCCCATTGATCATTGCAAATAATTGTAAGAAGAATTCTCATTTTTCCCCATTTTCTCTATAAACTATTCTTGGTTAGAAGTTAATTCTTTTTTTATTAAAAAGTCTACCATTATATTTTTAGTTCGGAATCAATCTCGTTTGGTTAAAAATTCTACTTTTCGGTAGAGAATTTAATTATTTTGATGAAAATGCAACTATATTGTTCAAAAATCATCTTAATTAGTCATTCAATTATTTAGTCAAAAGTTGAAATACTTTGTTAAAAACTCACTTTTGAGGTTGACGATTTGTCTTTTTTGGTAGAAAATTAATCTTCTTGGTTGAAAATTCATCCATTTTGATTGAAAATGCAACTGCTTGGTTGGAAATTAAACTTGGTTTGATTTTTGGTTGAGGATTAAACTACTTTGTTGAAAATTTGTATTTTTTATTGAATTCAACTGTTTTTAATTAAAAATCAAAATCTTTTTTTGTTGAAATATTAACGATTAGATGTTTCGTTAAGAATTAATTTTTTGTTTAAAAAAACAGCTACTTGGTTTAAAGATGAACTACTTTCTGAAAATATATATTTTTTTTGCTTGAAGATTCATAATTTTAGTTGAAAATTGATCTGTTTGGTCGTAAATGAACACTTTTGTTGAAAATTTATATTTTCAGTTTGAAAATTCAGGTATTTCGTAGAAAATTCGTCTTTTTGGTAGAAAATTAAATTATTTCGTTGAAAATGAACTTTTTAGTTGAAAATTCATATTTTTGGTTGAAAATTCAACTATTTTGGTAGAAAATTCGACTATTTTGGAAGAAAATTAAACTATTTATTCGAAAATTTAACTACCTTTTTGAAAATTCGTGTTTTAAATCAATGTTATAATCTGAATATTCCATTTTTTCTTGAAAATTCATTTTCCAGTATAAAAATGTAGCTAGTTTACTTTTGGTGAAAAACTGATCTTTTCTAATAGAAAATTCGTGTATTTTGTTGAAAATTCGTCTTTTTTTGTTGGAATCAACTGTTTTTGATTAAAAATTAAATTCGTTTTTTGTTGAAATATTAACTAATATATGCTTCGTTGAGAATTTATTTATTTTTTATTAAAAAATCAACTACTTGGTTCAAAGTTGAACAAATTTCTAAAAAATGCATGTTTTTTGGTTGAAAGTTTATCATTTTTAATTGACAATGGAACTATTTGGTTGCAAATTTATCCTTTTTGACTGAAAATGTAACTGCTTGGGTGAAAATTATTCTGCTCTTATTGATGATTCAACTACTTTTTCGAAAATTCGTCTTTTATGGTTAAATTCAACTGTTTTTGATTAAAAATTAAAATTTTTTTTTTTCTGAAATATTAACTATTACATTTTTTTAGAGAATTAATTTGTGTGAAACTTAAAGTCACTGGGTGAAAATAAACTTTATTATTGAAAATTCATAATTTTGGTTGAAAATTCAACTAATTTGGTAGAAAATTCAACTATTTATGTAAAATTTAACTATTTTGTTGAAAATTCTTCGTTTTCGTTAAAAATTAATTTTTTAGTTATAAATTTATGTATTTTGTTCAAAATATTTTTTTTGCACAAAATTAAACTCCTTGGTTGCAAATTAAATTTTTTGTTGAAAATTCATAATTTTGGTGGAAAATTCAACTACTTTGGTAGAAATTTAAACTATTTATTTAGAAATTTAACTATTTTATTAGAGATTCGTTTTTTTGTTGGTTAAAAATTAATATTTCAATATAAAAATGTAGCTATTCTATTTTTGGTTGAAAATTTGTTCCTTTATAGGTTGAAAATTCATAATTTCGGTTGAAGATTGAACTATTTTTAAAAAAATTCATAAACTAGTTGAAAATTCCTTTTTTTTTATTAGTTTCTTAAACTGAAAATTCAAAGATTCCATTTTTGATCGAGAATTTTTTTTCAAAATTCATAATTTTGGTTGAAAATTCGACCACTTTAATAGAAAATTAAACTATTCATTTAAAATTGAACTATTTTGTGGAAAATGTTTTGTTTCCGTTAAAAATTAATTTTTTAGTTGAAAATTCATGTATTTTGTTGTAAATTTGTCTTTTTTTGCAGAAAATTAAACTCATTGATTGAAAATTAACTTTTTTGTTGAAAATTCATAATTTTGGTTGAAAATTCAACTACGTTGGTAGAAATTTAAACTATTTATTTAGAAATTTAACTATTTTATTGGAGATTCGTTTTTTTGTTGGTTAAAAATTAATATTTCAATATAAAAATGTAGGTATTCCCTTTTTTGTTGAAAATTTGTCCTTTATAAGTTGAAAAGTCATTATTTCGGTTGAAGATTAAACTATTTTGTTAAAAATTCATCAACTAGTTGAAAATTCCTTTTTTTAATAGTTTTTAAACTGAAAATTTAAAAGTTTCATTTTTGATTGAAAATTGATGTTTTTAGTTGAAAATTCATCTTTATTGATTAAAGATTAACTTTGTTGCTAAAAATTCTTCTCTTATGGTTTAAAAGTCAACTGTTTTCTAAAATATTCGACCTTTTAGCTTAAAAACTTAATTATTTTCTTTAAAAAATCGTCTATTTGGGTAAAAAAATTGATCTTGTTTGTTGCAAATTCATCTATTTAGTTAAGAATTCAACTATTTTGTTGAAAGTTCATCTCCTTGAACTGAAGATTCAATAATTTGGTTAAAAATTGGTTTCTTAAATTAAAAATCTTTGTAGGTTGAAAATTTATCTCTTTTGTGGAAAAATTATATTTTTTATTTGCAAATTCAACTATTGGGTTTAAACTTTCTTCGTTTTGTTTATAATTTTACAATTTGCTTGAAAATTTGTTTTATTCTTAAAAAAAAATCTTCATCGGTTGAAAATTCAACTGGATTCTCAAAAATGAGAATTCCCTTTGGTTGAAAACTAATTTTTTTTATCATGAATTTGATCATATCATTTTTAGTTGAAAATTAATCTTCTTTAGTAGAAAATTAAACTAGTCAATTAGAAGAAGTTCATGTGTTTTCAAAAATTTTTTTTGTAGAAAATTAATCTTCTTTGTTGAAAAATCATCTTTTTGGTTCAAAATTCAACTGTTTTGTTAAAAATTCGTCTCCTTGAATCGGAAATTCAATAATTTGGTCGAAAATTAGTTTCTTGAACCAAAAATCTTCGTAGGTTGAAAATTTATCTCTTCTGTGGAAAATTTATATTTTTTATTTGAAAATTCCGCTATAAGGTTGAAAATTTCTTTGTTTTGTTTCAAATTTTAAAATTTGGTTTTATATTTGTTTTATTCTCAAAAACAAAATCTTCATTAGTTGAAAATTCCACTAGATTCTGAAAAATGAGAATTTTCTTTGGTCGAAAATTGATTTTCTTTAGTTGAAAATTAAACTATTTGATTGGGAGTTCATGTTCTTACCAAATTTTTTTTGTCGTAGAAAATTAATCTTCTTTGTTGAAAAATCATCTTTTTGGTTAAAATTTTAACTGTTTTGTTAATAATTCATCTCCTTGGAGTAAAAATTCAATAATTTCGTTGAAAATTGGTTTCTGAAATTAAAAATCTTTGTTGGTAAAAATTTATCTGTTTTGTGGAAAATTTATATTTTTTATTTGAAAATTCAACTATTAAGTTGAAAATTTCTTTGTTTTGTTTACAATTTTACAATTTGGTTTTAAATTTGTTTTATTCTTAAAAACAAAATCTTCATTGGTTGAAAATTCCACTACATTCTCAAAAATGAGAATTTTCTTTGGTTGAAAATTGATTTTCTTTAGTTGAAAATGAAACTATTTGATTGGGAGTTCATGTTCTTACCAAATTTTTTTTGTCGTAGAAAATTAATCTTCTTTGTTGAAAAATCTAATTCAATGATTAATTTATTTTGAATTTTTTGCCAGTTTCGAAAAACTGGCTGGCGCTCAACAAACATTGTTAAAAATTTTAAAATCATGAGCCTTGACAGCTCCGACTCAGGCCGCGCCAAGTGAAGGGACGAATTTTGTCAATTGAATATAAAAGCAATTATTATTGGACTTGCCAAAACTTCGACAAAATATTATCCTGTCTCATTCGGCGCCCAACATGGGGCAATTAGGCTAATTTGTCTTGTAGAATCAGTGAATAAAACAGTTCTAACCTAAAATTTAGCACGAGGCAAAGGCATGGCGGAACGGTAGCATGTGTGTGTGAGCCTGGAATGGTAGCTTGCGTAAGTGTCACAGATGAACCGGCAGCAAGGTGCTCCGTAAACACGGCAATTTCGACTCAAGGGTACGCTTGCTTATCTTTCAAGGCCTTTGCGAGCTAACCTTTGCTTTCTTTCAGATTATCTTAAATAAAGTAAAACTGTTTTGACTCTGCAGAACAGATTTCAACTGTATTTTGAAATGTAATGAAATATTTAAATTGGAATTTGCACATGGGAAATGAAAGATTTTTGAAATAAAATCTCGAGCGAAATGTCAAAGGAAAAAGAAAAAATCATGTCAATCGGATTGTGGTATGTGTGAGTTTGAGCCTGGTTTAGCCTAGTGATTATGCTATAGTTCGACAAAATAGTCGACAGTTGATTTGCTTATATTTTTTCGGGATCTTTATCTTGCTATTGTAATTATTTGGCATGAACTAATTGGAAACTATTCTGAAATATTACCCTGATTATATTTGTATGTAAACATTTTGAAACCTGTATTATTTAAAATTTTGATATTTGGCGATCTATGTTTCGCCATAGTCGGCGAATGAAATATTGTGTACCATGAAATTTGTGACATTTGAATTTTGGGGTTAGGTCAACCTCATCTGACAACAGCTCGGGAACCTAACATTTTGAATTTTGAATTATATGAGGATGGCATATCATATCTAGGCTTGCCAAAATAACTAAATATTGAATTTGGAGATTTATAGGATTATGTCAGGCAATTAGATCTTGCTCTGTTGTTTGACAGAAAATTTATTTTTATGCATTTCACGAGGATGGCATCTCGTATTTAGGTGTGCCAGTTTAGTCGAGTTTAATGGGTTTTGCCCTAATTTTCGACGAAATTTAAGATTCTGCGAATTTCGGGTGTTTACAGATTGTCAATACTTTACTCTGACATTTTGATAAAAATTAATTTTTTGAAATTGGGATATGAAATAATTTTTAATTCATTTTTGAAAGTGATTAATCTTACTGATTGCTTCGAGGCAAGCAATTGTGTCTTGCCACAGCTGTTGTCAAAATATTGAATTCAATCCTCAAATTGAAAGGATCCTGGAGATAAACATTGGAGTTTCACCCGTAATGATTTCAATTGGATATTTGGAAATAAATACGGAAGATCTAACAGAATAAAATCAAATTCAACTGAATGAATCAAATTGGTTATGTTTCTACCTGACGGTTTGACGAAATTATACTTTAATTTCGGATATTCGAATTTTAAATTTGAAAATCTGGTTTACACCATGCTTCACAACTAATGTCTTGCCATGATTGTTTGACTGGTTATAAAACTTAAATTTGAATTATTGAATAATTTTGTAAAATCGAATGAATTTGCGATAAATAGATTTAAATGTCAAGGAATATCCTGAAACAAAGCTCGCAGTTCTGATTTTGTACTGGAAATTTTCGGACGTGTTTTGATAAATTGGACTACTTTGAGATTGCTTTGGCTCAACGTTGTTTACTTCCAGTTTTTTCAATCAAACTCATAATGTTTGTAACACCCGCTGGTAGAATGTCTGATAAATCTCGACAGTTTAGGAATGGGAAGAGGCTCTAGAACCCCTACTTCCACACAACAAGTAGGGTTTCCTCAAACAAGTAGAGACCTTAGATTTGACATGTTAGAACGCAAGTTGAATACTGTTTGTTCACAATTTGACGATGAAGTCTCAGCGATGAAGCAGTCAGTTGAGGGTCTGGCATTGTCGAATCAAAATCAAGGCTTAAGACCACTCCCTCCAAATGCCGTAGTACTTACAGGGCCGAAAGGGGAGAAAATTTACGGGACCGAGTTCGCGATTTCAACTTTCCAGATTATCCATCGGATAATAGACAAAATCAACGCCATCAAAGTCACAGTTTAGCACCTGTGAATAATTCGTCGAGCTTGGGGGCTTTCGCGCAATACGAGATTGGTCCCAATATATGTGGTACTTCGGTACTCAGACCAAAACCGAATTCGTTGCGCGAAAAAGAAGAAAGAGGTTCAGTCGAGAGGGGGTTACGTCACGTACGGTTCAAAGAAGAAGTAAATACGAACCGAGCGAGACACTCATATACTATCTCTCAAGCTCCTCGTCCAGAATTCGACAACGATGATTCACAAAATGCTTACGCAAAAGATTTTGGATCAGGAATGATAAAACAATTCTACGGGTTATTCGAGTCTTGATGAGTGAATTACCACATGATGGTCGTTTGGTCGACAAAGAAAGTTTAATGACTAATAGTTAATACCAGAAGTTCTTGCGGAGTTCCCAGCCTTAACAAAATAGGGATCGCAGTTTGAGTCGTGTTCGTGACTCTTTCAGACATCCGTCGTTAGGTCAAAGACTAAATGCTCCTTCTAGATGAAGGACAGGCTCGCTGTTTTCTTGGCGGGAGGACGACTCGAGTGATAGCAACGATTCTTCTCGATATCGCTCGTCGAGTAATTCACAACCATGGTGAAATCCACCATCGACAAATAGATCTGGTAGGAGTTCCGCTAGCCACGATATCAACGATATTGCTATGAAAATAGGTCGAATTGTCAGCTCGTGGAAATTAACTTTCCCTAAAACTGAGAATAACCCAGAACAGTTTTGACTGATTCTTGAAGATTACCTCGATATGAGCGGAATACATAAAGATTTGTTTGTTACCTGTTTTTGAAAATTTTCGAAGGACCATACAGGTCATGGTATCTTGTTAACAAAAACTCATGGTACTTGTGGAAGGACTTTTCTCATGCTTTCCGATACGAGTTGGGACAGGGGGGGGGGAAGAAAGACGATACCGAACTCTTGCTTGAGGTTCATAATTTAAAGTTAGAAAATAATGAATCCCTCGCAGAGTTCGCGTGTCGCGATCGACTCATTTTTGCGCGAATGCAATACCCACCTGAGTTCAAGGAACAATCACAACAAATTTTGACCAAGTTTAACCTACGAGTGACTTTTGAAATCATGTATTTATCACTGCGAAATTATACCAATTTCCTACATTACGTGAATGAACGTAGCTATCTCTATCAGAGAACGATGGAAACCCAAAGATTTCGCTCTAGGTCAGATCGAACTGAGTTGAATTACGTCCAGAGTCAATTCGACTCAACTGACAAATTCGATGACAAACTTGAAGTGGAATCAGGTAAAGAAGATTATAGTGGTGGAGAGGCCACTAAGTTGAATGCTTTTTGACCCTAGGAATCGCTGAGTCCCAAAAAGAATTCGAAATCTTTAGTTCGTCAAAGATTGGACAAGAATCTAGAACGTTTTGAATCTAAATCAACTAAAGATTCAGTTGACAATAAAAATAATGTTTCAAAAACAAACTCCGGTCAACTAACGAAACCGGAAACCCCAAAGTTTACATATGACAGGTCAAAAATGTACTGTCTCAATTGTGGTGAAACAGGACGCAATGCACGTTTCTGCAGGACAGAATCAACGTTGGTTTGTTGTCTTTGTCGCGAGGTAGGACATACGAATGTAGACTGACCAAAGAAACAGGGAAACTCCAAAAGACTTCAGTAACTCCACCTCAGGTTTCTGAACAAAAGGGCATAATGGAGGATCGTCAAGGGCCTTCAACATCTAGGGATATGGTGAAAAGTGAAAAGATTTTCAATATTGATTAATTCGAAAATTTGGATAGTTCGGAATTGGTGGTTGAAAATAAATTTGTAACCAAGTGCTTTGATGAAGTAGAATGGCAGATATTTGACCGATAATTGACAGATATTTGGCAGATAATTGACAGTGGAAGCGGGAGGTCGTTTTTGAGTGAATAAATTCAGCAGCGAGTCAAGCACCTGCAGATTCAGGACTTGGCAGCTGATTTGACATCTCAATCAGGCGCTTGCCTCGGGGATGGGTCAGTTCTCAAAGGAATTAGTGGTGTGAGTTTCGTCATCGATATAGGTGACGTGTAGGGACCTCAATGGTTCAGTATCTTACAAGAGCTATCAGGTGGTATAATACTTGGAATGGATTTCTGGTTGAATTGGAAGGTATTGGTGAATCCGTTTTCACAGACTTGGACCCTGAGTGGTAGTAAAATTGTCTATCCACTGTCACGTAGCATTACAAGCGCGAGTGAGTTACAAACACTCTCGGTTGACGAAGCTCGACATCTGAAAAAATTTTTCGATGTCGAATTCGGAAAATTTGACAAGTAGTCAACTGATAAAATAACTCTGGTAGAACATGTCATTAAGTTGGACGATCCAGTGCGCTTACTCACCAGTGGTGGCTCCTAAAGCGAATAGTGGACTCCGATTTTGTGTTAATTACAAGCCACTCAATCGGAAAACCAAACAGCCTGCATACCCTTTGCACAATATGAAGTCGCTCTTGTCTCAATTACATCAAGCCAAAATAAATTCGACCTCGGACATGAGTGAAGCTTTTCACCAAATTCCCATGGATGAAGAATGTCGAAAATATACGGCTTTCGTAGTTGAAGGTGAAGGACTGTTGGAATGGAGCAGAATGCATTACGGTTTAATGGAAGCACCTTCAACTTTCCAAAAATTGATGGACCCCTTGAAAAGACGTTGCCAAGGCTTGATTTCGAAACGAAAACTACCAAACAAATGGGTCGATCAGATTTTCACGTATCTTGATGACTGGATAATAGTCAGTGAGGATCTTGCAGAACACATCGCAATTTTGTCGCTGGTGTTTGAAGTTTTCAGAGTTTTTTCGGGTATCTCGTAGATGAATTTGGAATGAGACCAAATCCCGGGCAGATTAAACCAATTCTTGATTTTCCAGTTCCCAAGGATAGGACGCAATCATGTCAATTCAATGGTCTTGTCAATTGATACTATAGACATTTAAAAAATATTGCCAGAATTCAGGGTCCTCTGTGCAAATTGACAAGTCCAAAAGTTCCTTGAAAATCGACAGAAGTCGAACAGAAATCGATCGACGAAGTAAAGGAAGCCTTAATAAACGCCCCGGTTGTTTGTTCCGATTCCAGGGCAGCCTTTTATTTTATACACTGATGCCAGTAATTTTGGATTGGGTGGAATTCTTCTCACCGAGAAGGAATGCTTGGCGGTAGTTTGAGCTGTCGAAAAATTGAGATGTTACCTGGAAGGTATGCCATTCAAGTTCGTAACTGATCACTCGGCACTGCAATGGTTGCATGGATTGAAAAATCTCATAGGTCGACTAGCAAGGTGGGCTATCTATCTAGATTAGCACGATATCACTGTCGAACACAGACGAAGTACAACTAACGAAGCGCCTGACGCGCTCTCTCGCATGTTCGATGTTGATGTGCATCCTCTTGGGTGGAGAAAAGCGATCGAAGAGGCTGTACAGGGTCAAATTCAACTGAGTACGATCTGTGATCAGGACTGGTATGAAGCAAAATTCGATCGGGTAAAAAATCAGCCAGAAAGATTTTCTGAGTGGAAAATCGAAAATGATGAGTTATTCATTTACCGTCCTGATTACGAAAACGTTTTCATGGAAGATGAGCACCTTTGGAAAAAAGTTTTCAAATCGGACGAGATTCTGAAAATCCTACAGGAAAATCACGATAATCCAAAACCAGGACATTTGGGTTGTAACAAAATTTTGGACAAAATTCGACAAAATTACTATTGGCCCGGAATGACCAAGGATATGAAGTCTTTTGTCGAAGATTGTGATGTTTGTGTCAAAGTCAAATGTAATCAATACCCTGTAAAAGGTAAATTAACAACGAAACCAATGCAATCTCCATGGGCTCAGTTATCTGTTGATACAATTGTTTCTCAAACGCGAAGGATAAAGGGAAATTCAGATTTGATAGTTGTCCAGGACCTTCAAACTAATTTGTTGAATTGTTTCCAGTTCGACAAAGAACTGGAAAATCCGTAGTAAGGGCTCTTGAAACAATTTTTGATCGCTGTGGTATGCCAAAGTCCATTGTTACTGACAATGGAAAAGAATACTTGCACAAAGATGTGAAAGCTCTTCCAACGGCTAGGGGAATCGAACACATAACAACCCCATTAGCTCACCCCCGAAGCAACCCTGTTGAACGGGTCAATAGAACAATAAAGTCTATGATATCCAGCCTGCATAAAGATCAACCATAAAGAATAGGACGAAAATTTGTCAAAAATTCAATTGGCTTACAACACTGTCCCACATTCTGACAGTAGAATATCGCCCTTCTTTCCTAACCATGGAGGCGAAGCCATTGTCAGGCATGTCACCCAGTCCTCGAAAAAAACTGAAAATTGCTCTGCTAACGATTCAATTGATTATTGGATCAAGCGTATGAACATAGTTGAAGAATTTCGTTACAAAGTTGAGAATTAAATTAAGAAAAGCTCAGACAAACGTTTAGCCGGAGCCAATTCGGATAGAGTCGAGTCAGTTGAAATTAAAGCTGGGACCGAGGTTTACTATCCTAATAAAAATTTGAGTAATAAGGCTGAGTATTATTCATCAAAATTGGCACACCGTTATGTAGGGCCTGCCTTTGTTAGCAAAATATGTGGTCCAGTAACCGTCGAATTGTCAGATGAGGTTCGTAAAGCAGTGGGTAAATATTGTGTGACAGACTGGAAAATTCCACGCCGAAGCCTGCGTGCTCAATGATACATGTTTTTATCACTAAATGACAGCAGCGGAATTTGATCACCTGTCCTGTCAGAAGAAACCAGCAAAATGTCTAACGACATTTCCTCAACCTCGACTTCCGGCAGGTTCACACCAAAGACAACTCCCACGGGAATTCTTCTCCTTTGACAACAGACTGCTAGATGAAATCCAGCACCTACCCCCTCCCGTTTTGAAGCTGACAAACCCCGACAGGATCTCAGCAGAGGAACAATACAACGAAAACTTAAAAAGAAACTCAATACCGAGGCTCGTTCACCCTTCGCAAAAGTCGGTAGAGACTGGGAAACAGTTAAAGACGACGGATAACCCACGAGCAGTGACGGCTCCATCAGTAAAGGTCGACCCATTGCCATTCGACAAAATTCCCAGCTTTGCCAACGTCCTAAAAGAATTGGGTGTCCCACATTTGACATATCCTGAAGGACAGGAACAGCCACTCTACATGACAGACTGTAGAATAATTAGCCAGGAACTGCTAAAAGACATTATTAAGAAAAGTGTGGAGATACTTGTCGCTAAGGTAGAGTCCAAGAAGGTAGACAGGGGGACTCAAACCTTCGTTTCCTTTGTTGAGAAACAGCACATCAGTGGTCGTGTTAATTGTCGTTCAAGCACACACTACTTCAAAGATTGCCAGCTGCCTTATCGCCCGGGATTCTGCCGCGTTTGTGGGGTGGACGCCTTTAACACGCTCGACTGTATCTACCCTCATGGCATCGAGCACGCACAGGCCCTTGGACGGCGTCCAGGGTGTTCACAATATCTGGAACGCTACTGTCCAGAGTGTCCGGACTGTAATATACGGTACCAAGGGCTAGTTGACTAGCTTCGACTGAACTACGCTACATGGCCAACCTGAGCATTACCAGCTGACCATAGCTTTTTAATACATGAAGGGGAACAAGAGCTTAGAATGAAGGTCAAAGCTAAATTCACGGACGATGACGAATGCCCCAAACAAATGAGGAAATTCCTAATTAGGGAGAATGCCCTTCAAATCGTCGAAAAACCGGTCAATCCAGAAGCGTAAAGTTCAAGACACTTATCGGAGGAAAAGCGAAAGGTCGCTATCCAGTGCCCGGCCTCACCGTTTTACAACATGATACTCGACGAAATCATGAAAGATCGGCTCGAACTCTTCGACGGACAGGAGGTTTCTATCATCATCCCGACAAAATACAAGACACCCACTAAATAGATTCTTGTCTAAACTTTGTCGATTTTCTTTTGTCAACATTTTTTTTTGCCTTCAATTATTATTTTTATCAATTCCACATTGATGTTCATTTGAGTATATGAGTCTTTCTTCATTTTACGATTATACGAGATATTTTGTATTTGATTTAGATAGCCCGAGTTATCCCTCGTCAGGTTGATATTGCATCACTTTAAAATTAAATTTTTTATTCTTTGCGTTCTTTGCGTCCGATGTACTTTTGACTGCTAGTCAAAGCCATTTCGACTTAAGTCGACCTATTAGATAATAAAAGGCTTTTAGTGATATAAGAACTGCTTAGAGACTCTCCAAGACATATTATATTGTTTATGTAAATTTTAAACTAATAAAATTAACAGTCATTTTCTAATTTAAGGCTAACTTTAATTTCAGTATTCCAGATGGATTTGCCATTTCTACAAGTATTCTTGAGTATGTGTATACATTAATCATAATCGATTTTTCAGTACCTCGCGAATCATATTCTCGCCTTGAAGTTGCGGTTTGAAAGAAAAGAATGTGACAGGAATATAATTTTAACACCTAATTTCCCGCAGACGTCAAGTTGAGGATCAATATTTTTGAAATCTCTAATATCATTACTGCTTTCTCTAGGACTCATTATTAAGCCAGTTTATAAAGTCAAAATTGCCAGCCATAATTAGTTTTAAATTTGAATTCGTCGATCGAAACGATTCCCTACTTATCGACGCATTAAGCCGCTACAAACATGAATTAGCCGTCATGTGGTGTGAACGCGCCTTGATGACGAAATTCATTACGAGAGAAGCAGTAGAATCGACACTTATTTTCGACGACACGACTAGCGTGAATCGCTTTTGTCATAAAATTATTTTTCTTGTTCCTCGAGGAATTGTATACCAACTTTCGTCAATTTTCGTCAGTTTGATTTGTAAATTTTACAAACGCATTCGCTAGCTGTAAGTCATCTATTTGGATACTGTGAAATATAATATGTTTTAGGGCCTTTCTTCTCTTAATTTCATGGGTCCGCCCATCGAACCTCTCACTGTCTTTGTCTAATGCTCATGTGAATTTGAAATAATTCAATGATTAATTTATTTTGAATTTTTTTCCAGTTTCGAAAAACTGGCTGGCGCTCGAAAAACATTTTTGAAAATTTTCAAATCATGAGCCTTGGCAGTTCCGACCCAGGCCGCGCCAAGTGAAGGGACGAATTTTGTCAATTGAATATAAAAGCAATTATGATTTAACTAAACAAAACTTTGACAAAATTTTATCCTGTCTCAATATTTGTAAGAAGGAATTGCTTCATTTTATCAACAGGATCAGGTTTGATCATGAAAATTTGTTGAATGGTATGGTTTGTTTATTTGAAAAACAAATTACGTAAACAAATGCATACTTTAGGCGGTTTTTGGCAGAAAGTAATGGTTTTTCTTCCTCAGTACTTTTAAATTATATGAGTGGTAATGTTTAGTGAATAATATTGGTCATTTGATATAATTTGTTTATTCTATAAACATTTGTTATAAACAAATGCATTGTTTGATGATTTATACACAGAAAATTATAGTTTTTTTTTAAATCGTCTTCAAATTACACAAGTGGTGAAGTTTATTGAGGAAGAATTGTCAATCGATATCATTTTTTTTTTTATAAACAAATTTTATAAACAAATGCATACTTTGACCATTTGCGGATAGAAAGTGATCGTTTTTCTTTCTAATCGTCTTCAAATTACATAAGTGGTGCTATTTGGTGACGCAGAATTGTCAATCGATATTATTTGATTTTTTTATAAACAAATTTCTATAACAAATGCGTGGGGTCATTCATAGACAGAGAGTAATACTTTTTTTTCTAATCGTCTTCAAATTACAAAAGTGGTGATGTTTAGTGATGATGAATTGTCAATCCACATTACTTTTTTATGTCACAAACAAATTTAAGAAACAAATGCATAGTTCTTTCTTATCGTCTTGAAAGTGTCTCCATAGTGGAGCAAGAATACATTCGAAATGGATCCTGAAATTATTGAAATGATTAAAAAGTATAACTTGGAAGCTAATTCTTCTGGAACATCACAAAACATTTCCAGTGATATCATTTGAAAGCTATAATAAAAAACGACCAATTTCTAATTATAAATGTTCAAACTATGCATTTATTTATTAAATTTGCTTATGACAGGAGCAAATAATATTGATTGACAGGTCTTTGTCGCTGAACGTCACCACTTTTGTAATTCGAAGACGATTAGAAAAAACGATTAGTTTCTGCCTATAAATGACGGAACTGTGCACTTCTTTATAAAATTTGTTTGTAAAATAAAGAAGATATACCATTCAACAAATTTTCATGATGAACCATGATTCTGTGCATAAAATCAAGCAATTTCAAATTAAAAATATACTTTGCAAGCGAAATTTCTAATATCTTGACATTTAGTTAATGTAATTGGTTTACAGCAATCAGATTCGATATCCTGTAAATTATCTATATTTTTTTGATATTACGACATTCATTTTCGTCGCAGTTTTGATGCAATAAAAAAAAATGAAAAAAAAACGAATACGGAAATGGGTCAATATTTTCAATATTGAAGTTAATCTTGAATAAAATGCAAAACTATCAAAACTCCCAACATAAATTTAACAGGTTAACCCATTTTTTTCTATCTTTTTTTAATTGTCTCGTTATTATGTAAGGAATCTAATGCAGCATATTAAAATTCGATTTCTTCATATTTGAATAATTATAAATTTCGTTCGACCGTCTCGAATCACGTAACGCTCTAACAATAGGAAGGTCGGGTGAGTTACGACAAACCGCCCGGGGTCAAGTGTCGTCGAAAAATTGCAAGCTCCAGTAGCCAGCTGTGCTCTTCAAATTGGGAGCGCCTGTTTACGGTTTATCGTGGATACTTATCCGGTGGCTGATTGCTCGTTTCCAGGCGCATAAATGCAGCACATTTTCGGTTAATTAAAATATAACAAAAACAAAATAATTTTTCAGAAAACGAAGGCTTTCTTTTTCTGTGTTATGCCATTGAGATTATGTGGTGAAAATATTACATGGAACAATTCATCCGTGTAGGAGGAAACTTGTGTTTTGTAATGCATGGGCTAAAATTGAAACCTGACGAAGCGACTTGAGCAGACGCCTCCGCTGCTTCGTACATAAACGCTCCTTTGCCTACTTCTTTGTGCTACCTGACCATTTGAGGAAGATGGTCTTGTCCATTTTCGACTATATGTGTTGTACACAGAATAATCCTGTTTTGAAGACATTCAAGATTCAGTATTCTGCGACCACCTTGACGGCGTGAGATTTAAAGTTGCGGAACAGAAGACTTAACGTGCATGCTTTTGTTGATGTGCATCACCTTTCATAACCCGATATCGAGGGATCCGAGCTCGCGCTTCCTCCATGGAACCACTCCCAATGAATAGAATACTACCAGAACGGCAAACATGTTCCTTGAAGATCCTTTTCTCCTCGCTGACAGTTCAGAAGACCAAATCTGCCGGATAAGATGTTTTTATCTGCCTCGAAAAGCATCCTGTATAGATGTCACGTCCTGAATGTATCTCTGTGGCACGCCCAGGTTTGTATAGTTCACTTAAGCACTAAGGTGTCGCATAGCGCTTCTGTCGACGAGCTCAGCATCTTCGCGGATGCCATTAAGTTTTTTTCGCTTCAAATAAACTTTGGCGCATTTTTCTAACCCAAATTCCATTCGAATCTCCTGAGTGTACTCTTCCACAATCCCTGAAGGTAGGTGCAGTTGCTTATTATTATTAGCATAGATTTTAGGATCATCCATGTAAAATACATGAGTGACCTTATGCTTTCGATTTCCAGGTTTGCCACAGAAGTATCCTTCGAAATGGCGAACTACGAGAGATAGTGGCAATAACGTGAGGCGAAAGAGGATTTTTGCTCATTGCGTCGCTCTGAAAAACACCTCTTTAAAAGGTGACAGTGTTAGTTGTCACACGATGTTTTCCACATGACATAGTAAATCTAGTTTTCCGAAGCTGCATTTATCTCTCTATGCACCCCACAGAACGATGATAAGTCTATAAGAAGTTGAATCAAAAGCTTTCCCTTAATCAATTCAGGCCACCGATAGAAAGCACTTTTAGGATGATGCGCCTTTGCAGACACATCTATCGATGAACAAGTACTCCCGACATTGTGATACGCCTTTCTTTGAGCAGGGTCGTTCATACATTTCTCGCCACAGAGGTCCGATTTTCCGAACAATCCTATCATTTAGGATAGCTGTAAAGATCTTATACAGTATGTTTAGGCAAGTGATTGGCCTGTAATTCTTCAAGTCAGCCAAGCTGCCCATCTTTGGAAGGAGTACTGTGCGTCCTTCCACTAATGACTCCGGAATAGGCTCTTCCGACGTCAGATATGAGGTGGAAATGCGGGCCAGATGTTAGTGGGTTGAAGGAAACTTCTTTCACCAGAAGGTCTTGATACCATCTGGTCCCCGTGCGGAATAGTTCTTCATGCCTCCTGATACTTTTTTCACCTCTTCGGTAGTTATGAGTGGGCATTCTTCCTCAGGAGTTATGAGGGCCTTGCACAGCTCCTTGATGCTATTTATGTTCTTAGAACCTTCTTCAAGTGGATGCTGGGCTTCGTAGACTTCTTTCCATAATGCTTCAATCTTCTCTGGTTTCGGCGGATGGTCGACAGTAACTGAAGGATCTCGGAAGAGTCGAGATGGGTCAGAGAAAAACTGTTGGTTTTCTGTAGCCCTCTCCAAACGTCAGATAGGAACCGTATTCTGTCAACAATATGCTGCCTGATGGTCAGCAGCTTTGACTTGTTGAATATGTGATAATGGATGCGCAGTTTGCGCTCAAACTCTTAAACTTTGGCTGTGAAATTCCTGCCAGATATTATGTAGTCAATCATACATTGATTGCGGGAAGCGTACTGCCTTTCCCAGCCTATCTTTGTGGTGAGTTCATGCATTCGTCTTTTGGTCTTACGATCAGCTGTTTTTGCTTTACGGTTTGCATCCGCCAAAGCTCTCGCTGGATCATACACACCACAATTGATAGTCCAGAGGTCGGATTCTTCGGAAAAATCTCCACGGAGCTCGTCATCCACTTCTGCCAGATCTTTCGGCTTTAAAGAAACCTGAATGTTTATATTTCTTTGGGTCCTGAAGCATCGCTCTTTCTCTATTTGATACCTGCTCACGGTTGATCTCAGTGTCGCCTCTCTTCATCTGTTGCCGGCTTATTCTGGCTGCGGTAGAGTACGCGCTCCGCTTATACAGCCCCTTTTTCGGAGTTTTTTAGCAAGGTTTCGCAGACGTTGACGCCAAACGTGCGAGAGCTCTGGGTGTTTCTCGCACCACAGTGCATGCGGTCGTGCCATGTATCCTTCTCGTTCAGGGGCCGTACTTGTATCGTAGCATTCTTACAGGTCCTCATTGAGTTAATCCAAAGATAAGCTGCATACTCTGAGCGGTCCCATAGCAACAAGGAGCGATTCAGTCGCTATCCTTGTCTAACATTGGCAGGTATCACAGTAGCCGGTCCCCTGGGGGGCAAGGCAGTACGCCTCAATCGGCAAACCTACGCCGATGTACAGCTGCCAGATACTACCATCCAGTTGGCGTTTCTGAATATACCACACCTCTCTAGGACGTGTATAATCGGAATCGAGGTATTGGATGAAGACAAAACTCACATTGATTTAAATACGAAAACTTTTAGCTTCCCCTACTCGCTAGGATAGCCCACCGTCCGAATCTTGCAAGATGAAAGCGAAAACGTGCAAGATGGAGACATCCACCTATGTGCAATAAAATCCTCATTAGAAATGGAGGAAGTAAAAAACAAATCCCAGTCAAGAGGAGGAACATGTTGGACGAAAACTCCCACTAAACATCACACGGGAAGAAATTAAAGAGAAAATCGAAAAGAGCCAAGGATTAAACAAATCGGAAAGGACTCGACTCGCGGAAATTTTGTAGAAGCACCGACGAGTATTCCGACGAGAGCCAGGGCTACTATACAACTATCAACATGTATTCAAAGTACGAGAAGGACAACCATTCATAGGACGGAGCTATCCTATTCCAATGACGCATAGAGGAAAGGTAGACGAAGAAATTCAACGCATGATGCATCTCGGCATCATACAGCGATCTCGCAGTCCCTACATATTTTCCATTGTGCCAGTCATAAGAAAAGATGGCACCATACGTATATGCCTGAACGCTCGGAAATTAAAAAAGATACTTCCAGAAGATTGGGAATGTCCAGAACCTGCTGAGGTTTAATTTAAAAAATGTCGAGGTATGAACATAATGTCAAATCTCGATATGACTAGCAGCTTTTGTCAGGTGCCTCTTCGTCAGGATTCTCGACAGTATACGGCGTTCTAACATCGCGAAAGAAGCTACGAGTTTCGAGTCGTACCTTCCGGATTGAAAACGAGCACGGATGCTCTTGTAAGAGGACTGGACTTCGCACTACAAGGACTAGGAGAACAAATTATCTCATTTGTGGATGACACGTTAATCACGTCAGAAACAAACGAGTTACGTTTCGAGCACTTAGATGAAATCCTTGAACGACTGGAAAAAAATAACTGGTCGTTAAACTTAGGTAAGTCTCACTTTTTCAAAAAAGAGACAAAGTTTCTAAGGTTCACTCTAACGACGGAAGGAGTGAAACCAGATCGTGGAAAAATCAATAGCATACACGAATTTCCAGTCCCACGCAATGTAAAACAATTGCGAGGTTTCTTGGAACTAATTAATTTCTATTCGAAATTCAGCAAAGAACACGCTGTTTAAACGGTGCACCGTTAAAATTGGCGAAAAAGAACGCGCCGTGGAATTGGGACCAAGAAACGCAAAACAGTTTTGAAAGGAGTAAAAAACTAATTGAAAATTCAATAATGTTATATTTTCCGGATCCGCGTGAAGGATTTTATCTCGAAACTGACGCAAGCAATTACGCACTAGGGGCAGTTTTATATCAACTAAATAAACAAAAAGAAAAAATGACTCTTGGCAGTAGAACATTAAAAGGGCCTGAGTTAACTTATTTCACAACGGAAAAAGAACTGCTGGATATAGTCTGGGCCTTACGAAAATTCAGAACTTACCTGCATGGCGCTGAGATTATAAATCGCATCGACTATCTCGCGCTCACTTTTTTAAAGACGTGCGAATTTGTGAACGCCCGACTAACGCGATGGATACTCGCCAAACAAGATTATGACATAAAAATAGAGCATTCACCTTGCAAAGACAATATAATGGCCGATGTCCTCATTAGAATTAACGGTCACGAAACCTCCAAAAATAGTCAAGAAGAGACACGCGTCATAATAAACGCGTTAAACCACCAATTATTACCGGAAGTGGAACGACACATTCAAAACATCTTCCACAGACAACAAGAAGATAAGAAAACGCAACGGATAATAAGCGACGTGAATAAAAACGGCGAAAATCAAACGCGTTTCAGAGTTATTGAAGAAACTCTATATCATTTCGATGGAACAAATTATCGCGTTTACATTCCGCAAAATCTGATTGAAAAACTCATATGGGAATATCATGAGTCATATGGCCATCCAGGAGCTGAAAAAACATATAAAATCTTACGTGAGTCATTTGATTCGCAGCGAATGACAAAAATAATTTGGGAAATTCTGTCGACATGCGATTCATGCGGGGGGAAAAAAATTGTTAACGCAAGCGTCGCCGGCACTCTTCGACCCTGTATTGTCAAAAGAACCTCTCGAGATTCTATCCATAGATTTTTCTGGTCCATTGACCAAAACAAAATATGGATGTGAACATATCCTTGTCATGATGGATACCTTTATGAAATATATCAAGTTATGTCCTTTACGTAAAGCAACCGGTGAAGCGGCGATCAAAAAACTCGAAGAGTTCACAGAGACTATTGGAATACTACAAAAAGCTCTTTCAGACAAGGGCGTTCAATTTACAAGCTACCGATGGCGGCAAGCACTAGAAGAACGGGGCATTAGAGTGAGATTAACCTCGATTCGTCACCCGCAAGCTAACATGGTCGAGCGAGTAAATCGAGAACTCGCACGCTTATTCAAAACGCTCCTACCTCCTGACAAACATGGAGGACGGTATTCACAACTCGAAAATATTGAGACAATTATAAACGACTCTCATAATGGCACTACGGAATTAACCCCGTACGAAGCACTGTGGGGTCGAAAACAAAGAAGATGATGGAAAAAACTTTGAGTACGGGGGCAAGATACATCTCAACTTACAAGAGGAAAGCTCCTTTACCACCTAACACCACAGTGACCGAGGTGCCAGCGCCACATTTCTCACGAGACGTAAGGAAAAGAGGTGCTGAAACACATCACAAGGCAGATGAAGGAGATAAAGTATTAATGCTGAGGCCTTATATCTCTGCACAAGATCTGGAAGAAAGATGGAAAGAGGAAGAGAGAGAAATAGAGGAAGGGAATATCACAAAATTGACATCCTCTGGATCAACAATCTCACCCCAACCCTCGACATTACAAGAGTCACTTTCGGAAATTGCAGAAAATAAAACCATCGAGGAAGAGATCCTACGAGAGATTACAATTTTCTCATTAGGGCACATGACGGTCCAAGAGGAAAAGATGGAAACAGCTCAACGTCCAATTTTACCTGAGAAGAGAAAGTCTCAGGAAGAACCGAAGAACGTGCCTCGGAAGCTTACTAAAGGGAAGAGACTCGAATCTAGGAAGTCGAAAGAGGAGTTGAAGGAGCTGCGAAAAGATGCTCGACAAGCCATGAAAGAAAAGGCGCAGCGATTTAGGGAGGAAGAGTGCATCAACTCCCAGCAGGGCCAGGAGGAATCGTACATGGCGAAAAGAAGGAAATGTGGGAGAATTACAAGGTCTGGAATAGGGGACAAAACAGTTTGCTGAAAGAAACTTGGGGATTCATAGAGAGTCGACCGCTGAGGGATCCCTATCTGTACAATAAAGAGGAAAATAGAAGCCTCAGGCTGAACATCGACGGTACCCTAAGAAGAAAAGGAGAGACGGATCTTTGCATCAAAAAATGAAAGGAATACCGAAGAGAAGAGCAGAAGAAAATACAAAATAAGAAGAAAGTACAAGATGAGAAGAAAATAGAAACCGTCACGCTCGAATAGGTCTAGCAAACAGTCGACCTTCACGAGATTAAGAGATAATAGGTAAATTTCTTACTGTTTTTGCATCATGTATATTATCTTTTCATTTCTTTTGTATATCTTCGAGCGTGATTTTTCTATTTTAGGGGACAGTTGTAACCTGCGAACAGGGGTAGCCTAGAAATAGGCAAACGTTTCATCTTCTGCGTGATCCTTCCAAAAATATTGCATCTCACAGGAGAGAGAGCAGAGCGCAGACTCTAACAAACTCCCACGCAAACGCGATTACGTAAGCGTGGGAGGACGAATGAGGACGAGGCTATAAAAGGAGCATCCCGGACGAGAAACCTCATTCTAGATTTCAGGCCTGTACGACTGTGTGTAATCGAAATGGCCGAAGAGTGAACATGGGCGGGGCACAGAGGGGTGCAGATTAGTTCAAAAAGTGGTGGTAGGTGGCGCAAATTGTTTGATGATAAGGGACGTAGAGAGGCAAGAGGATTGCGCATTCATACGGCGCATACGGTTGTAAAAGAAGACAAGTGCCTGGTCAAATATCTGCCTGTAAATTCCAAAAACCACACTTTGCTATGGTAATTTGGTAATTATGGTAATTTTTACAAACATTAAGAAGACACTGAGATATAATGGTTTATAAATTATTTCCCGCATACAAATTTTTGTTTAACAATCCATACTTCCATAACAAAATATAATTTTTTGTAATGCTACTAGTCTTATGGATTTGTGCACATGTTTTTGTACATGGATAGTTTGAATATGTTGAATTAAATTTTTAGTTCAAGATACATTAAATAATTAATCCAAAATCGATGAAATATTAAACAGAAAATATGTCGAAATTATGACACACATTTTTCCTGTATTTCCAGTGTGATACTTCCAGAATCTTGCATGTTTCCTTCAATTTATCATCAACTACAAATTTTAATGACATTTCCAAAAAGTAAGTCAGGCAAAATCTACCTATAATATACTCATATTTTTTGAACTTGTTTAATATTTTTGCAATTTTTTCAAATAGAAATACAGAATTGAGTAAATAAATAGTGGCCTATACAAAATTAAATTAATTTTACGAAAACCATTTACTAAATTTTATATTTCTATTTGTGAAAATTGCAAAAAAGTAATCACTTTCAATTTTAAAAATATGCGTGAAGTGTTTTTTACAAGAATTGCTTTTTGAAAGCGTGAATAAAAGTTCTAATCGAAAATAAATTGGAGAATTAATGAAAAATTCTGGAAGTAACGAACAGAAAGTACGAAAAACATATTTGTAGTCATTCTTACATATTTTCTGTTTAGTACATCCTGGATTTTGCAATAATTATTTAATTCACCTTAATTTAACAATTTATTTCAACGCACTCAAACCATCAATGCATGCATACCAGGGACTGAGAGTAAAAGCTTTTGATCAGTTTGGGTTTTGATCCCTGAGCCGACGCAAAATGAATCTTTAGGTTGAACTCTTCTCAAGATCCGAACATGTGAACTGCAGGGAGAAAGCGATCCCATCCAGAGCGGACGTTGCCTCCTTTTAGATCTCTCAGAAACGGATGGGTTGTGGCAGCGATGGGTGAACGTTTGTGTCCCGAGGAGAGCAGGTACAGGGGATCGCCATTGTTGCCATTAGGACCCATAATCACCGCTGCTGCCTACTTCATAGCTTCAATTTTGAAATTTACTTGTTTAAAGTATTAAAAGAGGACTTAAATATTATTATTCTGACCTAAAAATTTGGAAATATATTGTATGAATGTAGAGGAACAATTACAAGAAGTTTCATCTCAAAATCATTCCCTTAAGAATGTCAAATTGTACACTGAAGTTGAGCTCATTTTATACTGATAATTTTTTATGCAAATGAGTTGGTCGTTTTTTTTTAACAGAAACATGCATTCGCTCTAGTGCAAATCACCTGATCTATTTCCGAAGTTCTTTCTAGGATATTTTTACCTTTTACTTTATTTGTCCAGAAATCGCATAATAGTACAGTTAATCCAATTTTATAGCGTAACCGTTGATAATACGTCTAAAACTGTCAGAACCTTTTTTGTGCACTATAAAATTGTGAAAATTTTTTAACGGAACCATTTTCGACCTAAAATCAACCATTCTCAAGTTATTTAAAAAAAACATGTTATTGCTTAACACTTTCCATCATGGTGGCCGTTGCCGTACACACGTGGTTGGGGACTTTTTACAGTGTCTTTATAAAGCCATTCCCAACGTTTCTCTGATAAAAAAAAATTCTACTTGTCCGAATTTTTTTAACAAATGCTTCATTGACTGGACTATATTTGGAAGCATTTATTTTCAAATTTACAGTCAACTTTAATTTTTGCAGCATTGAACAGAATATGCTAATTAAATTAAGAGAAAAAGAAATGTTCTCAGAGCGGTCTTTTTTACAATTAGACTTGGAGGAAAAGGCGGTGGTTTTGATAAGGCGGAAGTCCGTGAAGGCACCAGGGATTCCATGTATTTCGTATTCCGGTGGCGCCAGGGCTAGAAAACGCGAGAAGCAAGAGCAAACGCCACCGCTGGATCGTACAAGGAAATCCTCGAGCATTTCGCGTACTAGGGCCAAGTCGCGAAAAGAGGGTCCTCATTATGTTTCGGTAATTAGCCGAATCCAGCGGGTGTTTTCAATTTGCTTAAAGAAGCCGCTTGTATGCGCGTACCGCGTGGATTTCGAGGCCTCTTGGCCTTGAGGCAAACTCCCAGAGAAAAAAAGCAGCGAAAGAATAGAAAAGAAGAAAAATGTCTTGCGAGCGCAACCAGAGACGCAAAGGAAACCAGAGTTTGGCACCAAGGGGGAGTCAATTGCAGTGACCCTTGCTTGACAAATTATCCTCTTATGAACAACAAAATACCGAGAATACTCATTCTATTCTTAATTGCTGCAGTTAATAAAATATAAATTAAATAATTCAGTTTAAAATATAATTATTATTGCAATAATTTTCTGAGACTCTTACCAAAAATTTCTTGGAAATTGATGTCCGTAGACATCAAGTCAAATGCGTGTGTTCTCGCTCGTTCGTTAAAGTTCTCATAAAAAGAATGAAACCTTGGCGTCTTACTGCAATTTCGCGCGAGTATCACGCAAACTTAAAAAGTTTCTCAATATTTTTCTTCGTTGCTATTTTCAGTCTTTGTTAATTTTCTTCTTTCATAATACTTGAATTTATTTTTATAAACATTTACTTTTGCCGCTGTGAATTAGTGGATTAGAAATGTCAGAGTTGAATTAGGAGTTAAAAGAATGATTTTGTCAATAAAAAATGGTGCGCGTGTCACGAAGAGGTCTATTGGGCTCGCGCGAGCGGGTGAGGGAGACAAAAGGCGTCCGGCCAATAGGCTCCCCATGATTGTCGGAATCGTCACCCGGAGGTGGCTCTGATATAAATTATGATTGGTGGATTGATCGAACGAGTGAATTGGGTGGCCGGGAACGAGCGGACGTGGCGAGTGGCTCGGCGTTAAGCAGGAAGCCGTCCCGCCGAAGCGGACCCATTAGCATCCCCCTAACCAGCACATTACATTTTATCATTTCAATTCATTTTTCAATATGGCTCTCGATTCGAATAACAGGGCGGAAGCCTTAATTCGCTCAAGACATATAGGAACAGCCATTTTGTCAAGGAGTCCTCATTAAAACCAAGGTCAACCTGCAAAATTACTCTCCGAAAGGTCACTTTCCCAATGATTATTCACTACAACTACTTGTTGGAGTATCGATAAATTATACCTTTATAATGTGAAAATGGAAGAGAAGCAAATATCCAGATGTTAATTTTGGCGAGAGGATGTGGGATTAAATAGAATTTAAGTACCGGATTAAGGGAAGCTGGTAGAGGGGCCAATTGAAGCACGAAGATGCATAACAAAGACGTAAGTGTATCTTTCCCGGCTCTAATTTTCATCCGAGTACAAGCATGCATTTTACCAGAGCGTAATTAAACATCTGTTTCTCTGGACTCTGGGGAGAGTATTCGTGTGAGAACTTGGTAGTCCGCCATAAGAAAACACCTGTTCGCGTAGATGAGAATTGCGAGATCTTAATATCAGCAGCTTTCCGCAGAATCGATACGAAATTAGGAAAACGCTTGTCCAATTCTTGCACGATCCAGGGTGGTCCAATCGAGAGGAGACTTTTTGCCGGTCTTTCTGGTTGCAAGATATTAAAGGCGCCTCAAAAAGACATAAAACTCTTCTGCACACCTCTCCTTCTTCCTCTCATTATTATTATTTTTCATCCTTCTCTGCTCTTCTTTCACCTCCACGGCGACGATGGCGAGTTGTAACTCGTAGCCCCGAGCCACAAAGTCACGGAATCTTCGAGATGGAGGAAGGTAAAAAAAGGAGAGATAAAAAAAGAAGAGAGTTGAAAAAGAGAGGTAAGGAAGAAGCCCTCTTTTATTTTCCTCTCTCGCTCTCTCGCGCACTCTCTCTCTCTCTCTCTCTCTCTCTTGCTCTCCTTGTCGATGGCTAGGGAGAAGAGAAAGGACGGAGGAAGGACAGACGAGACGAAGATGGTTACCTTGGTAGGTAGATATAATGTAGCCAGCTGTAGGCAGCGGTAATCACATGTTTGTTTAACCTCCGAAACCCCTCATCTACGTGAATCCCCCCTCGACCACCCTTCGTGCCCGGCGGACATGGGCCACCCCGAGCTCACGAAACAAAGATATTTTTTTCTCTCCTCCCATCCGGGGAGGGGTGCTTTCCAGTTTACACCCGAGAGGTGATGGATGACCCGCGCCTGAATCTCGTGCACCACGAAACCTGACTATATTAATGACCAAGACATTTTACGCGCTTTAAACTCCCATAAAAAGCAAACTAGGGGATCCGTTTTTCAGTTCTGAACCACTTTCTGGAATCTGAGCAAGCAACAAGAACAAGTAAAAAAAATTTAATCGTCGATATCTGCTGGATGACAGGTGTGTATTAAATTAGATAACGAGACGCTCGTGCATCAGCGTCATATTCAAGGATCAGTCATGAGGATGAAAACCATAGCTGCAGGTGTACCTGCGCATTATCTGTGCTCTTAAATACGGAGATAGAAAATAGGAGAGGCACAACGAGGGAGGTGTAATTGAACAGTAGCACTAGAGTACCAGGGCGATCGATGAATCGCGTGAAATAGTAACTCTCAAACTGACGGAAGCTGTAACAGCTTCTATAGCGTAACTACTGCCCCTGGGCTAATTTACATATCGTTAGGGGACTCTCTCTCTCTCTCTCTACGTCGAGGATGAAACATTAACACCTAAAGGTATGTGTAAGGAAATGAATGATGAAAAGTATTATCTATTCTACACCACCTTGAAGCTAGATATTTTCTAATCAAGATTCTACGGTGTAAGCTGTGCAAGTTAGATCAGTAGATAAATTTCGCTTATAAAAAGTATGAAAAACCTTCCTACAAATCAGTCTTCTTTTAGATCGTTAATATAGATTTGATGTGAGTACGCGTAGGATGCAGAAAAATGATATCCGGAGAAGCGTACACGATTTTTGGTCTGCACGAAAAAGGAAGGGCCCGCGGTATGAGATGGTAAGGTAAGGTGAGGTTAGGTCCTTGTCCGTGAGTCTCATGGAAGGCGGAGCACCGTGGCGCCTTGTCGCGGGGGGTCTAGCGACCAACACGAGCAAGGGCAGCACTGACACAGGTGTAGGGTCTCGTACACATTGGATGCTGATTATTATTGCTGAAGGTGTGCTGATGGAGGCTGAGATTTGTGATTTAGATGAGCTTACCTTCGGCTCCAAGTCCTCACCCCACGGCCTTTGTTTTAAATTTTAAAAGTTTCAACGGACAGCTGCGGGAGGCGGACCAGGTCCCTAACTAGTCGCGACCCAGGTACGGGGAAAGAGTTGGGGGCCCTTGTGAGAGGAATGTTTACAGAAAAGGTTTACAGTCGCGACTCGTATACGGGGCCGCGGTGATGATATCACGCTTCTCTTCTCTTTTTCACACACCCTTCCAGTCCGACAATCGCGCGGGCGCGAAAATCTCCTACGTAGAATAACTTGGCCGGAGATCCAGCTACCGCCTGAAAGCGAGTCTGAAAGTGACTTTTCCTGGAAGGTTAAAGCACCGAATACCGGGGACCGACCTATCGATTTAATCGGTAGCTGGCAAAGAGGGCACATAAATAAGATCTACTTCGAGAGAAACACGAGAATCCTTTACCTCGTAGATAAAGGATGGGGTACCTCGAGGATAACGGGCAGCCTTTCATCGCGCCGACCTGACCGATAAAGCGTTTTGTCGGTGACGTTCTCTATCGCCTTTACTCCGTCCCTCCGGGCTCCATCGCTTGCTCCCGCTTCTCTCTAAAGATCTCACCACCTCTATCTTCCGAGAATACTCAAGCAAAATTCTTAACCGTTGCGAGCAGTGGTAATTTTCTAATGTTTCAATATATCATCCAGATTTCTGATCATGCTACTCTTTAAAGATTTACAATTGGTTTGGATAAAATCGATCTGTTCAAGGTACAGCATTTGGGCACCTATTCATGAACTGAGGAATAACCTGTTCGTTAACTGATATGCTGATCATCTGATGTATTGAGAGAATGTCGATGAAATGAGGCGAACCCATTCGACACTTCCCAGTGGAGCCTGGAACACGTGCAGGTAATTACGGATTTGGTGTGAATTCGCTCAAGGTCGAGAGGAAGCGAATTTAAAGATACTCCGAACACACTCATCTTCGTCGCCCATTTAATGTGTGCCTTCTCAGCTCGCCTGGAGGACAGAAGCTTTCCCACGGACTCGTAGAGAGTGCCACCCATCACGAAGGTGCCTACTCAAGACGGGTATCTGTATACATAAACTCGTACGTTCGGAGAACGCACGCGTCTCACGATCGTTTCTAACGAGTCGTTATGGTAATATGTCGAAGCATAACGATCTCGATAATAAGGTTACCTACGGGATGGGTTTGTAGGAGGCTGGAAGAGGAGCAACCTCCGGAATGAGAGTCCAAACGACTTATGGATTATTCACTATGCCCCAGTAATATCTTTCTGCTGCTCCAGTACCTTAAGTACTGGTAACGTATAAAGTACCAGTGTTTAGTTTACCGGTACTTCTGGACACTAAATATCAGGTAGTATCCAGCGGTACATTCCAGTGCTCTATTAATCATGGAAAGAAAAGAGATTGGCTCAGGTACTAGTAATTCAACTCATAATCGCTGGTAGAACTAAGTTCCACCTCTATGTGGTTTGATAATGAGAAGATCCTTTCATTTAGGACAACGAAACAATCTTGCTTTGAGATCAATTTCGTACCAACAAAGCAAGCATCAAAATGCAATCAGTCAAGGTGGGTTATTCCGTAGACACCGATTCCTTTTTTCGTAGCACCCTTCATTATAGTCATCAAATGAGCGTGCGTAAAGATTACTCTACAGAGTGGAGCCAATTGAGACGTCTAGTCAGTGGAACATCGCGTGGAGGTATGCTAACAGCCACCTAGTTCTTTCACTGCCTTCTCTCGGGATTTAGACGACTTCACCCCAGGTCCTCACGCTCTATGGACATTGTTGTGTCGGGAGTGATTAGATATCAGCGACCCAGAGTAAAACCTCTGCGAATCCATAACTCGGTGGCGTACTCTTCGCGCATGTACAAACCTATTTCCTAGGAAAGTTGTACGGTATCGTTCCTTTCCCTATCGGGTACCCGATATACAGGTGCGCAAATAAGGTAAATCAAGGCAAAACCGAGTCTCAGTGAACACTGCCTCGACGCGAGACCTACGAAAGAAAAAGCTTCTACATCGCAATTATTTAGAGCCGTCCCCGTTGCAACAATTACGGTCGTCGATACGGAATCGTGTTGTGAACGGGATTTAGAAACCGAGCTGGTAAAAACAATCCCTCTTTAAGCCATATAATGAACTAGAATCTTGTAATAAAAATTCAGTTCCTACATCATTGCGTCACCGCCCAGAATTTCAATTAGGAGAGTAAGTGAGTCTTGTCATAATTAACATTCTTTGCAAGAGCAAAAGGAATTTTAAAAATTTCTTTAAAGAATGCCTCAATATCGCGGTTCCTGAAGCAGAAACTATAAAAATATAAAAAGGGGAGGGACTTTGATGGGTGGAGGAAAAAGCGGAAAACGTTCGGTAGCCGATCGGTTCGATGGTTCGGATAAAGCCGTCAAATCACGAAGGGATCACTGATATTGCAGTTATATTCCCTTGACGTATCATATTGGCGATCTATGATCCCCAGGTCCCTGCGGTGGACCATAATCCTGAACCCCATACAACCCCTCCAGTTTTCTTGTAGAAGATAGTTTCCTCTCTAAGAGATAGAATCCGTATCGCACTTTCCGATCGACCCACGAGCCATATGTCGCTCTCTTCCTATTTCGATATTATTTATTTTCGAGCTCGACCCTCTGCGTTCGAAACCAACGATACACCCTATAAATTACACGAAATTATCGAAAATACCCAGCAATTTTCGTCAGCCGGACTTCGGCAGGTCCCTCTTTCTACAAATGGGCGAGTAACGATCCCTTTCCGTGGAATGGATTTTTTAAACGAAATTGCTTGTCCTTGTTAGCCTCTCTGGAACGCAGACGACAGGTTCTCCGAGGCTCTCAAGTTTTTCTTCCCTCCGCAATTTTGACAAACCATAAGTATATATGAGACTATAATTACGATCCAACACCATCTTGAGTTCAAGCTAATCGAGATTAACCTTTTTTACCTGGAAAAACTTGATTCTCAACACCTTTTACTTTATAAGCTCTTATGAGATGATGGGAAAGAAAGAGCAATCATTGATATAAGAACTACTACTTACAGTGCGCAAAGAAAAACTGATTACAGTTTAAAACACTTTATATTGAATCTGAAATCATTGTCAACATTGTAAAGTCGGAAAAAGATATTGCTAGCTCACCAGTTTGTAGTACCAAGGTTTCACCGTAAAAACTCGTCAAGCTACCTTTCTTGCTACGTCTACCTTAAGCCTTGTTAGTTTACCAATTCCCAGTGCGATTTTTCAAAGTTCTTAAGAAAGAAATTTAAAGAGTTTTTCTCCCTGACTCGCAATCAAAATATATCATTCTACTCTCATTGGAAGGCCGGATCGACGAGATTTAAGTGCACTCTTTTACAATAACTACTGGTTCAAAATAATGCACTTCAGATTGATAAAAAAGGAATTTTTTAAATTCTGAAATGTTCACACGAAGGGGCTAAAGCGTGAATGGCCCTGAGGGACTTGACTGGACGTCCCACGTCAAAATGCGAAATTGTCTGTCGATATCCCATGAAATTGATGACCACTGCTGGCGCCAGGAACCTACGTTTAGCCTCGGGCATCTATGGGTTATGAATGAACGCTCGTTTCTCGACTCTTAGACAGGCTCGTCCTGGGACCTGTGGAATCCGAATGCAGGTGTAGCCATCGAAATAATAGGTTGAAACCACCAGACGTCCTCTGCAACCAATCTTTATACCCTGATTCATTTACATATCTAAAGAAAAGTGCTATTAATGGAATCAATAATCATAGAATGATTCCTGCATGTAAACCTATCGCAAGGTGTAATCAAGAGTATCAAGTTAGGCAATTGCATCCAGTTAAATTACTAATTCACCTGGATGCTATCGTGTGGTTCTATGCTCTTTTTAGTAATAAGCTACTCCCAGTTAGTTTGGTGGAAAGTAAATCGAGGGTTTAAAATTGGCCAAGTAATGACCGACTTTTATTAGCGAATCAGAGCAGCTGCAAGATTCCCTTTGTACGGCGATGCCAAAACCTTCATTTTTAAAATTCCATGAGTTTTCTCTGATAAAATTTTGATTTTCCCTACCCACTCATATTTGAAGAATGTAAATATTTTAACATTTTTAATGCCTACATAGAATCTTTTATACACGGAATAAGTTTCAGGCTTCGAACTGCTCTGAGGAGCAAAAAAAAAGGGGTGAAAAGTGTGATTTAGGAAAAAGCAATACTCTCTACCTTCAATCCCAGGTGAAAAAGTTATATATAGTTTATATATAGCGAACAAGACAATGATATTTTTCATTTGTTTTATCAATTTTTCCGTATAAAACAAATGAAAAATATCAGTGTTTTGTCTACTATATATAAACTATATATAACTGTGCACCTGGCTTCTATAATCCCACTTTTGGCCCTTTCCCTTATGTACGTATTTCTTCTTCTATATATGTATCTGCTATCAATAGGTTCAATAAAAATTAAAACAAGGGCTACTTTTACCTAACCCTTCTTGCCCCATCTGCACACTATATTTCACATACTTTCCGCCTGTCCATTTTGGCAATTCTGTCCCTTCACATTTCCTAACCTCATTCAAGACTCCTCCCCCCCCCCCTATTTTCGTATCTCTTAGTTTCCTTATCGCTTTCTTTATATCCTTCCTTCTAATTATTTCGCTCGATAATTTCTCGCAGCCACTTTACCCTGTTCTTAAACCCCTCCTCACAAGTATTTTTCTTTCTTTTCTGCAGTTAAATCTCTTCACTGACTTTTTTTCCTATTTTTTCTTTCCTCCCATACATCATTGCATCCTAGACATGGATCTACTATGCATTCTGAATTGTACTTTTTCTCTGAACCTTTTTATTCCTTCTTCTTACCAATATTCTCTTTTTCCTATCATTTTTATGCTATTTTTAACTTTCTTATTTCCAGGCCGAATTAATACAAAAAATCAGCCCAGGAAAAATAATTACAGCAAATGGTTGAGAATCAGTAAGCGGCCCAATCCTGCAAATCATACGGCCCAAATTGCTTAAAATAGTACCGGCCCACGGGGATTTTCCCCGAAATCCCACCTACAAATCCCGGCCTGCTTATCTGCTGCCTTACTTCATTATCTATCCTATAACATAGCTCTTTCACTCGTCGTATTTGCCCTCTCCTCTCCAACTTTTCACCAGTCCTAATATCCTTACATTAAAATCTCCAATTATTTTTACTTCTTCTTTTGTATCCATACATCCTCTTTTTATAACAATTTTTTCTACATATATCCACCTCTACTATTTTTAATTTCTTTACTCCTATTTGTTGTAGTTTCACTATAAATCCTTTTCTTTTTCTTCTCTCCAATGTCATTTTTTCACTTTCTAATTATCCTCGTTTACTAAAACTATTATCTACTAATTTATTTTAATTCGATCAGGAAAGAATATTAATAAATTAAAACTTTTCATAATTAATTAATTAAGGATGGCACTTCAAAATAGCATAAACGTCACTTGTACAGTTAAAAAAAACTATGTTCCAATAAAGAAAAATAACATGCTTCCGAGATACATCAGTGCTGAATTGAAATGCGAAATGTGTTTTCATTAAACTAGATAAAACTTTGAAACAAGGACATTATACAAAAATCGTTTTATCACAAAGTGCATGTATTTAAATTTATCTGATTTTTTTGAAACAATAATTTCAATTTTGCAAACGTGACGCTCATGTCCCTTTGTAGTTTCTCCGATAGTGCACGAGTCTGATGTCAACTAGCCTTGTACCACTGTCTGATCAAAACATCATGTTTGCCAGTTCATATTAACTTTGAAAGACTTTCCATAGCCAAGAATATTTTATTTCTTTCTTTCATGCATTTTTGTTGCTACACGTTTGTTCAGAATTGATTCTAGTCAAGTAAAAGGAGCAACCAGCCCACATGAGCTTACCAACAATGGATGATGAAGTAAACATTATGAATAATTTTCTTCATTTCTACTCCTTGACTTTGGTTTAATTCATAAATTGAAAAATTTAAATTTGAAAAATAGTGTTAAAAAGTTTTTTTAGTGTTTAATAATTTAAATTTGAGAAAACATGATTCCTAGAGTCATTGAAAAGAGAATAACAGTAGTACAGGATCCTCCAAGTCACGTACATTATCATGGCAGAATTACGGAGGATCTTTACGTCGTGAAAAATAATGGCACATAACCCGACAATTAGGGAGGTTTGCTGATGAATAATTATCGTTGCACAATGCGATGCGCGTCGTCTAATTGCAAATATAAACCATTTTTCCAAGTTAAGCTTAAATATTGCGCCAGATGTGGATAAAAATAATTACAATAAAGTAAAATCGTAATTATATTAAAGAATTTATATTAAATCAGTATTAACTAGTTTCGAACAGTAAATAAATATAATAATAATATTAAATAAACAGAATATTTAAGTAGACACATAATTTAATATAATATTTTTATTGTCCTTTACATATATATTTAACAAAAATAGTTAACAATAATAATAAGATATGTATTTATTTTTTGGACTGAATTCCTTATTGCGTTACCTGTTATAAACATGCCATATTATTTTCCACATAATAGTGTAATGCATATATTAATTAAATACTTGGTAAAGCAAATTGAAATATTTGAAAATACAGTTCCAGAATTGAATTTTAATTTTGTTTATAATTTTACAGGATTTTGAAAGTTATTATTGCAAACTTTAAAGATGAATTTATTTTCTATTTTTGTAATAATGAGTAGTAAATATTATTCATTTTTAACTTAGTAATAAAAGTATTTAAAAAAATTAGTTCTAGTGAGTAAAAATTACTATTTGATGTATATATTCAGAAAATAATCCCAATATTTGTTTTACGCAAAAGCTTTCTTTTTTTCTCCAAGAATGAGGCTTCCTCAGCACACACGTGATTTTTTTTGTAATTACAATGTATGCACGTGTATAGTCCACAGGTAGTACGTATGCATACTGACGTAGCATCAGGGAAGCAGCCATGCAATCTTGCCGCAAAAAGTAATCGGAACTACGTGCCAGGATAAATTGTGATAATTCCTTTAGCCTCCCATAAATGAGAAAATCCACTACACAGAGAAGTCACTCCAAAGTGACATTATTCAATCATCATAAAATTGCATGTGTGAGAATACCGTCTGATTAATTAATATGGAATCATCTAGTAATTATGTCACTGATAATTGTTACACAAAGCAGGATATAAAGTGAGAAAAAAAATATTAAAGTAATTTTTTGTATTTTGTTATTATTACAGTGTGACGTAGACTACTCTCTGAAATTGAATCAGTAAAAAGAACGCCAATGAATCAAACAAGTAACAGTATTCACTGATAAATCAGACGTTTGACTGAATAATCAGTAAAAACCTTAAATGATTTTATTCCCTGACTGACGTGGATAACTGAATTAAATCAGTAACTGATTTTACTAACTTAATTTTATAGTGTATGAAAAAGTAGTAATTTATAACATCATTTCATATTTTCAAATTTGAATAACAGATTATTATTTTTTATCATTTTTTTTTAATTTACGTTTCTATTACAGTTTTCAATATTAACGTTAATGAATCGTAATCTATATAAATACAATGTTATTTATATAAATTACATGTATTTCCGACTAATTAGAAAACCTTGGATGGAATATTAAGTCTTGTGACATTTTTAAATTTCTAAAATGTTCACAAAATTTAATGGTCAAAATAGTTTACAACCCATAATTTTTAACTGATAATTAAACAATCAACACTAAAATTCTAAGCGAAAACTGAGGGAGTCCTTTTTGTTATTGCTTTGCGTGTACATTAATGTTTAAACAAATATATTGACAAAATTACCATTTCCCACAATATTTTTTTTCTCTAAGAAAAAAATTAATTCTTAATCTGATATCTATATCATATGTAATGTATATATTACACTTACGAAAAAATAAATAATTCATTTGGTGACTAAGTTCAGTGATATATACAAATGGTATACACTGATACTAAACAGTTGCTTTTTTTGTGGACGAATCTCGTTTAAAATTACCAAAATTGCTGAGAATTACTAAAATGATGATAATCACTGCTATCACTGGTAACATCATTCAAGGACAAAAAGAATGCTAATTGAATAATTAATTGAATGAATAATTAATAAATAATATTAATAATTACTAATAAATACTTTGCTCTCGAGAACAAATTATTTATATTTAATTTGTTTATAAGCTTAACAAATAATATCGAATGACAAATTTTCATTACTAAATTCTAAATCTCACTGGCAACATAATCTAAGAAAAATTCAAAGAAAGAACGATCTTTTTTTATCTGTAAATGTCGAATGTACATGTCATTATATAATTTCTTTATAAAATTAAGGAATAATAATAGAAGACAATTTTTCATAAGCAACTATTACAGTTTCGATACAAGTAAGTAATTTTAATGTCGAAATATCCTTTACAAAATGAACAATTTAAAATGTTCAGTGTTGGTAAAATTTATTTATAAAAATTATCATTATAAGTAAACATTTTTTTATCCTACGTACCCCTAATCATTAAATCCAAGCTATACCCCTAGTATAAAAAGCCCCATCTTTTCCCACCTGAACATGCTTCATTCGCGTCGTTGGCCAACCAGATATATTTGTAACGGGCAATGGTGAGGCGCCCCATGGGGATTACTAAAATCTTCTAAATTTAAAATAAACTAATAGACAGCTATAGACAATTAAATTACATCTGTAGGTCCGGAAAGCATTAAACATCACAGAAAAAACAAGATGTAATCTTTACAGTGATTTCAGAGTAATCATTACCTGCAACAAAAATTAACTTCACGTGTTAAGATCTACCTACCACATTGGAAATGGTCACCATGTCAACTCTATTGAATCTTATTTTGTTTCGATGCGAAAAAATTCAACTTTATCTACTTCAAAATTACCCGCAACAAAAATTCACTTCTGTTATTTCTCTGATTATTTTGTTCATTATACTCTCTGTCCAGATGACCAGGAAAATGATTATGGTGTGTATTAATCAATAATATAAGCATGTTCGGGGAAATTATTTGAGGAACTTTCCAACCCTTGAACTACACAGAAAAAAAATTCATTTTGAACAAAGAAAAGGCGTCAAAATGTACCTACTGAAACAAAATTGAACCATTATTGGCTCATATTGAGCCAAACGAATATTTAAAGTAATTCAATTGTTGTTCAGTTTTTACATAGATCAAGAGAGCGTACATAACTAATGTTTAAAATGATTTGATAAGAAATTGACCTAAAACAAAATTGAATCTCTAGTTTTTTCTCTGTACTAGTGTTTTTTACCAAATCGTATTATGATAGTTATAAACGTCACCGATGACAGTGTCATAGCGAATTTCTTCGAGGATGTTTGCGCTCATGTATAACATGTCATGAGACTTCTAAAATACTTACGGTTCTACGATGCCCCTTGCAGATATTGTCCATAGAGCAGTTCGATGTAGCTGTTTCATCGAAATTATATGTTACTTACGGAATCTATGGTATATTTCATGACATTTTTATGAAATAATATAAAATTATCGATCAATTGTTCACTGGATTCTTAAGTTAATACTATTTTTGTTCAAAATACTACATTCTTCGTCAAATTTGCGTAAAAATGAATACAATTATTTTTAGTTACAAAAATTTAGGTGGACATAAACGCATGTTTTAACCTAGGTCTAAACGTAGATCTAAATCTAGGATAGACCTGATTTTTTCCGGCCAATTAGACCAAGTCCCAAGAAAATACTAGCTTATTTAGGTTTGAAATCTTACAACGCCCTAAAAAAATTCTTTACCAAACCTAACTTTGATTATATGATGTCAGATGTATGTATTTAATAAAAAATATGAGGCAATAATTTTTTCTTGGCTCGAGAATTTCCAGTAAAGAAAAACTATTATTTGTTCAATTCAGTAGTACTAGAACAGTGAATGTATTTTTATACTTGCTAAAAAACGTGAAGTATGCACTTGAAAAATACAATGCTGTATTATCAATAGGGTTTGAGGCTTTGATCATCATTTGCATGTATAGCGCATACTTATCGAGTTCATTGGTGCAGTATGTAATGATAATTGTCATTGTTCAGACGGACAAAATAACAAAGACTTCGTGATTCAATAAACTACCTTATTTGTCAAAATAGCGCAAATTAATTTTTTCAAGTTTAATAAAGGCATACAATTTTGAATCTGTGCGCAGTATAAGAAAAATTATTTGTCTATTTATCCACACTGCTATTGATGATAAATAAATGACACTAAGAAAAAGATAACAAAAAAGCAAAGAAAAAATTACCTGAGTATAAACTAGAGGAACACAAACAGTGTCATAGCCAATGAGAGCTCCAAGTCTTTTTCTAATGTCACTGAGTTCCACGAGAAGAGTTTGCACTACTTGATCACTAGTGATCAGGGCTTCCTTTCTTGCCCTATTGATGATATTCGTTGCCCAAACTAAGGGCATCCAGTATTTGGACATTGCTGCCTTTTTGTTCATCATCTCGAAAATCTTTTTTTCTGACTCCATCATCAGACCTGAAATGAGAAAATTTACATATTAAAGATTATTGTTTCATTATCCTGTTTCTTATTCTTATTATCCTCTAATTCATATTACAAATATTTTTCACTCTCTAAAAAAAAAAAAGATATCACCGTCCTCAGGAATCGAGACCCTCCCTATCTGCCCACCAAGCCTACCTGCCTATCAAGTATCTAGCCACCCTAACTACTATAAAGAAAAATATAGACCTAAATTAGAATTAAGAGACAAATCTAGATTGATTGGATTAAATTGCAAAATTTCTATTACTTCAAATTAGATTGTTAATCCTTCGATGGCACACTTCCCGACGCGTAACATAGCTGGCATACTGAGGGGGGGGGGGGGCTTCTTGATCCCAAGCGAAAAAGGCTTCCCGCAAAGAGCCAATTCATTATTTTGAGTAGCTGAATTTTGTGCACACTCTTGGATCCTTACTTGAAAGAATTCTGTGGGTTTCTTAGTTGAAAATTTATTTTAAACATGAGAAAAGGATTGTAGAAGTTAAAAAATAGCAAAAAATGGCATTTTTTACGAAAAAAGTAATAACTTTTTTTAATACCCTTTTTTAAGTACCTTTTTCAAATGTTGAAGGGCCTTAAATAAGGTTGAACATGCCTGGGGTCCTTTTGAACCCAGTGTGCCATCGAAGGGTTAAATTAACAAGGAAACCTAAAATCGGTACCTTCCATGCTAAACTCTCCAATCTGGGGTTAGCAGTCTAAACTCTCTAATATCGTTTTGTGTTGGCACCTAACGCCGCTATGTTCAAGTGGCGCTACGGGCCAGCACAAAACGAGATTGGAGAGTTTAGCATGGAGGTACCAAAATATATGAAATGATGGGTTGGCGCATGAAGCGCGCAGGGGCGACCATCCTGTTACAATTATAATAAAAAATAGAGGAGCTGTGAAAAAAATCTCTTAACACATTAATTATATATGTAATCGTAAGTTATAATTAAAGTAAACTTCATTTACACTTCGATAAAAACTAAAGCTATTGTAATTTGAAATGATATATCAAGTTAAAAGCAGTTTTTACTCAAACGACCTTCTCGAATGTTTCTATGTTGCCCATGTGGAAATTTTGTCATGGCGCTAGCTAGGCCCAAATCAGGAAAAACTTGGTCCCAAATTAATGATTTAAACAGGACCCAACCGCAAATGAAGCGCCTAACGCGGCCAGAGCCTAACTTACCGACCAACTTGGCCTCAACTTGGTTTTATTTATTTTTCTAGTCTCAGCCAAATTATAATTAAAAATTGTTTATTCAAAAGAAAAATTGCAAGTAGCTGAACATTTGAGGAGAAATCTTATTCCTGAACCGGCTTATTCGTCGTCAGCCTCATTTTTCGGTTGCCATCCCAATCTTTGGAATTAGTGGAGACCTATGATAATATGTGAAACGTAATTGAGGTTATATTTTTAAAGCTTTAAAAACAGGTAAAATACATGGAGGAACTTAATTTTTCTCCAAGAGGATTTATTTTGCACTTCAAATTGTCGAAAAAATTCACATTGTAATTTCGCACTGAAATAAACTTCTTTCAAAGCGAAGCAGAATTATACTTGCAATTTTCAAGCACGAAATTCACTTGTTTTATGTTAGCAAGGTTGCCGCTTTACCAAGCAATGAATAGAAGAGACCGTCAATCGATATTAGAGTTCAGCGCGCAAATTCAAATTTACATGAAACTAAATGAAATCAATGGAGCCAGACGTTGTTGACGTTTTGAAAATATAAATGATTCGACAATATAAATTTAAAAATTTTTAAAAAAGTGGTCTCAAAAATTTTCAAAATGTGCTCAGTTTTTGAATTTTGATCCAAAATAGCTGGTTGACGAACTCGTTCTTTCTTTTTAGGCCTTCAAAAAGTGTGCCAAAGCACAATCGAATCTGATCAATCTTTCGAAAGTTATCGTGCCTACACGATACTAAGGACTACAGACAGACATACAGACGGACAGACAGACAGGCAGACAGGCAGAATAGTTACATTTTCAGTACAAAAAATTACTTTTTGAACAAGAAAAATTTTTTTGTTGAAATTAGTCATACTTGTAACCGACAAGATACATTTTCAATAAAAATGATGAATTTTTGATTAAAATAGTTAAATTTGCAACCACGAAGATGAATTTTCAACTAAAATGATGAATTTTCAAAACTGAAAAAACAAACAATTTTTTAATAAAGTGGTTCAATCTTCACCCAAATAATTTAATTTTCTACCAAACAAGATAATTTATCAATAAATAATGTAATAGTAGATGTTTAAAAAAAAGGATGACCTTTGGATACAAATTTTGAATTTGCAACCAAATTATAAAATTATTAACTAAAAGTATAATCGTCAGAAGACTCAGGACGAAGCATTTGCAAAAAAAAGGAAATTTCAATAAAAAAAGAGATTTGAATAAAAAAAACGTCAACCAAAAAGATGAATTTTGAACCAATAATATTAATTTTCTATCAAAAAACGATAAATTAACAACAAAACAGTAATGTTTTCAACCATAGAGATGCATTTTCAACTAAAATGATGACTCTGCAACGAAAAACGTGAATTTTAAAAATAGTTGTTCAACTTTTAAGTAAATACTTTAATTTGCAACAAAACAAAAAAATTCTCAACCTAAACTTTTATATTTAAAATGTAATCAAAAGTATTTTTATTTTAAATCCAAAATAGTTGACTTCATGGAAAGACGAATTTTTAACAAAAAACTCATATTTAAACTTTTAACCAAGTGGTTAATTTTATTTTTAAAAAAATGTTAACGATATATTTTAATTTTAAAAACAAAAGAAAAAATCATTGAAAATTTTCTAAGGAATCCTAATACCATTTTTTTATTATCTTGAAATCTTTCAAAATTCTTATAAAGCTCACAAATTTTTCGTTCAAAATCTGCATTTTCTTTCGAATTTTTTGTAATATTTTCAAATTATAAATGCTTTCGAAATTTTTTATAACATTTTTGAATATCTTTCCAATATATTCAAATTTTCGACAAATCTATCGGAATGAAAATCCTGAACAAAATAGATGAATTTTCGACCAAACTGTTAAATTTGCAAGCCAAAAAGACAAACTCTCAATCCAATAATATACATTTTCAACAAAAAAGTATATTTTCAACTGAAAAGGTGAATTTGAGACCCAAAAGTTTAATTTATAACGAAATATTTGAATTTTCTATCAAAAAAGAGAAATTTTGAACCAAAAACATTCAGGGGGAAAGTAAAAGAATCTTATTGGTCAGGAAAAGTAAAAAAAAGTCAGAGATTCCGAACAAAATTTTTGCAGTTGTCAGGGAATTTCTATGAGAGACACTTCAAATAACTGTTAAGGACAATACATTTTGAACTTTATTTTGAAATTGTTGAAAATTCTCTATTTTGTTTGAGAATTCGACTTTTTGGTGTAATTTAACTGTTTTTTATTAAAAATTAAAATTGTGTTTGGTTCGAATATCTAATATTTATATTAGTCGATAATTATTATCAGTTTCAAATTATCATTAGCATTATTCGTTAAGAATTAGTCTTTTTTGTTTACAAATAAATCTTCAATATTGAAAATTAGTTTTTTTACTGAAAATTAATTTTTTTAACTAAAAATGTAACTATTCCCGTTTAAGATTCATCATTTTTGCTGGAATTTCATCTTGTTAGTTGAAAGTTTGATTCGTTTGCTAAAAATTCACTTATCAGGCTCAACATTAATTATCTTAACTAGAAATGTAACTATTCCATTTTTTGTTAAAAACTGATATTTTGTAATTGAAAATTTAACAATTTGGGTAAAAATTGAACCACTTGGAATTCTTAAAATTTTGTTTGAAGTTTCATCTCTTTGGTTGAAATTTTAACTATATTGCTGAAAATTAATTTTTTTATTTAAAATTATTTGTTTTGATTAAAAATGTAACTTTTTCATTTTTAGTTAAAAACTGATCTTTTTGATTGACATTTCCTTTTTTTTGGTTAAAATACAACTGTTTGGTTGAAAATTATCTTTCCTGATGGAAATTTATATTTTCAGGTTTAAAATTCAACTTTTTTACAGAAAATTAATCTTCTAGGTTGAAATTTTATCAATTTCTATTCACTTTTTTTGTACTAAATAATATTTAATATTTTTTTTGTTTGGGAAATTCAACTTCTGGGTTGAAGGTTGAACAAATTATATTTATAAACATTTAACGATTTTGAAATTTAAAAACAATCTAGGTAGAATAATTAGGTAGAGAAGTTATCTTTCAACTGTCGTCAAGAAAATTCGTCTTTTTGGCTTGAGAATTCAACAATTTGGTTCAAAATTAACTTTTTTGTTTGAAAATTCATATTTTCGGGTTGAAAATTGAATTGCTTTGTAGAAAATTTAATCTTTTTGGCTTGGAAATCAAAATATTTATTTAAAATGAAACTATATTTATAAAAATTTAACAATTTAGAAATTTAAAAACAATCTAGGTAGAACAATTAGGTAGAAAATTCATCTTCCAACTGTCGTCAAGAAAATTCGTCTTTTTGGCTTGAAAAATCAACAATTTGGTTCAAAATTAACTTTTTTGATTGAAAATTCATATTTTCGGGTTGAAAATTTAACTGTTTTGTATAAAATTTAATCTTTTAGGCTTGAAAATTCAAATATTTGTTTTAGAATGAAATTATATTTATAAACATTTAACAATTCAGAAATTTAAAAACAATTTAGGTAGAAAAATTAGGTAGAAAAGTTATCTTTCAACTGTCTTCAAGAAAATTTTGGCTTGAGAATTCAACTGTTTTTGGTTGAATTTTAATCTTATTTGTTGGAAGATTCGAGCATTTAGTTGAAAATACATATTTTTAGTTTCCAAATCCAACTACTTTGATGAAGTCGTTTAATTGAACTGGTTGAAAATTCGTCTTTTAGTAGAAAATTCTTCTTTTTTGCTTGAAAATTCAACTGTTTTTGGTTGAATTTTAATCGTTTTTGTTGGAAGATTCGACCATTTGGTTCAAAAAGCATCTTTTCAGGTTAAAAATTCAACTACTTTGATGAAGTCGTCTTTATGGGTCGTAAATTCAACTTTTTTGTTCAAAATTCATCTTTTATGGGAGAAAAGTCATCTTTCTTGTTCTATAATCATCTTTTTTGTTGAAAATTTAACTATTTGGTTAAAAGTTCATCTATTTTGTTGAAAATTCGTCTTTTTGATAAAAAATGATCTTTTTGGGTTGAAAATTTATCTCGTTGGTAGAAAATCTTAGAAATTTGAAGTATTTCATGTTCAATGCAATATGGTATTTACATTCATTTTATTTAAAAGTTTTTATTCCCTATTATTCGTCTATATTTGTTTAAAATCCCCCTATTTCAACTAGGGGGGGGGGGGGTCAAGGATAGCCCAAAATTGGTAACGTAATTTATGAGTGACCCCTAAGTGTCTAAGAATGGCCTTTTTAGACGAAGAAAGCGTGGAACTCGGGACAGTGAAGGTACGTGGGTTAGCGTTTTCAGATGTTGAGGTTTTTGCGGCAGAGTCAATCGAAGCAATATATAATTCTGTACGAACTATACGATGAATTCATTGGAAAAGTGATATCTGATTTTGGAAATAACAACCTTATTTAACTTGCTGAGATATTTTAAACTTTTGCAGAAAGTCGTTTTTGCCAAGTTCTCTGATCTTCGCAGTTTTGCGCTGGCCAACGTTGCGAGTGTCGACACAAGAGATTCTTTATACAAACACTTTGGTTTCTTAAGGTAAATAAACGTTACTCTCAGAGTGCCTCAGAATCCTCACGAATGGTGTTAAACAAATAATTAACATTCTTTTATTTTCAGTCAAGAAAAATTGAAGTTAATCGCAAGTTACTTGCATTTAGTTCCGCCAGAGGAACGAGAGAACGATGAAAATTGGTATCGTCTAGATCTGGATTTCCTCAGAGAACTATTGGTATTAATGAAATATATTTATACTATTTTTAAGAACATTATTAAAATTATTATTATTTTTTTTAATATAACAGTGTGTCTACAAACCGCGAAAATCGGGAAATAGCTGGGAATTGAAATAAAACCGGGAAAACTGGGAATTATCCAGGAATACAAATTCGAGTCGGGCAACACAATTAAAGTTTTGGAAAATGCAATCTTTTTTATTAATTGTGATAACAATACAAATTTGAATCTTTATCCTTTTTTCAAAAAATTCTAGTCACGAGATCTGTGTGAATATTACTTTTAGGGGCTGTTTTCAGTTTCTTTATCTATTAGTACAATTTACGAATTGTATCAATTTTCTAAATCAAAATTTGTATTGAAGGCATTTTGATTTCATCATGATGTAAATTTCTAAATTTTTCTAAAAATTATTGATCAAAGAAAAAACATTAATTGCAAATGATTTTTTAATAATGAGAAATAATTCTATTCTTCACATTTTTGCCACCACACTATAATTTATAACAAAAAAATTAATCATGCCGACAATAAGATCTTTTTGAAAATTTAAAATGATTTAGGTTTTATTTTATAAGATTAATGTTTAAATTAGAAGATTTTAAAATTTGTCGAAAAAGAATGTGGACGATTTTAAACCCATTTTTTTTTAATTTTACAGGATTTTAATTTTTTTAGGAAGAATGACTTTTCTCCAAAGATATATAGAAGGTTCAGAAGTTTTAAAAAGATTCGAAAATGATTAAAAACTTGAAACATTTTAAAAGATTTTTTATTCTGAAAAATTATTCAAAAAGAATATTTTAAAACATTTCAAAACATTTCCAAAATTGTATAAAAAGAATACGGAAGGTTTTAAGTCAATTTTTTGAATTATGCAAAATTTTAAACAATTTTTATGAAAAGTACGAATCATTTTAGAGGATATTTAGAATGTTTAGAAGTTGATACAGATTTTTATTTAATTTTAGAAAAAATGCAAGTAATTTTACAAGACATTTAAAAGGTTTATATGTTTTGAAAAGATTAAAAAATAATTTAAAATTGGAAAATATTTTTTTTAATTAAAAAAAAATGTGGATTTTAGAAGATTTCGAAAATAATTTCTTGGCTTTTTATAAATTTTGAAAGATTTCAAGAAAAATAAAAAACTTTTATTGCCATTCCTGGGAACATTAAAAATGATTTAAGGAAATTCTTTTATTTAAAAAAATTTCTCAAAATTTTAGGAATGATTCGAGACAGCTTAAAAGATGTTAAAAAATTATTTCCTATGTAGAAATTTCACCTCTTTGGTTACAAATGAAATTTTTTGGTTAAAAATTAATTTGTTTTGGTTAAGGATTCAATTACTTTGTTTAGAATATTGTCTTTTCTAGTTGAATTCAACTGTTTGGTTGAAAATAAACTTTTTTGTTAAAAACTCATATTTTCGAGTTGAAAATTCAATTGTTTTGTAGAAAGTCGTCTTTTTGCTTTGAAAATTCAATTTTCTTTGTGTGAAAATTTGTATTTTCGTGTTGAAAATTCGACTGTTTTGTAAAAAATTCGCTTTTATAAATTGAAAATTATTGTTTTCCAATTAAAATTTAACTATTTCATTTATGGGTAAAAAGTGATATTTTTTAGAACAAAAATTCAACTATTTGGTTTAAAAATCGTCTTTTTTGGTATAAAATTAATCTTCTTAGTTGAAAATTCAACTATTTAATTAAAAATGTATGCACTTTTTTTAAATTCGTCTTTTGGTTGAAAATTCAACTCCTTGGTTGAAAGTTGAAATACTTTCATAAAAATTCATTTTCTTGGTTGAAGATTCATAATTTTAGTAAAAAATTCATCTCGTTAGTTGAAAATTGAACTTCATTATTAAAACTTCCCTTTTTTGGGATAAAGATTAATTTTCTTAACTGGAAATTCAACTATTTGGTTAAAAATTAACTTTTTATTTTAATTCCATATTTTCGACTTAAAAATTCAAGTGTTTTGTATAGAAAATTAATCTTTTTGTCTTGGAAATTGAAGAATTTGATAGAAAATTCAACTATGTGGTAGAAAATTCGACTGTTTTGTAGAAGATTCGTATTTTTTTGATGAAAATTAATTATTTCAATTTTGGTTACAAATTTATTTCTTTAATCTAGAAATTAACTATTTGCTTGGAAATTTTTGTAGAGTGTTGGAAATTCGTCTTTTTCGGTAGAAAATTAATCTTCATAGTTGAAAATTCAACTGTTTTTTATAGAAAAATCTTTTATTTTTGTCTTGAAAATTCAACAGAGTGATAGATAATTCCAAAATTTGTTAAAAATTCGTCCCTTTTAGTGAAAAAATAATTTTTTTGGTTGAAAATTGCTATTATTTGATTAAAAGTGTAACTATTTATTTTTAAATAAAAACGATTAATATATACAATAATATTTTTTATTTAGATATCAAGACATGAACGCAGAGCATCTCAGTTGGAAGAATTAAACGAAATGCCCTTGTATCCGACTGAAGACATCATTTGGAACGAAAGTATCGTTCCAACAGAATACTTTTCCGGTGAAGGATGCCTCGCATTGCCTAAGCTTAATCTACAATTTCTCACATTGCACGATTACCTTCTAAGAAATTTCAATTTGTTTCGTCTTGAATCCACCTGTGAGTATTAAAATTTACTTGTAATATTTTATTCAGGGTGGCCGTTTGAGCTGGAAACTAGAAAAACTGGGAAAACCGCGAAATGACAGTGAATTTATTTTTTGACCGGGTGTTTGACTAATTTTTAGAAAAAAATTTATCCAATCGCTTGCAATATCACAAATTTTTTATCACATGATGTAATACAATTTAAAATAAGTGTGATTTCAACTTTTTTTTGTAAATATAAATTAATTAATGATTTTTAAAGTTGGACTCTAGTTTTAGTATTCAAAATTTAATAATAATTGATTTTACAAGATGAGTCTGAATCTGTTCAAAATTGAATAATTTACCAAAGTTAACGTAAAAATGGATTGGTTGAAATAATGAAATTTTCAACACAAGAGAAGAATTTTCAACTAAAATGATGAATCGTCAACCAAAAAAATGAATTTCTAAGAAATTAATTCAACTTTCAACTATATAGTTGAGTTTACAACCAAAAAAGACGAATTCCCGATGAAAAATGTAATGGTTGGTATTTAATAAAAAAATATTTTAATTTTAAATCAAAAACAGTTGAATTTAACAAAAAAAAATACGAATTTTTAACATAAAAGTTGAATCCTCAACAGAAACAAATTAATTTTCAACTAAAAAAGATTTTTTAATAAAAAATGGATTAGTTAAATTTACAGTTGAAAAAATAATTTCCAACCCAGGAAAAACCGAATTTTCAACAGGCTAAATAATGCATTTCCAACCGAATAGTTAAATTTTCAGTTAAAAAAATTAATTTTAAACCAAAGAGAGAAATTTTCAAGTAAATTGATGAATCTTCAACCAAAATAATGAATTCTTTACGAAGTAGTTCCACTTTCAACTAAGTAGTTGAATTATCAACTAAAAAATAAATTTTTAAGCAAAAATGGATTAATAACATTTTAAGTTGAAACAAAATTTTCTACAAAAAAAACGAATTTTCAACACAATAGTTAAATTTTTAAACAAAAAAAAAAGAAAATATTCAAAATATACAATTTTGAAGATTAGAAAATGCCGACAATTTACAGTTTCCGAATAATAAAATTCTCGTCCGTCGTTATCACCACTGATGAAACTATTTGGGACAAGCATTTCCCTTAAGGTGCTTCAAACTAGTCGGTTTTTACAATAATACAAAATGCGGCGACAAGGATGAATTGTTTGATGTAATATTTTTACCACATAATCTAAAGGCTTATACATGTGTATGATTAGAGCCTTTTTTTCGAAAAATGGTCTTGTTGTTTTTTTTTTTTTCGTTAATTGAAACGAGCGCCTGTTTTCGGTTCACCGTGGGTACACTCCTAGTGGCGCGTTGCCTGTTTACAGGCGCAGAAAATTCAGCATATTTTCAATTAACAAAAAAAAAAAAAAAAATCAAGACCATTTTTCAAAAAAAGGGCTCCAGTCATGAACATGTAAAAGCCTTCAGATTATGCGGTAAAAATATTACACCAAACAATTCATCATTGTAGCCATATTTTGTATTATTCTAAAAACCGACTTGTTTGAAGCACCTTAAATACCTTCCATCGGCATCGAAAGACGGCCTCCCCGCTGTGCATTTTGATATATAAGTAACAATTCAACTTAAAATTGCTTTAAATGATATAATTTTTAATATTTGCATTGATTGATTTTTCAATTTAAAATTGGAAATTATAGCGTGGATTTATATTTTTTAATGAAAAACCCTTGAAATTCAATTTAAAAAAGTTTACAAAAATTATTTTGTAGTTTAACGGCATTTAATTTAGAATATTTCTCTTTAAAAGTTTTGAAAACTTCCATTTTTATGTTAAAAGTTTCTAAATTAAAATTATTTAAGCTTCAATTTTAAAAGCTTAAAATTCAAGAGTTAAACTTCAAATTAATTTGCAGTTCTTTTGTTGACCACTTCTAATGAACACATTTTCAACAGAGTTCTAATTTTTTTATTTCAATGACCGTCAAAAATGTGTGCTAACCGGGAAAATACTGGGCATTTTTCTCCTAGATTAAAACGGCCACCTTGTTTTTTTTTCTGTTGCGCAGTAATTCTATTAAGCTAATCTTTGATATTTCATTATTATAGATGAAATCAGACAGGATATTGAGGATGCTGTTAGTCGATTAAGTCCATGGTAAAGTATGATTGTTTACTAATAACCGAATTAATTTTTTTATTTACGTTAAGGAGCGTACATTACTTACGTAAGGCATTTCTTACATAAGCTTCCTCTTTTTAATTATTTTTTTAAATAAGCTAATTAACACCTGTTTTGTCTGTTAAAATTTCTTTTTATACTATTATACACATTATACCATTGTTTTTTTATTTCTATTTTATTATGTAATATTTCATGTTACATACGTGCAATAAATATAGAGTCGAGGAGTTAAATCTTTCTTGAAATCTGGTGTACACCTGTAATTAAATTTTTTGGAATTCCTGGAAATCTTTGGAATTCTTTGAAATTCTCAACATTTTTTTGAAAATTTGGTAAATCCCGTAAAATTGATTTCATCATGGGAACGTTCTTTTAAATACTTTGAATTCTATGGATATTGTAAATAATCTCTCGAAACCCCTTTAAAACGATAGAGCTTAGGGTGTCCCAAAAAGAAAACATTTTAGAATTTTTGTAATTAGACTAAAGAATATTGTAGGCTACATGAAAATAGAAAACCCCTATTTTTTTTGTTTTGAAACAAAAAAAAAATAATGATTTGAAACAAATTCCATTATAACTTCTATTGCAGAATATTGCGGATGATAAAAGTAATGTCATATTACATATTAATTCTTTTTCAAAACAAAAAAATGTGAGCCTTCTATTTTCATGTAGCCGACAATATTTTTCAGTTTGGAAATTCCCTAAAACCCATTAAAAATTGCGGAAATCCTTGAAATCGATTGAAATCTTTAAAATCTCATTAAGATCCCCTGATATTCTTCAAAAGTCTTGAAAATACTTCAATATCATATTTAATTCTTTTAAATCCTTTGAAATCGTGTGACATATTTTGAAATCTCTTAAAATCCCTCAAAACCCTTTAAAAACTGTGAAGTCCTTGAAATCCCTGGCAAACTTCAAAATCCTTTAAGAATCTTAAAAATCCTTGAAATTCCGTCAAATATTATTTTGAAATCTTTGAGATTCCTTTAAAATTCAACATTAAAATTCTTTAAAATCCCTTAAAATCTTTTATAATATACGGAAATCCTTTAAAATTTCGTTAAATCTTTTGTAATCTTATGAAATCCTCTAAAATTCTTGAATATATACTTTAGAATCTTTTGAAATCTCTTAAAATCCCTTAAAATCCTTTGAAATCTTTGACAGTCTTTTGAAGCCCTTGAAATCTGGGGAAATCGTTCTTAATTCCATAATATCGCCAAAGATTTGTCGAAATCCTTCAGTATCTCTTGAAATCTTTTCAAATTTCTTGAGATGACTTGAAATCTCTAAAAAGCTTTGGAAATCTCATTAAACTCCGTACAAAATTTTGTAATTCTTTAAAATACTTTGTAGTCCTTTGAAATGCCTCAAAAACCCTTGAAATATTTTCAAATCACTGTAAATCTTTAAAATCTTTCGAAATCCCTTAAAATCCTTTATAATATTCTGAAATCATTTGAAATTCCGTTACATCTTTTGAAATCTTACGAAATTCTCTAAAATACGTGGATATATACTTTGGGATCGTTTGAACTCTCTTAAAATCCCTTAAAATTATTTGAAATTTTTGCAAATATTTTGAAATCCGCTAAAATCCCTTGGAATGCTTTGAAATTTTTGCAAATCTTTTGAAATCTAGGGAAATCGTTCTTAATTCCTTAAAATTCCTCAAAATCTGTCGAAATCCTTCGGTATCTCTTGAAATATTTTGAAATTCCTTGAGATCTCATTAAATTCCGTAAAAATTTTGTAATTCTTTGAAATACTTTGTAGTCCTCTGAAATATCTGAAAATTTGTTGAAATACTTTCAGATCACTGTAAGCCTATAAAGTCTTTCGAAATCCCTCGAAATCTCATGGGAATTTAAGGAAATCTGGGAATGGTCCGGGAATTTGAAAAGAATCCGGGAAAATCCGGGAATTGTCCTTGATTTTATTTTTGATGCGAGAAGTGCATTTTATTTCCTTCTAATTCTTCCTTTTTTATTGTCCCTTTGAGCTACCTGCGCTCCTTTTTTCTTACTTAATATTGAAATTCTTAAAAATTATTAAAGAATTAAAAAATACATCTTTTAAATAAATTGTAATATTGCAATCGAGCAAATTACGCATGTCGCAACCCATCATGCATTAGGCATATGTATGCTTCTATCGTAAAGGGACCTTATATTTTTAAGCTTGAAATCAAAATAAAAAATTACCTGATTAATAGACGTTTTCTTAACTAGATTTCACATAAATTAATTTCTCGACAGGCTTGCTGAAGACGGCGGAGCTTACTTTGGCGGATGGGCGAGAATGGCTCAACCAGTTACCGAATTTGCTGTTGTTGAGGTGGCTAAACCAAATATTGGCGAGAAAAGACCTTCGAGAGTGCGAGCAGATATCACGATTAATTTAAGTGTCAGAAAAGAAATCAAATCAGAATGGGAAAACCTGAGGAAACATGACGTCTGTTTCCTGATCACTGTCAAGCCAAAAAATCCGATTGGTACAAAGTACAGTCATAAACTACCCTTTGTGCCACAAGTGGGGTTGTCGACAGTAAGAGGTTGCGAGGTTGAGGGTATGCTGGATTCAAATGGACGAGTGATAGAGGATGGCCCAGAGCCAAGGCCAATTTTACCAGGTGATACGCGAATTTACAGAGTCTGGCTGGACTCGAATCAGTACCGAGTCGATATGGATAACGCCAGTCACGGAAGTGAAGATGTGTATGAAGGTTTCAATATCATAATGCGACGGAAACCCAAGGAGAATAATTTTAAAGCAGTTCTAGAGACTATCCGAGAGCTGATGAATACGGAATGTGTAGTGCCAGACTGGCTTCACAATATTATTCTTGGATACAGTGATCCCGGTGCAGCACATTACTCAAGGTACAATATTTTTACTTTTCACATACCTTGGGGCCGTGTATAAATTACGTAAAGTTTTTTTTCTGACTTTCCCTATTTTGCGTAATTTTTGCGGACAGAAAAGTGCAGAATTTTTACATACCTTAATCCTAAAAATGATATCTTTTCCGAAAGACTCCTTAAAACACAACTAAAATTCATGTGCTTTTTAATAAATAATAATTGGCACTATTTTCTCGGTTTATTATTTACAATAACTCAAATTTAAAAACTTTACTAATCAAAATAAAGAAACAAACACAACCTTTAACTTAAAACAACGGCGAGATAGTGGCAGAGCTGCCAATTTTGACAGCGACATTTTTCACAATTTTGCGATTATCTACTGTTGGAAAATGTAATGTCCAATAAAAAGTCCTCAAATATTTATAAATATTAAAGAAAGAACGCTTTTTGTCTATAAATATTGTTCATTGAACTTCAAGCTTTGATTCTAATGTATAAACATGGCATCAAAATGTTTCATCAAGTTAAAAAGTATGAATTAAGAAGAGGTGAAATTTTTTCTTTCAGTTCGAAAATTAATTTTTTTCTCTCACACGTTAATTGATTATAAAATTTCAATGAGACTTCGTTATAAGATATAGTATCCTTGCTGAAACGTTATACTCACAAAAGTAATGACGTTTTTTCAATCAGTTTTCCAGTATATTAAGATTATCTACTGTAAATCATTATCTACTGTAGGGTGATTTCCCCTAACTTTTTTTTTCACTCTTTCAGATCATGTTAGTTTACTGGAAGATGCTAATAATTACATTTGGTCCGAAGATGAAGATGAAACAGAGGCTGAAGAATGTAGTAATAGTAATCTAAACAATAAGGACTCTTTAAATTCGGGTGATACATTAAAATGTGATGCATTTGTAATTAAGCCGAAGAAAATAAAATTGATGTCTGCTGATTTATGCATAAACTTGGACCGAACCAGAATGAGTGACAGAAAAACTACACGTGTCCTGGCTGCTACTTCAAGAAGTTTAGGCTATGAATTGGAAAATATATGCATCAGCAGACAGACAATACGAAGAAGCCGAATAGCTTTTCCAGAAATCATTACTGCTCGAATACAGGAAAACTTCGAAGTCCCAAAATTGAAACTAATAGTGCAATGGAATAGGAAAGTTCTGCCAGATTTAGAAAGTCCGAATAAAAAATCTGATCGTCTTTCCGTTATCGTATTCAGTGCTGATGTCAATGAGCTGTTAGGTGTCCCCAAAATTCATAGTGGAACTGGAAAAGCTCAAGCAAGTGCCATAATAAAGCTACTTCAAGATTAGGGAATTAAGGAAGAAATTGCTGGTATGTGTTTCGATACCACAGCCTCGAACTCAGGACCATGTAATGGCGCTTGCGTACTTTTGGAACGAAAACTGAGACGCTCGTTGCCCTATTTAGCTTGTCGTAATCAAATTCTGGAATTACCATTGAAAGCAGTATTCGCAAAATGTATGCGATATACATCTGGACCCGATGTACTGATCTTTAAATGTTTTAGAGAAAAATGACCTGCACTTGATTGCGAAAACTTTAAATCAGGCATGGATGATCCAGACGTAGCTGAAGCGCTTATGAATGAAAAGACAGATATTATGCCATTTGTCTCTGAAAGACTGAAGGTATGATTAGCATATCGTAAATCGTTATTCGAAATTACTTATCAGTAATTAGTAACAAGAAATTATAGGATTTAATTAAATTTTTTTCTTCTTCCATAAAAAACATCCACGAGGACACTATAAAGAGCTCTTGGAACTGATAGTCATTTTTCTTGGAGAAAAACCTCACGGAAGAATATCCTATCGATTCAAAAACCTGAAGCATTTCATCACGCAAGATGGATGGCAAAAGCCATCTACGCCATGAAAATCTTTTTATTCGGAGGAGAATTTATGCTCACTATCGGAGAAGCCAGTTGACTCAGAGTAATTTGCATTTTTGTTGTTCTTTTTTATCAAACAGCCTGGTTTACAGCATCAAAACCAGAAGCAACTGCAAACAATGATCTTACTCTAGTACAAAGACTTCTTGATTGTTCTTCTCTGAATGATAAGATTTGTAACGTGGCTTTCAACAAAATTGTCAATCATCTGTGGTACCTGAGTGAACTCACAATCGGCTTAGCTTTTTTTTTTTAAATGTCTCTTCAGATTTTAAAAGAAAAATGTCTCTCGCAATTTCAGAAAACCGCAGTAGCAAAGAAATTACGTCGAAGTGCTTGGAACTTAATCTAAAGCGAAAAAATGTCACTAACGAGAATGCAGAACGCGGAGTAGCGTTAATTTTCGAGTACAACTCTCACATAACTGCAAATGAAGAGCAGTTGCAATGTTTGCTCCTAAATTTCATTTCTCATCGACATCATTTACCCAATAGTGATAAGACATCGTTAAAAAAATCTATAGACGATTATCTCTTTCGTAATCCATTGTCTCGATGTGCGCCAAACAATAATTTCTTGAATGTCCGTTATTACTCGAAACCTTCCTTTCCTTTTACATTCTCATCATTACGTGAAAAAAGTTTTAGAGAAGAATTGAAGTTTTTAATAATATCTGCATTTTTCTTCAAAACTCTTTTTGATACCACTCATAATTTTGGTTTTATACATCAAAAATAAATAAGTACAAAATGCTAATTTTAAGGTTGGATTTATCGAAAAAAATCCAGAATTTAAATTTTGAGCTAAACGACGCAAAAAAATGGGGAAAGATTTTTGGAGGAATTTCAGCTTTTAAAAATTCCTACAGAATTTCTTCGAATCATTTTTCGACAAAACTCGTTGTTTTTAATTTATTTATTGAAATTGATATGCAAAAATCAAAAAGTCCAATATATCATATTCTGATTTTTCCTGGGCTATACGAATTTCCAGTCTCCCATGAACATTTAATCAGTTGCTTTTTTTGGACCACTTCAATATACCTATATATATATATATTTTATTGCTTCTCTTGGTTTTACTGTATTTTATAAATATGCGAAATAATTATGATAAATGTGTCTGGTCGTAAAAAACGAGGCACAAAAAAACGACTGCGCAGCCGTAGGTCCCATAGAAAACTACTGTGCATCGAATTAAGTTAAATAAATCTTCCAAACTGTCCTGAAACTTGCCATGCAACATTTCCTCACAGGCGGACATTTTCTTAATTGACCGAACCTTGCCCTAACTTTCAGTGCAATATTCCCAACTTTACATTGCAAGTTTCAGGTAACCTTCTTGGAGTTTATGGATTTTCGAAAATCGCGTTTTGGTATTTATTTATTCATTTGAAAATCAGTAAGCCAAACAGTTCACAGAACCAATGATGGGGCTACAAAATGTATCTACAGATACGGTTTAAGCGTGAGTACGCAGGCAGGCTTTTACAAACTTTTATAGAGTGTTCGTGGTTACAATAAATTTATGAACAGCAGAAGTGAATTCTTCAAGTGACTTGAAGAAAATATCAACATTATTGTTGACTGATTGAAGACCAAGCGTGTTTGTATTACTGCACATGTTAAAAAGCGGAGAGTTATGAGGCTGGTTTTTTGAGGTAAAACATTGTCGAATCTCTAGTAGAGTATTTCGGCACATGTAAAGGTACCCACACAGCATGATATATTGCTGCAAGATTTCTGCAAGGTTTCTTGTAAGGTTCGCAATATTTTTGAAACATTTCTAAGAAATTTTTCTAAAATAAAGATATTTCCCCTGCATAGATCGTGCACAATATTGCATGAAATATTTGTGAAATGTTATTTGAATATTTTAAAAATATTACAAGCAAGATTTAGGAATATTGCATCAAAACATTAAAAAAATATTTTGAGGAATATTTTGAGGAATATTATCTGTATGGTTGCTGCAATTTTTATTAGACATTGGAATAGAATATTTTCATACATTATTTCTGAAATCTTCAATCAATGTTTTAATATATGTTTCACGCAACATTTCGAAAATATTTCATGAATGATTTCGTGCAGTATTTATGCAACTTTCTTACAATGTTTCTTGGAAATATTTTTGAACAAGGCCAGTCATATTTTAGTGAAATGTTTCTGCAATATTTTTGCAAAGTTTCTTCAAATTATTCTTGAACATGACAAATAATATTTTACTGAAGTGCTTCTGCAATATTTTATATTTACTTCAGGAAACCTTTCATAGAAATAATTTAAAAGCGTCTTTGAAACCATTGTGCAACATTATCAAAATGTTTCATTGCAAAATATTTTATAATTGATTTCATGCAATATTTGTCCAATTTTTTCACAATGCTTCTTGAAAATATTTTTGAACAAGCCAAGTAATACTTAAGTGCAATGTTTCTGTAATATTTCTGCAAAGTTTCTTTAAATTCTTCTCAAACATGACAAGTAATATTTTAGTGAAATGTTTCTGCAATATTTTAGATTTACTTCAGGAAACATTTCATAGAAATAATTTTAAAACGTATTTAAAACCTGTGTGCAACATTATCAAAAGGTTTCATTGTAATATTTCTTTGAAATTTTCACTGCAACATTTCATGCCGAGTGAGTTGTGTGCTTTAACGTAAAAGTTATGTTATTAACTAGATGAAATATCGAAGAGGGCAAAGCGAAAATCGTTTTGGGATCCTTTTCAGCAAGAGGGTTCCTTTTTGTTATACATCCTTAAGAATCAAAAAATGCCTCTAATAAAACCCCCACTTTTTCTGTGACCAAATTTAATTACAAGAGATCATTGCTGAGTAATTCATAATAAGAATTACAATTGTCAATAGTTATACAATTAATTATTTATTAACTTTCATTAATCGAACTCAAAAGTTCTTTTTGTCTCTAAATTTGTTAATTTAAATGGAAAATAAGTGAACAAATGCTGCTTTTTCACCAAACTATTTGCATACACTTTTTTTGTAACGAAAGCAATAAATATGTAAACTTCTTCAGTGAAATACGATATGTTCGATTTTAGGGTAGGAGGTGTCACGTGACGTATTTTTTTATCCATCGTTTTACTTTTTTCTTTTATTCACCAGCAAAAACATTCTAGCATACTTCGCTTTCCAGAATAGAATCAGCCATTTTCCATTTCCTCGAGAATGTTATTCAGAGAGGCTATTTCTCAAAATCGATATCTCTAAAGAGGAACTACCAATCTTTGGATCTACTGCCTCCTTTTCACTTACACTTGATGCTCCTTGAAAGCAATCATGCCCCACTGAAAAAATCAAAATTCATAGAGACGGAATTTCGAATCACCGAGTCGAATTGCCCAAGTTAAAGGAAAAAAGGATAAGGATGAAGAAGAAGAAGAAGAAAAGGAGCGGAAGAGGAAAGGATGTGGAAGATCGGCTGCGGAATGGTTCGCAGGACCCTTCGCCTTCGGTAGTAGCAGAGACGGTAGGACGACTTCTACGTGGGCCGTCCTCCTCTTCCCCCTTCCACTTTCTTTCTCCTTATCCCTCTTGTTCTACACAGCCGTATGCCTCTCTTTAAAAAAATGTTTTCATTCCTTTTTTTCTTGCTCTTTCGCTTCCTTTTTTTCTCTACCGGTCCGGCGCTTCTCATTTCGTAGCCTACCAAACCAAAGCCGAGGCAAAGCAAACCAAAGCAAACCGAACGAAACGAAATGAAAGCTCTCGGTTCTCTTATTCGATCTTCGCTCCTCCTCCACCTCCTCCACCACCTCTTACTTCTCCACCACCTTCTCCACGAGCTAAGCCTCCTCCTCTTTCACCGTCACCACTTACTCTATCTCTCTTTTTCTCCCTTACTCTCTTTACCGGTGGCTTTTCGTCTCTCTCCCACTCTCGCCGTTCTCGATTTTCCTCTTTCTCACTCCGCTCGTGTATAACACGGCGATGGCTCCATCTCGTTCTAATTCTATCTCGCGGCTTGCCCTTCTCTCTCGCTCGAACAACCTATCAACTCGGAGGGTAGACGTCTGTTCCGGACGACGATTCTCTCATCCCATCGACCCACGTTCTTACACCGATATGGCCTGTAGCCTTCTCGCTGTGGTCGTATCCCGCAATACATGCGAGCGAAAATATATAACGGGTGGGTAGAGAAAATAGATTGCTTGGTTCATTTTGTCTATTTTCTGAAGGGCCAAAAGGAGATTTTAAAGTTATAGGTTCACTTTTGACGGGCAGAATTTATTTCCTTTTGTTGATAGCATTTTCAAATTATCGCAAGAATGATTTGCAATTTAACAGACTGGACAAAACGGATATTAACTATGGGACCACTAATCTAGATATTAAAACTTTATAGCCTGATATATTCATTCTTAATATCATTTTTTCTCAGTACAAGGTCGTACTGGAGGTTCCAGTTCCTTAAACAAAATCACAAAAAGTTTTAAGCCAATCAATGACGTCGTGCTCACTCCTTCATCAAGGTAAAAAATCAGCTTTCACTCTAAACCTGAATCAGTGAAAATTTCATTAAAGTTCAGTTATATTTCACTAATCGACGCCTCCATTCAATATGAGTCTATGTGCATATAGCGCCCTGTATAAGACTATTCCCTATGCTTATAACAGCGCATAGTCTCATACACGGCGCTGTCAGCAGATAGACTCATATTGAATGGAGGCGTCGTAATTCATCCAATCGAAGATGTCTGGAAATTTCAGTGACGGTCATTGAAAATTCTAGTTAATTTTCACTGATTGGAATCTCAAAAAAATCACAGGTTCTCGGTGCAATTTCACTGCGATTCAGTTTTAGAGATTTTTTTCTAAATTCGAATCAATGGAAATTCACGGAGTAAAATAAGTCTGCTGAATTGAAGGGATTTTTAGTAAAGATATGGATAGAATAACTTTTCTCTAAAGTTTCTACCAATTCCATTTCAAATCATGCAGAGGTCCAAATTAGGCTGTCAGAATCTTTTGAGAATTGGTAGCTTAACTTCAATAGCTCGGTCCTAAAGAATTTTTTGTTCTTACTAAACAATGAAATACGTGTCCCTTTATTTTCCTCATAAAATGATATTTCAATATCGATTTAAATTCTGACACCCTAAAAGCTGGACCTTTCTGCATATGATTTGAAATGGAATCTGTCTTTCAGTAATCTTACAGATTTGCGGGTATATTCTGTAAAATTCACAGACCTTTTCTGCCGTCCGAAGAAAAAAAAACATAAGTGATGTTGTCATTTAGGCCAACTTTTCGATTGTCAGCAGAGGTATAAGAGAATAACCCTGAACCGCAAAGTCACTTAAGTATCTTTTTATCTTGCACGGCAGTTTTTCTTCAGTTTCATATTTTGAAGATATATGTATTAACATGATATTAAAGTTTAGTAACTGTACAGAAAATTCTGTATGTTCAGTACGGAAAAGTGTTGTACATAAAATAAGTAGAATTTTTCTTATGTACTTTTGGCTTCATCAATCAGTTAAAAGCAATTGTGTACAGCAAATTATAAGAGTAAAGTTATTGAAAATAATTCTTTGCTCATAAGGGAGACTTATAAAGTGAAATTTAAATTATTTGGTAGATTTTCTCCTTAAAAATAAATTATCGATTTTAATTCAAAGAAAGAAATATCTTTTTCATCCTAAACATGAATTTACGATTACTCCTAATATTCTTATACACTTTACATTCATTATTTGTTATGAACGCTTTAATTACACATTTAATCATTTTAAATAAACACTCCAACGGTAACTAATCAGGTCGCCCCTCCGCGATGGGTCATTTGCTCTTCCGTGGATGGTCGAAATGAGTAAAAACAAGATGATCGTATTGACCATCCCGAAAGGATACCTTGCTTATCCCTGATGGTGAGTCTGACCGTCTTATAACAGTTAGACTGGACATAAAATGAGAGCCTTTCCGACTATGTCAAAAAAATTCTAGATGGCTCTTTAGACCATCTAGAAGAACGGACTGGCTCTCTAAATGTTGACCCTTTAACTTTGACCATCCATTTTTCTCCGTGTTTCTGCCACATGATAGGCAACTTTATACTTATTTTTATACAATAACTCTATTCAACAATAATATGATAGGTTGATAACAGAATTATTTCATATATACTAAAAAAAATTACAATTAAAATGTTCTCTTTTATCAATACTGTTTAGCAATATTGAAAAATAAATCTTATCTTGAAATAAAATACTTATTTGGAAATTTTGATTTACTAAATTGATGGTGCAGAACATTTTTAATCTTTATATATATATATATATTAATATATGTATATGCTGAAAAAGTTATAAGAAATATTGTGGAAACGCATAGTTATATGAGGTATAAATGAGTAAATATTACGTAGAAAAGGATTCACTTTGTGTATATTAAGATAAATACATATTAAAAACTCTAAAAATTTAACAAACTCGTACAGTGGCGTAGCCAGGATTTGATAAAGGGAGGGCTTTGAAGGTCTGAATAGAAAGTACGTTACGTTGAAAAGGATTCACTATGTGTATATTAAGATAAATATATATTAAAAAATCTAAAAAGTTAAAAAACTCGTACAGTGGCGTAGCCAGGTCTGAATAGAAGGTCTGAATTGAAGGTCTGAATAGAAAGTACGTTACTACTTACAGGGAAAAATTAAGATAATTAAAGACATCAAATTTATAAATGTCATATTTATCATATTTCCGGGAAAAATTGTTTTAAATCATAAAAATTCTATATTATCAACCACATCCATTCAACTTTCCTAGCATATTTTCAATTATCATCAATTATATAAAGCGCCGTTTGATTTCTGACCGAATAAAAAATAATCTAGGGTTTAAAACGAAAAATAGATTGTTATATTATTCCTAATACAAAATGTATTGTTAAAATTTTAATTTAATATTGCACTTATGTTATAATAACAATACATATATATCATATAGTACCGTAAAACGGGGCTAAGCAGCGCGTATGCGGGGGAAACCAGCTCACCTGCAAGTTTTTTTTATATAATTAATTATCTCTTTCTCTGAATAATAAATTGTCAGATAAGCGATTGTTTTATTTTTCATGAATGTTAAACTTGATTTTAAATCTTGTTTGGTACAGTTTCGTTAGTTATAACGAATAAAAACTGCATTCGTGTAACATTCTTATATTTTTGAAAATTTGGTTAGGTTGTGTAAAATACTTGTGAAAAACTTGACTCGCAGAAGTCTGTGAAAATTGTTGCAATGGATCATATTTCTTAGCATCGGAATAAGATTTATGAAAATGTTCACATTAACACAATTTTTTTATTTTTGGTCCTGCAGAATGATTTGTGTAAGGAACATGGTAACAACATTGGTGAAAAAATTTCCACGCAATACTAGCCTGGCGCTACACTGGCGTTGTCAAGTTTTGCTAAGTGTTTGATTCAAACCTTTCTGCTGTCTAGTTCCAGTCTTGACGCTATCTAAGAGTGGGGGAGAGTGGGGTATGGTGTCGGTGCGGGGCACGGTGACTATTACAAATAACGCCCGTATTTTTTGATATTCATATGTTGTGAGACGTGGCCATGAATGGGATTTACCGCGGTCCTACTGGGAGCCGATGTCATTTTTTAGATAACAGTTACTGCCAGTGGAACCCTGCGGTGGTTGTTAACCTTTAGTTTTTAGTTATATATATATATATATATATATATATATACTCTGTTATTTTGAATTAAGATAATGCAGAGAAGAGTAGGGCATGGTTTTGGTGTCGGGTGTCTCTTTTAACTTATGTGTCAGAAGAGTATTTATAACAATGCAGTTTTGACGGAAACGGATGGAAAAGTATTTTACAGAAATCAAGCACTTACAGTATATTTTCAAAGACTGAAAGCATGAAAAACTTATCGTTTAATAAGGGAAGTATTATTTTACTTCTGATACCATGAATTTACTTTATGAACGTTCTTAATATAATAAAATTAATTAAATAGTTTAAATCACACATGAGGCAGAAAGGCAGAAAAATGTATTGGAGATGGTAACAGTTCAGCTACTTGATCGGTAATGTCGAAAAACTCATAGAGCTAGTTATCTTTTGCATCTCGTAATTTTGGTATTGTTCAATTTTTGCCCATATATGCAATCGTGCATATATGTGCAAAATCGAAATTTAAGTCAATACTGAATTTGAAATATTATATACCTATATTAAAATTTTAAACAAAACACAGAATAGAAACCAATTAGGAATGAACTGTGATTTATCAAGATTTATCTTCAACTACAAATAAACTTAAAAATTTTTTATTAAGCAGCTTCTATTGATTTCGTTTCTTTCCCCAAAATTTTGTTTTACTCTAAGTTAATTTTTCCATTAAAAAAATCAACAAAAAAATTACTAATTATTATGGTCGAAACTTCTTTACCAATACTCTTTTTTTCTTTATTTGCTGAATAAATTTAATTTTAATATTTCTTAATTTAGGATAAAAAAGAAAATATGAAATAAACTGAATCAATATGGTTTCAAATATTATCGATCAATGCCTGTTTTGAATTTTTGGGCCTTTGGTACCTGTCGGTAAACAAAATATCTATTAAAGGCATGTGCAGATAGCATAAAGCATAAAGCTGAATAGAATTTTCACGGAGCATGAGGTTATAACTGGGTTTTAATACATACTTTGCTTTGAGTGATAAGAAAAAATGTATTTGGTGTTATCATGTCTCGAATAATTTTTTTTCGACAAATTAGAATCTTAAGAATTATTATATTGTATGCACTTTATTTAACAAGGTTCTATTGTTAAAATAAAGCGGCACTAATATGACCGCCACCGTGCCCCATGGTATGAGACATGCTGGCCGAAATGCATAACCCACGATTTAATTGTCAAATAATGACGTAGTTAAAAAACGGTTTTGAGTAAAGACATATATTACCCGATACTTCCCTACGTATACACTATACAATGCAATTAGTGAGTATAATAATAACTATCATTCACTTTCACATATAGTCTCATGTTGTTTACTTCCAACATATAGCTTATTCTTGCAGATACATTTTTCAGAAGATCTTTAATGTGCAACATTTCGAAATTATTTAAAGACTATTGTGCGGGTTCTTAAGACTCACGATTTAACAGAAGAAGCATAGATTTCTTACGCTATGATGTAAAAACCCGCTCTCAAATTCCTGTAAATGAGTAAAGAAATAAATAATTATTGGTAAGAGCGATGTTATCCTGTATAAGAACATTTTTTTTTATAAAACGATAATCGAAATAACTTTTCAAATCATATTTAAATATTTATTGGCTAGATGATAGTTAGAGATTCTATAATTGTTAATTACTTTCACCATAATCTTTCTAAGTTTTTTTGAAAAATTTACAAAAGGTAACCAAATTGCTTAAGCTGTCGAAGAATGGGCACTTCATCTTAATGTTTATTATTATAAAATGCAACGAAATTGTTTAGAAAGCATTTATGGTTCATATTTAACTTTTAACTTTTTTAGCGCTATGAGGCATATGATTATAAAAATTAAATTATCATAATATTTTCTATTACGTTTACCTGAAATATTTTTTATGGATGCATTTTTTCTCTATATATGATAATTTAAAATAGAATGAACCTTTTTTCGTGTTTAGATATGTAATGAGAATATTTCTTCAACAGAAAAATTCTCTTGTGAAGAGATTGTTGAATTTTTTTAATTATTTTGCTATTCTACCTACTAATATCTAATCTTCATAGATGAAAATGGACGTGTAGCACTAAATATCTAGATGTTCTAGATGTTTAGTGTGGATATATATTATATATTCAACGATAGGATAGCCGTCTAGGACGTTAGGTGCTGGAATTAGTAGATATTCTAATCCGTACACGTGGCTACGCTACAGAATTTTCTGAACTTCAAGTTGTTTTTTGAGAGAAAAAAGAGCATTTTACTCTAAATAAGCAATCAAATTCATTAAAATTCATCACTGTTGTCATGTGAAGGTTCACGTGAAGCTTCGGTAGAAAGAACGTTGGATTAACACAAGTTTTTTGTGCATGGTGTTTTATAGAGTTATTATTTTTCTAAACTGTTTTTCTATTTCGCGGATGCGCAGCAATCTCCAAACTATGAACAAAAATGTGAACATTGAATTTGTGAAGAAATGCGAAAATAGTCGTGCTTATTTACTTTGTATCAACCTCAGCTTCCAAAATGTACGTTTGCGAATCTAACTTAAACTAAGAACTTTTGAACAGGAGTACACAAAGAGACTATTGGTTGTGAAATTTATTATTATAATATTTATTTTTAGAAGAGTTCGATGGCAAGCTAGGATGTAGTGAACGGGAGATACAGAAATAAGAAATAGTAGGAAACAAAAAGAGACAAGAAACAAAAGTAGGGAAGATTGGAGGATATGCTACTACAATATAGCAGGCTTGGAAATAAAGGGTAGGGAGTTTATGAGAAATTTGACACAATGGGATGTAGCAGTAATGATGGAGACGTGGCTAGATGATAAGGGATGGGAAAGAGTAGGTGAAAGAGAACCAAGAGCTTGCAAATGGTAGGTTCAAAATGCAAAGAGGAAGAATAAAAAGGGCAGAGCAATGGGAGGAATGGTTATGGGAGTAAGGAACGAATGTATAACAGAGAAGGATAAAAAAGAGATGGAAGAAAAAAAATAGGGATTAATAGTAGAAGAGATGAATATGAGAGGAGAGAGGTGGAAGATAGTGGGGGTTTATGTGAACGATTATATGCAAGAGAAATCAGAGGAGATGAGAGAATTGGTGGAAGAAAACAAACAAGAGATTAGGCGTATAATAGGAGGAGATTTTAATGCGAGAAGAGGAGGTAGGGGAGGAAAGGAATGGGGTGGAGAGCGAGGAAGAAAATCCAAAGACAATATACTGAATAGGGAGGAAAACAAATTGTTGAAGAGCCTAGAGGAGATGGGATGATTTATCCTAAGCGGAAATATAGAGTGGGATGAGGAAGGGGAATATACACGTTTAGGAGGAAAAAGGGGAACGGTAATTGATTATGTGGTAGTTGACAACGAGGTAAGAGAGAAGGTCAAGAAATTAAACGTAGGGAATTATATAGATTTGGATCACTTTCCCGTAATAGTGACATTAGAGGGAGAAAAGAGTAATAAAAATCAGGCTAAAAAGAAAACAAAGGTAAAAAGAGCAGGAAGAGGGGACTACTTAATGGAAGGTAAGAAACAGTTTGAGGAGAAGGCCAGAAATATCAAAATGTTGGATGGAGATGTAAACGAGGAGATGGAAATAATGATAGGTGAAATGAAAAGAGTATTAGAATGCAAAAGCAAAGAAGAAGTTAATGAAGGAGGGGATAGAAGTGGATAGAATGAAGAATGTAAACAGAAGAAAAATGAAGTTAGAAGGGAATGAAGAAAATGGAGAAAAGGGACAAGTGGTGGAGAAAAATATAGGAGAAAAAAGAAGGAGTATACGGAGTTGTGTGATCAAGAAAAAGAGGAGGAATATAGAAAGTTTGAGGAAGAGGCATAGAAGGCTAGGACGGAAGAAGAGGTTTGAAAGGTGGTAAATAGAGAGTGCGAGGAAGAAGGAAAAGAGTAAACCAGGATATTAAGATGGTGGAATGGAAAAAATCTTTTATGGAATTAATAGGAGGGGTAGAGAGGAAAGTTAAGAAAGGAGGAAAATATGGTAGGAGAACAAATGAGGAGGATATTACAAGAGAGGGAATAGTCAAGGTTATTAAAGATAATGGAAGATGGAAAGTCACCTGTTATAGATGAGATTTCAAATGAAGCCTGGAAATATGGCGGGACAGAATTAAAGGAATCGGCATGGATAATGTGCAATAGAGTATGGAGAGGAGAGGGGTGGCCAGAGTTATGGTACTCCTTCTTTCCATAACTCTGGCTAATGCCGACATTGTATGAGGTATATATGAGACTGTTGTATCGGAGTTTGAAGAAAGAGCTTGAGGAAAAAAATATAGAACCACCGAATCAGACAGGGTTCAGAAAATAAATGGGGCTAATGGTCAACATATATGTATCGTAAGAAGTTTTCGGTATTGAAAGGTCCAAATAAACAACAACAAATTAATAAAAATATGTAGTTGGCAACGTTCAGACCTCATACGGTCCCTGTTAAAGCCTGCGAAAAATACACTCGAACTCCAAAGATACGAGAATCTCGGGAACCGGGGACTCCAAAGATACGAGCGTGAAAGGGGCTCCCCCACTCCTGCGACGTTTAGATTTCGGGGGTAATCCGTGAGAACACACACAGGCCTACTGCGCGAATGCGCGTGCATGCAATTCGCAGTGAACAAACGTTGAATTTAAAGCAGCGCGCATTCGCGGGCGCTTCACTCTCGACTAGGGTGGGAAAAAATTCCGCTCGCTCCTTCGGAGTCGGGACGCTCGTATCTGTGGAGTGCTCGTATCTTTGGAGTTCGAGTGTACAAAGTTTTTTTGGAGTAAAACCCAGATGTTCGAAAAAATATATTATCTTTAATGAAAATGATTTTAGCATGTATAATAAATAGTGTATAAGTTTTTAAAAAAGTAATAAATAAAATGTTTCATCTGAAAAACACTAGCCGAGAACGATGAAAAAGCGTCCTCTTAAGCTTCAGAAACTCAACAAGTGTTTCTAAAGTCATTTCTTGTCGGTGGGTTAGTGAGTGTTCTTGAAAGTACTGAGAATCGACCTTAGTTTGAAAAACTAATACAATTAAAGAAATTTTGTTATAGTAAATTAAATTTAAGAAAGAAGTGAAATTTAAAGGTTACATAAAGAGTTGTAGAAATGAGGTATTTTGGAGTTTTAAAATCTTAGGTTAACTCACTTTTTTTTTGATAAAATAGGATTTAATAGTTAATCGGTTATTCCAAATTTTTTCTACAGTTCATTTTTGGATGTACAAAATCAAAATCATGTCCAGTCTTAATTCTGTGTCTTTCAAGAGCAGTCATGTTATGTACATTTTAATTACGACGTGTGTGTTCCTTAACTCTATAATGTAAAGTTCTGCCTGTGTGTTCAATATAACAACAATCACAATTTAGACATTTAAATTTATAAACTGCATTCCTTTTTTGGAAAATGTATAATTTGTCTTTAGGAGATGAAAAAAAATTGAGTTAGATTTAATTGGCCTGAGAATAAGTTTAATGTTATTGTGTCACAAAATTGTAGTAAGTTTGTCTGGTATACTTGAGATATATGGAACAACTGTAAAAAAATTTGAATTATTAAATTGTTTCTTCCTTGTTCCTTGTGTGTATTATTGATTCTGATGTTAATTAATCTATTGATGAGATTTATGGGGCGACCGTTATCAGTTAAAGTATTTTGTATTAATTTCATATTCTGTGGTCTAAAATTAAATGAGTATAGTTTAATCGCCCTGTCTATGAGTCCGGATATCATTCCTCTCTTCTGCGATCAAGGATGTTGAGATAAAAAATGTAGGTATCTACCAAACCAAGTTTGTTTGTGGTACCAATTAGTGAGAAGTGTTCCCTTATTAATTCTAATACCTGAAACATCTAAAAAGTTAAGTGTGTAGTTTTTTTTCTTTTTCGAAAATGAATTTTAAATCTGAGTCAAAAGAGTTACAGGTTTCTAAAACGTCACCTAATTTTTATTCTGTAATAATTATGAAGATTTCATCCACATATCTTTTATAGAACGGAACTTCAGAATTTAAATTGGAAAGACAATCAATTTCGAGAGCATTCATGACGATGTCAGCTACCACAGGTGAGAGCGGATATCCCATGGCTACACCTTCCATTTGCTTAAAAATTGTATGAATATTAAATTTAAAAAATGTGGATCCTAGATAAAACTCAATTTCAGAGATGGCTGTTTACACGAAACCTACTTCCTTAAATTTGGATTGGTCTGATAAAAAAATAAGCATTTTTTTCTATGTTTTCCGATCTTTATATTGCTACAGTAGTGTTGCTTTTATCTGCTTCAAGGGAAATTACATCTAAGTTATCTTTAATAAATTTTATAGCTGGGTTAAAATCTAAATTCTCTTGAAATTTTTGATAATTTAAAATCGGAGAGTTAAAAAAAATTGAGAATAGTTTGAGAACAGTAAACTCTAATTTCGTTTTGTTTATCTAGGGGTAAATTCCAAATTCAATAGAAGCTATAAAGTCTTGTGAAGGAAATTGGTTTTTATTGCAAGAATTGAATGCAAAACCTGGTCCTAAAGAGACAATTTGAGTTACTTTCTTTGGAATTATATCATTAGTTAAATTTTTGAACCAAGAATCTGGGGTCTCACAATTTACTTTTTGTCCAATAATTTTTCTATTTTTAAGATTGTTATATTTCTTACTTCATTGTATTTTGTGTTTTACGAAAAGATTGTTGTAATTGAAAAGCTTGTCATGTAGAAACTTAAGTTGTTGGTTGATAACTACAATACATTTAATAATCTTAGATTTTATGATCCTTTTAACAAAGTTAGAATCAGTAGACTCTCTAAATTTGTTAAAATAAAAATTTTAAACTTTGAGATTAAGGATATACATTGTGAAATTTTCGACATCAACTAACAACTTAAGTTTCTACATGACATGCTTTTTAGACTTTTAGCTTTTGAAATTTTTAGTGATTTCCGTATTTTTTTTTAAATATCAATTACAACAATATTTTTCTAAAACATAAAATACAATTAACTAAAAAATGTAACAACCTAAAAAATAGACAAATCATTGGACAAAACATAAATTGTGAGACCTCAGATTCTTGGTTCAAAAATTTAACTAGTTACATAATTCCGAAGGAAGTAATTCAAATTCTCTATCTAGAACCAGGTTTGGCATTTAATTCTTGTAATAAAAAACAATTTCCTTCACAATAATTTATACACGGAAAGAAATTTAGGATAGCTGTACGATTTTAACGCGACAGCAGCGCCATTTTTCGTGCAGCGGTGGCCTTGAAATTTGGCACAACGTTGCTGCCTTACATCTGGGAACACTGCTGTCCCAAAAGAGAGAGCGCTAACGTGCTACAGTAGTCGATCCGACTTCTACATTTCTATGCTCGGAATGAGGAAGAGAAACCCTGTTAAAATCGAAAGTTTTCACGAAATTGGAGTCTTCCTATATATCTATAGTTATATATAAGTAAATTTACGCGAGGCCGCGCACGTGTGTCAACCGCGCCACAAGAAAATAACGCAACCGGCTTACTCAGTTTTGGGTCTTTTGTTGTCCGAAAAGTTTGGCACGTCGTTTGCCCCTCTGTCGGATCGCAGCGTTCTCAAAATATGAGAGTAGAGGTCTTGAACGCAGGGCGCGCTGGCGCTCATGTACTTAGCTCAGCAGTGGTACGTATAAGTACCGCAGTCGCCCAAAAATTGTTCCCGTGTAGCTTCTATTAAATTTGGAATTTGCGTTTCGATAAACAGAACGAAATTAGAGTTCACTGTTCTCAAACTATTCTCAATTTTTTGAATACTCCGATTTTAAATAAACAAAAATTTCAAGAGAATTTAGATTTTAACCTGCTATAAAATTTATTAAAGAAAACCCAGATGTAATTTTTCTCAAATCAGATGAAGGTAACACTACTGCAGCAATGAAAAGATCGGAATAAATAGAAAAATTGCTTATTCTTTTATCAAACTAATCCAAATTCAAGGAAGTAGGTTTCGTGTATACAACCACCTCTGAAAAATCAGACGATATCATAATTAACAGATGGGATCGCAGTTCATACATTTCCTCTCAAGAAGCTAAAGAGCTTAAAGCTGATGCCACTGTTATTCCTAGATCATACGGACTCCCAAAAATTCATAAACCTGGTGACGCTCTTAAAATAATAATCTCTACTATTAATAGTCCTACCTCCAAATTAGCAAAATTTCTATCCAACATTTTAAGAATAATTACAGAAAAATCAAAGTATCGTGTTAAGAACAGCTGGCAATGTGTTAACGACATTAAATCTTTCAAAATTCGTGAACAGTATTTTGCTGTGTCTTTAGACGTTGTTAATGAGTTAATGAGTATTGTCTAAGATCCACATTTTTCAAATTTAATAATAAAAATGTTAAACAAATGGAAGGTGTAGCCGTGCGATCTCCGCTCTTACCTATGGTAGCGGACATTGGCATGAATGCTTTCGAAATTGATTGTCTTTCCAATTTAGATTGTGAAGTTCCGTTCTATAAACGATATGAGGATGATATCTTCAGGATTATTCCAGAATAAAAATTAGATGACGTTTCAGAAATCGTTAACTCTTTTGACTCCAATTTAAAATTAATTTTCGAAAAAGAAAAAAACTACACACTTGACTTTTTAGATGTTTCAGTTATTAGAAGTAATAAGGGAACGCTTCTCACTAATCGGTACCACAAACAAACTTGGTCTGGTAGATACCTACATTTTTTATCTCAACATCCTGGACCGCAGAAGAGAGGAATGATTTTCGGACTTATAGACAGGGCGATTAAACTATCCTCATTTAATTTTAGACCACAGAATATTAAATTAATACAAAATACTTTAACTGATAACGGTTGCCCTATAAATCTCTTCAACAGATTAATTCAAATCAGAATCAATAATACTTACAACCAACAAGGAAGAAACAATCTAATAATTCAAATTTTTTTTACAGTTGTTCCATATATCTTAGGTATAACTGACAAACTTGCTACAATTTTGTGACACAATAACATTAAACTTATTCTCAGGCCAATTAAATCTAACTCAATTTCGTTTCCATCTCCTGAAGACAAATTAGACATTTTTCAAAAAAGGAATGTAGTAACAATAAATTTAACTGTCTGAATTGTGATTGTTGTTATATTGGACACACAGGCAGAACTTTGAATTATAGAGTTAAGGAACGCACACGTCGTAATTATAATGTAGATAACATGACTGCTCTTGAAAGACACAGAATTGAGACTGGACATGATTTTGATTTTGTGCATCCAAAAATTAACTGTGGAAAAAATTTGGAATAAACGATTGACTATTGAATCCTACTTTATCAAAAAAAAGTCAGTTAACCTAAGATCTTAAAACTCCAAAATACCTAATTTCTACAACTCTTTATGTAACCTTTGAATTTCAATTTTTTCTTAAATTTAATTTACTGTAACAAAACTTCTTTAATTGTATCTGTTTTTCAAATTGATGTCAATTCTAAGTACTTTCAAGAAAACTAACTAACGCACCGACAAGAGATGACTTTAAAAACACTCGTTGAGATTCTGAAGCTCAAGAGAACGCTTTTTTTTTATTAGAGTCTATTTCTCTGTATAATCATTCTTTTAAATTAACAAAAATGTAAAAAAAATGACTGTGATTCTTTTACTTATGGGAATGACTCAACTCTAAATAATGTTTACGTACTGAATCTTTGGTAAGATAAGATTCTTTTTCAAACCTATATACCCAGTAAAAAAAGTTGAATTGACATAACGCGAAAAGGAATTCAGGTTAGGTTTGGTATATTCGATTTGCTGCCATTATCGAATTGGACCTCTCAATTCAATTCCGCAATGCATGAGGCTCTATTCGGCCGAGTTTATTTTATGAAATGAAGGGAAATTATAAGTTTTTCAGGGTAGCAATGAGTATAACTATAAAAAAAAAATTTGCTTAAATACAGTCGTGAGGTTTGGGCGAGCGATATCAATTATTTAACTGTATGGAGTGTTATTAACCAAAATCTGACTCCAATTCGGCAATACACATGATTTGACAGACTCGATTCAGGAAGGTGTTGTGCGATGGACGCGGTGGGTAACTGGTAACTTCATTGCCGACAGTTATGGTAACCCATCGCGTTCATCGCCCTGCACCTTGCAGAATTGAGTGGAATTGAGTCGGTCAAATCATGTGTATTGCCGAATTGGAATCAAAGTTTGGTTAATATCACTTCGTTCAGCTAAATAATTAATATCGCTCACCTGAACTGCACGAATGTATATTTGGGTAACTTTATTTTACATAATTATACTCATTGCTACCCTAAAAAACTTATAATTTCCCTTCATTTCATAAAATAAACTCGGCCGAATAGAGACTAATGCATTGCAGAATTTAATTTAAAGGTCCAATTCGATAATGGCAGAAAATCGAATACACCAAACCTAACCGGAATTCGTTTTCGCGTTATATCTATTCAATTTTTTTTTACTGGGATGCCATATTACTTTTGCATTACTTTAGCATAACTTTAGCATTACGCTGTAGCGTAATGCTTGCTTTCGGCCAGTCCGCCAGGGCAAACATTTAATTTTTGTAATTTGTAATGTTATTGTTCACGATTAAAATAAAAACTAAGCGTAATGTAAATAATGATTAACAACAAGTTTGTAGATCTTTTTTGGATAAACAATTTCAGTTTATTCATTTTTTTCGTATCTTGCATAGTCTTTTTAAGAAGAACAATTTTGCCCTTCAATATTTTTTACACATCTCGTATAGTTTATCTAGAAAATGGCATTTTCGACTTCTTAAAAACCATTTTCGAAGGGTTAAACCAGATAATGATCAAACTTTAACAAAAGTGGAATAGTTACATTTTCAACGAAGAAGTTTATACAATTAGAAATTCGACAACTTGTTCTGTTTTAAATAATTATAGTTTAAAATTATAAAATGTTGAACATCTTTTTGAAATAGATCTACCTTGAAGACTTACAAGTTCAGATCATTCAATTTTTAACGTGTATAATTTAAAATGATTCAATTTTGAATGATTTTTTAAATATAGTTCAATTTTAAATTTTTACAATTGAAAACACTTCAATTTTAAAAATATATAACTGAACATTCTTATCAATTTTGGTGAAGATTTTGGTGACCAAAAGTCAAGACTTTTCCATTCTAAATCTTCCAAGTTGAAGAAATTTCAAATGTAAATCATCAAAATTAGAGCTTTTTGATTAAAAAATGTTTAACTTGCATTAATTACAATTTCTACATTATCAAAATTAAAAGGTCTTCAATTTTAAAGCTTTACAATTAAAAATTCTACAATTTTGAAGAGTTACTATTGAAAAATCTTCCATTTTAAGGATGTACAACTAAAAATGATTGAATTTGAATAATTTTCAGAGATCAAAAGTCAACATTCCAATTCCAAATCTTCCAAATTGGAAAAATTTCGAATGTAAATCATATAAATTTCAAATTGTTAAACCTAAAACTTGCATAGTTTTTTATTGCAAATTGTCAAAATTAAAAACCCTTCAATTTTAAAGATTTACAATTCAAAGTACTACAATTTTGAAAAAAGACGAAAGAAGTGAAAATTCTTTAATTTTAAAGATTTACAATTTAAAGTTCTGCAATCGTAGAGGTACAATGGAAAATTCTTCAATTTTGAAAATATATAATTACAAATAATTCAATTTCTATGATTTACATTTTAAAGCTATGTAATGCGTAATATTTGTTTAAGAATAGTTCAATTTTAAAGATTTATAAGTGGAAGCTCTTTAATTTTAAAGATGAATTAATAAAAATTCTTCAATTTTGATGATTTTGAAAATCAAAATTCAAGTTTTCAATTTTAAATCTTCCAAGTTGAAGAAAATTGGGTAGTTAATCAAAAAAATTATAGAAGTTTAAATTTTCAAAATTAAAAACTCTAATTTTTATAATTTAAATTTTCAAGGTTTGTAATTTGAAATATTTGTTTGAAATAGTTCAATTTTAAAGAATTACAATTGAAGATTCTTATATTTGAACGATTTGCAATTTAAGCTTCTTTAATTTTAAAGTTTTATGAATAAAAAATATTAAATTGCGATAATTCTGATGATCAAAGATCAAGTTTCCAATTTTAAATCTTCGAAATTGAAGAAATTTCGCAATTTTGAAAAGGTAAAATGGCAAAATCTTGAAAATCTAGAATAAAAAATTATTCCTTTTCCAAGATTTATATTTTAAAACTATGCAATTTGGAACATTTTTTGGAATAGTTCAGTTTTGAAGATACGCAATCTTTTGCAATTTGAACTACTTTAATTTTAAAGTTGTATAAATAACAATTCTTAAATTGCGATGATCCTAAAGACCAACAGTCAAGAGTTTTTAATTCTAAATCTTCCAAACTTATGAAGTTTTGAATGTAAATCCTTAAAATTAACGAAATTTTAATTGCAATACATAAATCGTGCAATGGGTTTTAATTTATAATTTAAAAAATTAAAAACTCTTCAAGTTTGAAAATTTAGAATTCATATTTCTACAATTTTGAACAGTTACAATAGAAAATCCGCAAATGTTTAGAATATAGAATTGCGAATTATTCAATTTCCAAGATTTAGATTTTAAAAGTAGGTAATTTGCAACAATGGGTTTAGAATAAAGTGCACATCAGGAAATTAAGTGTAGTCGCTCCTCAGAAAATTCTTCAACTATTTGTTCTTAATTTTACAACCAGGGTGCGTCAATTATATGCAAGTTTTTTATATAAAAAATTATGTTTAAATCGAATATTTTGCGCATTTATTATAATTATTCACGAAATAATTGATTTTGAATTACAAAAATGAATATTCGATGTTTTAGGCACACAAAACTCTCTTTTTTTTGGGTTTTTTAAGAACAAGTTTATAATCTAATACTATTCTATTCAATAGCTCCAGAAGTAAATGTGGATGTGATGCTGTAAAATTTAAATCATAGAGCAGCTGATTAAATGTAGCCCGCCGATCATATTCTTTAAAGAACATATTGTCTATAAAGTAGAAAACGCACATTCTTTTCAATCGCTCCATGTTGCGATTATCAGCAAAGGTAACAGTCCTTTTAAAAGTTTTAGTTGTCAAACTATTTCCCAAGATATTTTCACATTCAAATTTTAAATCTTCAATATTATACTTGTCTGCGACAATCCAAGTCTTGAATATCAGATCATTATCCTTACTCTTGCATTCATTGGTATAAATAAATCGCAGGACATGATAAAAAACTTCTGGCTCCGTGTCATCTATTTTCACCACACCTGAGATTGTTTCTGTCATGTTATGCGAAAACATCCTATCAAAAACGGGACTTCGTGTTCTAAGAATCAGCTTATGTGCAGGATATATTGTATCGCCAATTTGAATATCAATGTCGCTGTATTTTTTATTATTTAGCAAGGTTTCAAATTTTTTACAACTTACACATCTTTCAATATTAGATTGTGTGAAGGGAGAAGCGTCGATTTTTTTCTTGCATTTTATTATTACTAACTTCCAGTGTAGCCATATCAAGATTGTTTCAAGCAACTCAGGATTTATTTTTACTACATTTTTAAAAACATCCAAATCTAGAATTGAGGTTAGGTTGAGCATAGTAAAATAAATACAATCAGCAAAGAAGCTCCGTGTTTCTTCCATATGTCTCACTCTATAAAGTAATAAAAGAGTAGGAATAACATTTTTGATATTTAATCTCACCTTCAGAGTTTCTTCGATCTCATAATCAGCAAAGAAATCCCAAACTTTGAATTTGCAGACAGCTTCAATAAGTTTGAAGTCTATAAATTCCTCACTTTTCATATTATCCAGTTTACCAGTGTACATGAAACTAAGCAATTGTTCAAAAACTTTTGATTTCGTATCAAGAATTTCCAAGCTAGTTAGAGAATCATCGTTTGCAATCTTTTCTCGGAAATACGAACTGCTGAGGGCCAAAACCAATTTGTGAGCGGGATACACATTCCTGCCGACGTTTAATTTAATATCGCAGAACATTTTATTATTCAGCAAAGGTTTGAAGCTTTCAATGTCCTTCTTTACTTCCTCGAACTCGCAAAGTATCATAAGATCACAAAGACACAATTTTTCTAATTCCGCTATCGTTATAAAATCAGAAATTCCAAAGTCCAGTCCCTCAACAATCATTAGGAGTTCTTTATATTTACTATAAATTTTTCCTGAAGTTGGCTTTACGATAGAGAAAGTTACTTTCAGGATAGGCAAAGAAGGAGGTTCATCATTGCTATTCTGAAGATACAATCCGAGGTATTGTCCTTTCACTGTTTCCTCAGCCAGCTTTACTAATGAGCCGGTGGTTCGACGCTTTTTAGAAGGATACTCATCAGATTCTGCTCCTTCTATTTCTATCACTTTTTTCACCAGTAGTGTCCATTTTAAGACACATTTTTCGTCTAGTGTTTTCGGCTTGGCCAAAGTTATTTCTGTCAAAAATTCAGGAGATTTTAATGAACTTTTCTTGCCTTTGAAAAGTTGTCTCAGATTGCCTGCGTCCCAAGTGAAGCTTGTTACTTTCTTTTCTCCATCGGCCATTTTGATGTAGCAACCTTACTCCAGCTGAAAAGAAGTATTTTTTTGTTACTATCATTGTAAATTATATAATAATTTTAGTTTATATTCCCGGTAAGAAGGAATGCATTAAAATAGATTAAAATGATTTCAAATATGGCGAGATTCACAACGTTTTGAATCCAAATGAATGTCGTTTTCTTCCGTTAACATTTTAATTCATATGCACATCAAATATTTGCGTCTCACTTAAATCCTGTTTAATCCTATGATGATCTCTGTCAATGAATGAATACGTTTTAATTCTGTTAAAGAGGGTCCAGACTGAAGGCAAGTTAATTCTGTTAAATGCCGTAAGACGAGGATCAATGTCGAAATCAATTTAATTTCTTCCGTTAAGTATAATTGTCAACATTTTAATCCAGACCAATTCTTTTTGACTGAAAATGTACTGAAGGCAATTCCGAATAATTCCTCCTACAGCCAAATTCACAACACTTTGAAATCAAATAAATGTAGTTTTTTGCTACATTTGAAATCCTTTTAATCCATTTCGATACACACCTTCTTACCGGGTTCCTGTTACCGACATGGTTTTATTCCATGTTAAAAAACTTGGTTCATATCCATGCTAAATCTCAAAGCTTTTAGTTTGATAGATGTGAGAGGTCATCAATTTGATTCTTGGAAAAAGGACTCATATGCCTGCGCTACATAATAAAATAATGTGAAGAGTAATTCGACGGATTAGAATATGCAAAATACAGTCGAAGCAATCAATAAGGCCGCTTCTCCTCATCCTTGCACGAGCTCGCCGAGACGATTCCCGCACTCTCACGCTGATTTCAAAATTCTAGTCAGCCGCTACCAATAGTGTCACCGTAGAAATCACAATTTGTATGGCTATTAGGAGAGTTTTTTTTATATTATAGAAAAATATCGAATATTGTGATATGTTCATATCTCATAATATTTTTCGATATTATATTTGGATAATATAAAGAAACTCTTATAGAAACCATACAAATTGCGATTTCTACGGCACTATTGGTAGCGGCTTCGTTTGTAATTCAAAGTCTCTTGTTATGGCAACCACATATTCGCCTTAGGAAATATTCTTCTTATAACTCTCATTTGATTGCTACGTGCTCTAAAGTTCTTTGTGTGAAGTTATTATTTTATAGGACTTGAACCAACACTTCACCTGTATTTGTAGAGGAGTGATGCATAGCTATGGAATGTTTAAACATGATAAAATCAAAGACTGCCCAACGTAAGGTTTACGTTTTTCGTTAAATTCGATCAAAAAAATATGCCGTCAGCTTCCTGTCGGAAAATATATAGGGAAAGAGCACTAAGGAATTTGTTATTAAACTCAAAGAGAGGCTAGCTTGACGTATGAGTAACATATAGTTCGATGACGTGGTGTCTAGCGCGGAGTCTAGATAATAAAATACCCAGAGGATTCTTTAAAAGAGTTTCTCAGTTGAGATCACACCTTAGAATAATTATTTGAAATAAATTCCAAGGAATGTAAAGAACTTATCAAAATAATGGAGTACGAAACACTGGAAAAGAAGTCTACGGCTGATGAAATTGACACCTGCATTCGACGAGGCACTCAAAATATTGCATCATAAAAGCAAATTTTGAGAGAAAGTTAGGACTTCGCAGAAAAGATAAGGATTTTGATAACAATTTGTCTTTTAAAATCAATGAACCTAAACTTTAAGAAGTTACAAAAGAGAGGAGTCGGTGTCAACAATGATGTGGAAGAAGTGATCAGGTGGGTAGAGTTAGAGACTGCTTTTAAAAGTAGAATTAAAACAGTTTTAATAATAACTTTAGCTAAAGTGGCAGATGGTAGTGGCACCGGTACCTCTAGAGAAAAAGGTTTTTGGTGGTTCGGAATCCACCTTAAACTGTAGGTCTATTTCCCACCACAAATTAAGTGTGCGAAGGAAAAAAAATTTTAATACCAAAAACGAACCTATTCTTGAGTTAAGAGATATTGGCTAATAGTTTTAGACTAAGGCAAGAGAGAAAATATGGGTCCAAATTGAAGAGTTTCAACAAAAAAGAGTCTGAGTGGAAATTAAAAGAAGTGATAAATTTCAATAAATATACACCGTTATCAGAGGGCAGTTTATCTCACCAAATAATACCTTTGGTCTCATTAACACTTATAATTAAAATAATCTTAATCCATTAACATAATGAATTGCTTATGAAATTAAAATAAGAAATAAGAGCGTTGGAATGAGACTCTAACCTCAAAATTGAATTGCCTCATTTCACTCCACAAATCTTAGAATTACATGTTAGTTAGAAACTTACGACCCACTCCTATTTTGAATCAGGTTTGTATTCGGAGCGAAAAATTGGCTGATTTCAATACTTCTTGTATAATACTATATTTTTGGATTCTAAACCGAGCATTCGAAAAATCCATTTTAAATAAAAAGTTGAAATTAGCCAATTTTTTACTCCGAATACAGATTTGATTCAGAACAGGAATAGCCCCTTATTATTTAAAAAAAAATGTCATTCAAGTATTTATCGAATACAATGAAATAATTCAATTTTGAGGTTAGGACATGTTTTCAACGTCCCTAAATATAACGAATAATTATTACTATACAGATGCGTATTTGAGGGTTTTATCGTCGGCTGTATTCTGTTTTTGAACATTTTTATCATAGAAATAAAAACGACAAAGTATACTTACCACTAGACGAAAATCAAAGAGAATTATTTTCTCCAATAAAAATATTTGTTTACTGCTTGGTAATTTTGTATTTATATTCAACATTATTGTAATTCAGGAAACAGAAAAGCGTTTTTTGGAACAACTTGACACTTCTCTACACCTGCATTTAGCTAATCTCAAAATTACAATCCAACCAGCGATGTAAAACACTGCTTCCAATTTTGTAATCTTTTCGTATTGCGCATGCGTCGCACCGATAACTGATTCGTTACCGTTAGCGCGCTTATTTAAAATGATTGAATGTACAAGAAAATTGTTAGCAACAAATAATACTTCTGAAAATATAAGAACTAATTCTTTGATCACAAAATATACTTTTTGATTGAAACAAATATTAATTTAAAATCATTTTTAATATCTTTATGCCAGATTGAAAGTTTTATTAATCATTGAGGGTCTCGTGAAATAGTTCAGTTTTTCAAATATGGCGTTAGCAAAATCCGAACTAATAAAAATCAAAGAAATCCTTACTTCACACTAAAGACCAAACCGATCTGCGCATGCGCAACCATTTTTTTTACCATTCCCCCAATATTTCATGAAACATATGAAACTTTGAGGGTGACGTGCCATCTTAGTAATCTACAGAAACACATTCATTGGCTGAAATTTCTAGTGATTTGACGTTTTGCGTTCTGCACCAACTTTGACGCTTCCATAAGGTGCAGTCCCGTGTGGGTATAAAACGTCGGCGTAAAGCAGAAACTCATGAGAGTGAAAGAGAAGAACAGACCTATTTGTCTCTCACTCTCATGAGTTTCTGCTTTACACCGACAATTTCTGCCCACATGGGACGGACCCTATTGAATACGGACATGACCTTGATATTTACCGGATATGACAGGCAGCGCCCGCGGCGGCGAAAGCCTGAAATCCCTGAGACATAGAAATTTGAAGTTTAAGTAAGATAGCATGTGTGCATTGTTTTGAATATAATAAATGCATAAACGGTTGCTTCAAAAACGTATATAACATTTTTTCAAAACAAAGCAAAATAATAGGGAAAACTTTCCTGCAAAAAGATTTTGTGAAAAATGTGTCTTTTCATTCCAGCTAAACCTGTTCTAGTTTCGTTGTTGGTTATAAACATAACCTTCAAAATTACCGCTCGAATGTCAGAAAGCGGATTGATGATGAATATTTTAATTAAAACAGGATTTGAAGCTATAAGTTATTCAATCGATTTTCATCCTGAAATACTGAATAAGGGAAAAAGTTTAGCAGTCATTCATATGGTGAGGGTGCAGGAGTTGAAAGTGAATGCAATAAGAAAAATTCAGTGCAGTGTCGCTTCTGCCATAATCAAGAAACCTAAGCAAAAAGTTTTTTTCACATAACATATTGAATTGTTAAAAAAAAGCTTAACTTGAAACTCAAGACAACTAATAAAATACTCAATGGCATTTAAGGCCATGTAACGAGTATACCAGCTGATCAACTCAGTCCTGAGATCAATATTTTTTCACCGATATATAAAAATAATTTTCTTTTAAGATAAACATATTGTTTAGTGAATATATCAACTATTACATTTTTCCATAAAAATTCTATTTTCATATTGAAAATTTGTTTTTTGTTTAAAAATCAATTGTTTATCTGAAGGTTTAACAATTTTTTCGAAAATTCATATTTTTGGGTCGAGAATTCAGCTTAATTGGTTTGTATACAATTATTTTTTTTCTGTTCAAAATTAAATTTAAGTAATAAAAATTAAACTATTGCATTTTTGATGAATTTTTTTTTTTAGAATGAATATTAAATTAATTGTGTAAAAATGTATGTAATTTATTGAAAATTCGTCTTTTTTGGTACGAAATAATTTATGTCTTTTGATCAGAATTCTTTTTTCTGTTTTTGTAGAAAATAATTTTGTTTGTTTGTTAAAATACTCAAATGTTTGGTAGAAAATTAAACTATATTTTTTTTTAAATTGACATTTTTTTTTAGTTGAAATATTAACAATTACTCTTCTCGTAGAGAATATTCATCTTTTCAGACTGAAAATTCAACTATTTGGTAAAAAATAAATTTTTTTTTAAATGCATACTTTCTGGTTGAAAATTTAACTGTTTCGTAGAAAAATTGTCTTATTTGCTGGAAAATTAAACAATTTCGTAGAAAATTCAATTATTTGGATAAAAATTCACCTGTTTTGTAAAAAACTAGTTTTTCTCTAAAAATTAATTTTATTTAATAGAAATTTAGTTGTTGCATTTTTGTTAAAAATTGATAATTCTTAGTTTGAAATTTAAATAATTTCTTTGGAAATGTAACTAATTTATTAAAAATTAATCTTTTTCAGTACAAAAATAATCTTTTTGGTTGAAGAAGCAATTATTCGGATAGAAGTTTATTTATTTTGTTGAAAAATTATTTTTTCATTTTGAAAACGAAGGAAATTTTTTTTTTTGGTGAAAGATACTATTTTCTTTTTAAAATAAACATATTGTTCAGTGAATATATCAACTACTACATTTTCCGTTAAAAATTCTATTTTAATTTTGAAAACTTGTTTTTTGTTTAAAAATCAATTTTTTATCTGAAGATAAAAAATAAATAAAAATTACTCTGGTTGAAAATTCTTTTATTTTTATTCAAAAATAAATCCTCTTTTGGTAAAAAATTCATTTCTGGCCTTTATTTGAATTTATAGAAAATAAATTTCTTTATTATAAAAAAAATAGAAATATATATATGGCAGATAAAAATGTAAGGTAATTTTCAAAAATTATCTTTTATTGAAGAGGAAATGTTAGACGTAATAAGCTCTAAATATGAAGATTTACACTATGGATAAATCGTTATCTTTGATGTTAGATAACTTTTCTAGTAGTCGCTATAAATCCATATTGATGAAAATAAATAATAATTATATAATAAATAATTATAATAATTTAAAGAAATGATAAATATAAGAATAAACTTTTTTTTCACATTTTTTGTTATAATAAAACATTATCTTCGCAAAACGTGCTTATCTTGTAAAAAGTTCACTTATCTGAATATGAGGCTCTTTTTCTTATCTCTTACTGCTGAATTTATGTCAGTTTGCTCGAAATGATTCGAAGCATTGGGTGTATTAAAAAAATAGTTTTAGTTGACAGGAGGATACATTTTTTATACAGTGTTAATTGACGTCATAAAAAATAGGTAAAAAGTTTATTTATTATTATTTACCTATTTTTTATTTCTAATTACAAATGAGTGCAAAAGTGAATTGAAAAATAAAATTGTTTTGTTTAAAACAAATAAAAAGTGTCATGGAAAGTGAGTTTTTGGATTTTTTTTTTAATAATATTTTTAAAAAGTGCGGCTGATCGCATTTTTTATTTAATTGCAAAAAACATCAAGTGAGTAAATTTTCTAAAATTTCATATCACGTGTTTTCGTCGTATAGTGTTTTCGCTTTCAAGCACACGTCGATAAAATCAATTCCTACTATCTTTATTGAAATTTCAGTAAACACTAAATTTTTTATTTAATTTTTGATTTAGTTATAAAATATCTGAACTAGAAAATTTCCGGATTATCAAATTCCCGAAATTAAAGAATTAAACAATTTTTTTATAAATATTATTTATTAAGGATACAATAATCAAACATTTTTATCAACAACAAAATTATTTTTATTTTTTGCACTTTCTAAAATTATTGTTTAAATTCAATGTGACAATAATTGGAAAAAAATTAATCCAGAAATATATTTTATTCAATTATTATTATTTTGAATTCAAACAAGAATTTAAAAAACTTTATAAATTGAAAATAATTTATTTTTTTATTTTTATTTTTTTATAAAAATATTTGATTAGGGACGACTGCAAAATTTTGAAAAATAAAATTCCCGAATAATAAAAATTTCGAATAATAAAGTTTCCGAATAATTTAATTATTATTAATTAAGTAATTATTAATTTTCGAAAAAAATCCAGAATTTCAAAGTTCCATAAAGAAATTCCTGTATGATAAAATTCCCAAATTTTAAAATTCCTTAATAATAAAATTCCCGAATTGAGAAATTCCTAAATAATAAAATTCCCGAAAATAAAATTCCCGATTAATAAAATTCCTGAATAATAAAATTTTCGAATAATAGAATTTCTATATAATAAAATTTCCCAAAAGTAAAACTTCCACATTATAAAATTCCCGCATTGGAAAATTTCTAAATAATGAAATTCCCGTGTAATAAAATTTACAAAAAAAAAAAAAACAGAATTGGGAAATTCTCGAATTATAAAATTCCCGAATGATGAAATTCCCGAATAATAAAATTCCCGAATAATGAAATTCTCGAATTGTGAAATTCCTGAATAATAAAATTCCCGGCAGAAAATGTCCAAATTATAAAATATCAGACAATAAAATTCAATAATTTCCACTAATCCACTTGAAAATACCAAAAAATAAAATCTCCGAATAATAAAATTTCCGAACAATGAAATTCCCGAATTTTAAAAATCCTTAATAGTAAAATTTCCGAATAATAAAATTTCTGACTAATGAAATTTTTGACAGAAAATTGCCAAACTATAAAATATCGGACATTAACATTCAATAATTTGCACTAATCCACTAAAAAATTCAGGAAAATATAATTCCCGAATAATAAAAATCCCGAGTTTTAAAATTCCTGCATAATAAAATATCCGAAAAATAAAATTCCCGGATTAAGAAATTCCTGAATAACAAAATTCCCGAAAATAAAATTCCCGAATAAACAAATTTTCGAATAATGAAATTTCCGAATAACAAAATTTCCCAATAATAAAATTTCCAAATAAAAAAATTCCCGCATTGGAAAATTCGTGTATAATAACCCTCCCGAATAATAATACTCCCAAATAATAAAATTTCCGAATAGTAAAATTCCTGAAAAATAAACTTTCTGAATAATAAAATATCCAAATTTGAATATTCCCGAATTTAGAAAATCCTGAATAATAAAATTCCCGAAAATAAAATTCCCGAATAATAAAATTTTTGACTAATGACATTTTTGACAGAAAATTGCCAAACTATAAAATATCGGACATTAACAATCAATAATTTTCACTAATCCACTAAAAAATTCAGGAAAATATAATTCCCGAATAATAAAAATCCCGAATTTTAAAATTCCTGCATAATAAAATATTCGACAAATAAAATTCCCGGATTGAGAAATTCCTGAATAACAAACTTCTCGAAAATAAAATTCCCGAATAATCAAATTTTCGAATAATGAAATTTCCGAATAACAAAATTTCCCAATAATAAAATTTCTAAATAAAAAAATTCCCGCATTGGAAAATTCGTGTATAATAACATTCCCGAATAATAATACTCCCAAATAATAAAATTTCCGAATAGTAAAATTCCCGAAAAATAAACTTTCCGAATAATAAAATATCCAAATTTGAAAATTCCCGAATTTAGAAAATCCTGAATAATAAAATTCCCGAAAATAAAATGCACGAAAATAAAATTCCCGAATAATAAAATTCCCGAATAATAAAATCCCCGAATAATAAAATTCCCAAATATTAAAATTACTAAATTATAAAATTTCCGAATAATAAAATTCCGGAATTAGAAAATTGCCAAATTATAAAATTCCTAAATAATAAAATTGCAGAATTATACAATTGCCGATTAATAAAATCGTAGAATTATAAAATTCCCGAATAATAAAATTGCCAAATTATAAAATTTCCGAATAATAAAATTCCGGAATTTGAAAATTCCTAAATTATAAAATTCCCAAATAATAAAAGTCCCGGATCATAAAATTCCCGAAATGGAAAGATCCCGAATAATAAAATTCCCGATATTTTATAATATTAATGAATTTGGAAATTTCCAAATCTTCATTTTTGTCTAAAATTTAGATTAACCGAGAAAGTTCCAGATTACTTTGAATTTTCATCTTATATCATTGCTTCCTTTATTATTATATGCAATAAAACAGTAAATTTTGCAGATTTAATTTTTTCAATTAAAAAATTTCCTGATACATACATTTTCAATCAAATAGTTGAATTTGAACTAAAAACAAAAGAGTAAAATTCCCGAATTATAAAATTCCCAAATAATAAAATTGCAGCATTATAAAATTCCCGAATAATAAAATTGACAAATTATAAAATTTCCGAATAATAAAATTCCGGAATTGGAAAATTCTCAAATTATAAAATTCCCGAATAATAAAATTAAAATTCCCGAATAATAAAATTCCCAAATAATAAAATTCCCGAATCATAAAATTCCCGAACAATAAAATTCCCGAATTGGAAAGATCCCAAATAATAAAATTCCCGATATTTTATAATATTACCGAATTTGGAAATTACCAAATCTTCACTTTTTTTCGAATTTAGATTAACCTAAAAAACTCTAGATTATTCTGAATTTTTATCTTACATCATTGCTTTTTTTATTATCATATGCAATAAAACGGTAAATTTTGCAGCTTTAAATTTTTTCAGTTTAAAAATTTCCTGATACATACATTTTCAACTAAATAGTTAAATTTTTAACTAAAAACGATCAATTCTAAATCAAAAATATGATAGTTTATAATTCAACCAAAAAAGATCAATTTTTTAATACACAGTTGAATTTGTTACTAAAAGAAATTACTTTTCAACCAAAAAGATTAATTTTCGACCAGAAATGAAATAGTTAATTTTTTAGTTTGAAAAATTAATTTTTAACCAAAAAGAATCATTTTCAACCAAAAATGGAATAGTTAAATATTCAGTTAAAAAATCTCATTTTTAATTAAAAGAAAAAAATAAATTTTTAACCAAGTAGTTGAATTTTGAACCAAAAAATGAATTTTTGTCATCCAAAACATAAATTGTCAACCAAACAGAGGTATTTGTAACCAAAAAGATGAAATTTCTACAAAAAGATACGAATTTTGATCAAACGAGTAGAATTTTTAACAAACAAAAATTGTCCAGTTAAAAAGAAAACAACCAAATTGTTTTATTTTCAAGCCAAAAAAGATCAATTTGGATCAAAAAGATTAAATTTTGATCATAAAGTTGCATTTTCAATCAAATAATTGAATTTTCAACCAGAAGACATTCATTTCCAACCAAAAAGGTTGACTTCATACAAAAATAGAATGTTTAAATTTCCAGTTAAAAAATTCATCTTCAATGAAAAAAAGAAAACGGATTTTCAACTAAATAACTAAATTTCCATTCTAAGTGATGATGCAAATCTTTCCTCGCTTTTAAAAAATTATTTGTTTGAAATAATTATTTTGAGAATTTTAAACTGTAAATTTTGTATGTATTACGGTCCACATATGATTAAATAAAAATTGAGTCAAAAACATTTATTCAACTCAGAATTTATTAATTAAAAAACTCCTTTCTCCATCTTTAACGTACATTTCGGTACAATTGCGTACATTTTTAAATAGGTTTTTGAAATCTAAATACAATAATATTTCAAATTAGCAATATTAAACAGAAAAATCAAAAATAAAAAGAATAATTTAATAAATCAGTGCAAATTTGTACCTGAGATAAGACTAATCAAGAAGAGTGAACGTAGACATTTAGTTTGAAAATTAAATTTAGATTTTTGAATTTTAGAGATCAAATTATAATTTAAATGATGTACATTAAATTTATTTACATTTTGTTGAATATGTTTCAGAAATAAGGCATTATTTCTGCACCTTATTAAGAAAGTAAGCTGTTCTTTAAGAATAACTAATTTTCTATTGGGAAATAAATTCAATGTACATAATTTAAATTATAATTAATCTTATCGCATAAACAAATTTACATTAATTCATGAAATTATTCTTTTTATTTTTAATTTTTCTGTTTAATATTGTTAATTTGATATATTATTGTATTTAGGTTTTAAAACCCTTGTTATACGCGGCTCGCATACAGCGAGACTCTTTTATTGGTAGATTTAAAATACTCTCCGAGACGACGTTCATTCATTCAGTAGGCAACCACCTTAGAAATATAATAACTAGTAACTAGACTTAGAGTAAGAGAGAGAGAATATAGCCGCACCGCGGCGAAAGAAGGTACTGCGTGAAGTTACGTCAGCAGTGACGTCAGCGAGGTGGCAGGGAGAGTAGAGGTGAGAGTTGCGAGTACATCGCCCGCGAAGTTCGACGCGCGCATCTCCCTCCATCGATTTTCTGCCCTCTCCGCTCGACTCCCACGCAACGCGCACGCAGCCACCCCGTTAAAAGGGCGCGCACTGGCCCAGAACGACAGAAGTGTTTGGGAGCTGATAGCGAGAGCCCTCACACTGAAACCCTGTAGCTGGAAGCCAGCCTTAGGTACCTACAGCTGCAAGCCAGCCATAGGTCTTCACGAGCAAGCCATTGCCATGACCAACCAATCGAATACGCAATCTACAGGAAACTCTCTCTCGTTCTTCGGAGACCTCCAGCTGGAAGCCAGCCTTTTCGGAGGGTGAACTGAAACTTCAACGAATACAAACACTGACTCTGTAAAAACATCAATGCAAGAAGATCTTAAATAAAACCAAACCAAATACTAAAATATTTCTTGTTCTTTAATTCTCCCCCCTCGTTCCTCCGCTAACGGGCTAGCTGGCATACCAGCCTGCCCGTTTCCGGCGAGATAGCTGGCATACCAGCCCTCTCGGCCGAATCGCTTACTAACTTCCCCCCCCCCCCCCACAAACAAACTAGATATCCGCTAACAAAATTCATTTCAGTTGAAAAAGAAATCTAAATCAAAAACGCCCGCTCAACTTTCTATCTTATGAAATAGACACATCACACCCTCCTTCCACCACCCCCGACATCTATCCTCTCACTGCCTCCTCTAATACTCTGCAAGTCACTCTTCCATCCGCTATCTCCTTCTAACCTATGAGATACCTCCTTCTCGCTGTATCTTAGTGGATAAAAATCCATTATCCCTGAAGACTATCCTTCTTACTATTAACCAACAATTATCATCCAAAAGTAAGGAGCATATCGATTTCGACAAAAAAAACGGCCCGGGTACACATTGGGTGGCCTATAGAAAAATCGGTAATCAAGTTATTTACTTTAATAGCTTCGGGAATCTTCGGCCACCCTCGGATCTTATGAAATATCTCGGTGTTGGTAGCGTAGCATATAATCATGAAATATATCCAAATTATGACACGTTTGTATGCGGCCATTTATGTCTCAAATTTCTATGTGATAAACTGAAATCGCAATATTTTCCACCAATTGAACTTTTACCTAATTAAAATTACGCTCTTGGACTTGTAGAATTTCTAACGTTCAATTCGATTCTGAACATAGATGCCGGTGAAAATGTGTTTTAAATAGGTGAAGAAGAAATTTTTATACCTATAGGTAGTTATGAAATAGAGGATATTCATAAATATCTTCAGAGTGTTTTAATAAAAAAAGGTATTGATATTAATATTCAACCGAATATTATTGCATTGTGCAGTAAAATAATTTTTGTAATCGTGACATAAATTTTAAACTAAACAATTGAATAGATTGTCTTTTGGGTTTCAATCCATGTATATTGGCATCTAATCAGATTCATGTATCTGATCAACCAGCCTCCATAATCAAACTAAACTCCCTGCGAATGGAGTGTAACATCACCACAGGAGCGTACATTAATGATCATAGGGTGCATACTATTCACGATTTTTTCCCCTCTGTTTCACCAGGATATAAAATAATAGAGGTTCCGTCACACGTCATTTATCTTCCGGTCACCGTCAAAACCATAGATTACATTCAATTACGAATAGTTGATCAAGACGGACAATTGGTTAATTTTCGGGGGGAAGTTATAACAATAAGATTACATATTAAATCAACGCGGTCAAAGAAACGGGAATTGTATATAATAGGAGGGTTGGCTACAGTTGTAAAAGTGGTATAATATGTCACAATCAGATCAGTCACAAATGCACTGTCAAAGCGATAACACGTCAAAACGTGGTATTAATACGAAGCGTACATCTCAAGCTCAGACCACACAGCTCAAAGAACAGAAGTGGGAGAGACGTAAAAGATTCAGGAGAATAAAATTATATTGCTCTTGTGTTTGTGTATTTGTATATCACAGTATTATTCTGTGTCATGAAAGAGGAAATTTTAAATATTGAGACACCTATTGTCTTTGACGAATCTATCGCTCATTGCGAAGTACATGCCCACCAGCCTTACACCTCATCAACATTCAATAATAGTGATTAAATTCGAATCGCTGTGCAACATCAAGATCTCTGTTTACTTCCTCATAAAAGTTCGCTTCATGTAAACGGAAAATTGTTGCAGTCAGATGGAACTCCAGCGGTTAGAACTGTTTTGGTTAATAACGCTATTTGTCATTTGTTCGAAGAAGCAAGATATGAAATAAATGCCATTGAAATCGATAGAATAAAAAATCTTGGTCTCACAACTCTCATGAAAAATTATGTGTCTTTAAATCCTCGTCAAAGCAGAATGATGGAGAACGCTGGTTGGCTTGATTTTTCAGCTGCTAATGATGATAAGAAAAAGACATTAACTGATGCAGCTGGTTATTTTGATATTATCATTCCACTTGGGATGATTTTTGGTTTTGCTGAAGATTATCATAAAATCATTGTTAACGCTAAACATGAACTAATTTTAGTAAGGTCAAAGAGCGATGCGAACGCAATTTTACAAACAGCTCCCAATGAAGGGTATACAAATTCAATTAGTAGAGTAGAATGGTTATTGCCATACGTGAAACTGTCAGATCAACGAAAAATGAAACTTCTTAAATATGTCGAAAGAGATCTTGCTAACTCAATGAGTTTTCGTACATGGGAATTATATGAGTTTCCCCTACTACCGAAAACTTCAAAACATATTTGGACTGCAAAAACATCAACTCAATTGGAAAAACCTAGATATATTATATTAGGTTTTCAGACAAACAGAAAGAACAATGTAGGTGTAAACTCCAGTTATTTTTATCACTGCAACATTAGTGATGTCAAATTGTTTTTGAATTATCAATCTTATCCGTACGGCAATCTGAAGCTTGACATTGAAAAGAATCAGTATGCTCTACTCTACGAAATGTATGCAAATTTTTAAGCTATGTATTATGGGAAAGAACCGCAACTGCTGCTCACGAAAAGTGAGTTTCTTAAATATGCTCCACTCACGTTCATTGATTGTTCAAAACAGAATGAATCTCTCAAATTTGGACCGGTTGACATTTGACTCGAGTTCGAAGCTAGAGTGAATTTTGCTGCTCAAACTTCAGCGTATTGCTTAATATTACATGACCGCATAGTTGAATACACTCCAATAAGTGGAGGGGTGAAAAAATTGGTATAAATCGTTGTAATTCAGCTTAATTAATTAGTTTCACTTAGAATGGAGTACGTGGTGGACGCTCAAGGATTTAAGCTGTCAAATAACGAATTTGTGTCCAATAAATGACCATTATGTAAAACCTTTTATTTTTCTCTTTCAATCTCCTTGTGAATGGAGCAGTTTATCTGAGAAAAGTAAAAAAGTAACACCTGGTTAAATTACAGTTTTCACGGTATTCCGTGGGAATCTGGCGATATGCTGTATGATTTAGGAAAAATAATATTGAACTTTGTTTTGAAGGATGCTAGTAAAATTTATGTAAAAGGTTCAGAAAAGAAAGAGTGGTTAAAAAATGTAATGCAAAAAAACAACGAAAATTATTGATATGCATGATTTATAGCGTCCCTCGATGAACGCGTTACGTAAGGTGTTTAGTACTAGTGTTGAATGTCTAAGTCATGTGAGTGCAGAGAATTACAGTTGTGCGTTACAAAACGTTATAATACTGGAAAACTGGTTATCCAAATCTTTTGTCATCGATAGGATAGAAAAATGTATAGTTTATAAGCATAAAAAAAGTGTAAGGTTTTTTAATTTTTAATAAAAATTAAAATATTTAAAACGAAAAATCATGTCTTTTTTAGTATATTCCTTAACTTTTTAGGATAAGAAATAGTATTTATTTCACTCGTTCTTTTATTCTATACAGTGACTCTACACACTGAGTCTTTTTCCCGGTATCAGCTGATTGTACTAGGTCAAGAATCATAACATTTACGCATAAGGCTTAAACAGGCATACTCTACAACTCAATGCTTTTAAGCAGATGTATTCAAATCTAATTTATAAACGTTTTCATAATTTATAATCATAAGAATAATAACAATAGGGATCAGGAAAGGTTTATGTAATTTGATTCTGGACTAAAATGTAATTATTTCAAATCCATTAAAGGTCGAAAGTAACAAAAATTTATTTAAAAAAAAATAAATTTTAAATAATTTTCATTAAAAAAATTATTTTGAAAAATAAGGTTTTAATAATTTGTATCAAAAATTCATTTGAAAATAAGGCTTAAAAAATTTTTATTACAAAAAATTGAAAATAAAGTTTAAATTATTTTCATGAAAAATTATGGCAGTTTTTTTAAATTTTAGGTTCGATATACTATTTTCTAAATTTAATTTAATTTCCACTTTATTACAAATTTAGTTCATAAACAGATTTTTTGGTTGAAAAAAACAAAAACGAGTTTTATATTTTTAACATATTTATTTATAAAATCATGTAAAAGAACTTGATGAACAACAATATTTACATGAAATATTCTTTTCTAAAACTTGCTATACGAAATATTCATTAAGAGGCTGCATATTGAATTTCATACACATGTATATATTGATCAATTCTTAGAAACGTCAGATAATTCCACTTTACACAAATTGAAAATAATAATTTTGACAGTAATTCTCAATTCTGAATAATAGAACATACTTTTTTCTAGTTAAACTGCACTTTGATTATGAATAACAATTTATTCGATGAATGTTTTGGTTCTTATTTTAGTTTTGAATATTTTAGAAGATTTGAGGACTTCAAAGAACTTTGAGTTTCAATTTAATTTACAGTATATGAAAAATTAATTTACTCACATGCATATGCAATATATATATATATGGTGGCCACCCATCTCACGGTTGTGAGACGTGGTCATGAATGGGATTTACTGCGGTCCTACTGGGAGCCGATGTCATTTTTTAGATGACAGTTGCTCCCAGTGGGACCCTGCGGTGGTTGTTAACCTTTAGTTTTTAATTATATATATGTGTCTGTGTGAGTGTATATTTACATATGTTTATATTGCATTTATTTGGGTTATGAGCCATGCGCCTGCATATACATGGAGACACATGACTTTGCACTGTTATAGAAAAAACCTTGATGGAATTCCGAATTTCCGCACCGAGGCGTCTAAATATAAATCATATAGAAGAGAACAAAAAAAGTTCCAGGGCGATATCATCAAAAATGCCGCGTGGCTGGAAATTTTTCCACTTTTCAAGACTGTGTGAGACGTGGCCATGAGTTTGATTTACCGCGGTCCTACTGGAAGCTCCTAAGAAGATACTCACCGATCAAGGAACAAATTTCTCATTAGAATTAATGCAACAATTCGAAGAAGCATTGAAAATGAAACATGTAAAAAACAAATAATTCAACCCACAAGCAAACGGTAATATAGACAGAATGCATTCAGCTTTGAAAAATCTAATTATAAAACTTTTGGTAGATAACTTAATACACCATCAGAAATAACAAGATCACCAACATTAACTTATTCATAATTGATTAAGAAATGAAAGGTGCGGCATGATAAAATCCTTAGAAGATTCAGAGAGAAAATAGAATGCGAGCAAGAGAAGATCAAGAAACGCTTAAATGAAAATATAGTGAAAAGCCACCCAGCTCACAAAATAGGGGCTTAAGTTAAATGAAAAAACTAATGCGAACCTCGACCTCAAATGAAATAGGAATAGAAGTCTTAGAACGAATGGACTGCTGATGGATGAAGTGAGAAGGATGCACGAGAAAGGAAGAAAGGTGTATGAGATGGTCAAGAAAAACGGCATGGAGAGGAAGAAGGCAGCTCGGGGGGGGGGATAAGAGAGTCAAGTATCAAAGGGAACTATAGATGGATTATGCCAAGGGAGAGAGCACAATATTTGTGTGAGAAAGGAGAGAAAGGAAGTCAGGAGCTTATAGCGAGGATGAAATGTGGATGCATGGGGGGTTTTAATAGGTTCTGGCTTTCTAGGGAGAAGAGCTTGTGTGAACCGTTTGGCAAGGGGATGCAAGAGTGGAGCACTGGTTGGAGGAGTGCGTGGAGGTGGAAAGGAGTGGGATAAGCATGGAGGTATTGATGCATGAAAGAGGGGAAAAACGGGCAGTAGCATGGGTGAAGGGAGCGTTGGATAATATGTGTAAGAAGAGAAGGAAGGAGGAAAAGGAATGGAGAAGGAAAGATTGTAATAGAAGAGGAAGTAGGTATAAGTAAACTTTGAATATTGTAAATAGTAGATAAGTATTAGGTATTAGCAGGGAGACAGAGTTTAGCATAAGATGTGTATGGATGTTAGTATATAGTCGTCGAATAAGAAGAAGGATACGTAGAATCGATAATAGGGTGGAGCGAAAAAATAAAAAGTCGGCTTTTCGAAATAGCCGAGTGCGGATAAGTTGTGGACTGACGTACCTAAGAACATATTAAAATTTCAGCCCGATCGAATAATATCTTCCGCCTCCAAAAACTCCTAAAAAATGTGAAATTTTAACGAAAAATTGCATTTTTTGCTAAGAAATGTTAAGTGTTAATAAAACTCATTAGCTATATGTATAAGTACATTTTTATGTTCAACGATGTTTTTCGTGATTAAAAACACATTTGTAGACCGTAACACATGTGCCTGGCAAGAGTTGAACAACAAGACAAGCAATAGTGGAGGAACAGACAGGAGACTATTCGGAGAACGACAGTCTGTTTTGGTACAGATATTCACGATAACGATTTGTTTTCTCCTTAGTAAGACTAACACTTTATTCCTACGCCGCTTAAACTCATCCTTCCCACTCCTTGCTGCCCCATCCCCACTCACACTCCTTGCTACAACGCCGCGGCGCCGGTCTGACGGCTTCATTCGTTGCGTGCGTTGGTTCTGTTAAGACACGTCGAAACCTGTCGGGACAAAGGTAGAGCACGAAGCTTTCTGTAGGGTAGCGGGTGGCATCCTTTTTCGTTTATGATATTCGCTGCCTTTACGGCTGAAGTCTTAATATGTTCTTAGGTACGTCGGTCCACAACTTTTTCGCACTCGGCTGTTTCGAAAAGCCGACTTTTTATTTTTTCACTCCACACTAATGGATAATCCCGGTCGCAAGAAAATTGAATAACATATTCATCGCGCTGATCCCTGATTACGATCTAATAATCAGGTTTAAAGACAGTTACGTACCAACAGACAAATACACCAATTGTGATATCAAGAAAAAAGATGTTTTTAGATATAATTTGTTAAAATCGACAAACTAGATTGACCAAAAAACTTAAATACGACAGTCTTTGTGAATAAAACTTACAATTTGCGGCGCATAGGAGGCTTGGAGAACTTAAAGAGGAGATTGATTCAAATGTCAAAACAACTTGATATTGTGAAACTTAGGAACACATGGCTCAGCTTAGATTATGTGCAAAATATGAATAATGAAATGTCAACTCAAAGAAAACAAAAGGCTTGAAAGAACTCAGTTTAGAATGATTACAGCGACTATGGCATATGATGTTAAGTCATGCGATTTTGACAAACCATGTAGTATGTACAACTCGTAGAAAGTTCTAGAATTCGCCCCCTCTTATCATCACGATGTTAGTTTCAGCTAGCACCTGTCTAGTTCAAGTCCTAAGCTTGTCATATTGAATAAAAGTAACGTTTGAATGTATAATATTGTAGAATATTATGGGCGATCCTGTGTGCCGTAACAATCTAGTCAATTTTTTATTTTCGTAATAAAAATTATTACAAATATATATTAGAGCAAAAATAGTAAAAGCACCTGACCTGTGATAAGCTTACGTGTGTTCCGATTTCCACCGGAGTTAAAGGATCTTTTTTTTCTAATCAATATTTGTAATAATTGTTATAAAAAGAATGACAAAATTGACTAGATGTTCGAAATAAATCTAACAGCTTGACTACTCAACCTTGTAACGATAAATTTCTATCCAAACTTACTTTCACCCGACCACGTCCGTTATCTGAAATTTCTCAAACCTCAAAAACAAAAACTTTAATTTGTTGTTGGACGCCAGGCGCACATGCGCCAACCAAGATTCTCAAAAATCCAACAAAACTGAGCTTGGGCAAGATTTTGTGTCCGGGCTTACTTCAGCCCTTTGACGAAGATTTGGTAAAGGGGATGGGTCAGCCTACTCGAAAAATTCAGGGTTTCAAAAATTCCTTCTTAATCGTAAATGAAACTTAAAGGTAAGATAAAATGTACCAATTTTATAACAACATTTTTTACGCATTAGATTGAAAGTTTCCGCAGACAAATTTATAAAGCGAATTTGATTACACGCGAAAAAAATCTAAAACTAGAGGGGTTGATTCGCTCAGCCGATACTTCAAGGGATCAGATAATACGATACTAAAATTATTATTTATGAGATTCGGCTGCGAAGTAACACAAAAAAAGCAAAGGTTGAAATTTTGAATTCAATGGGAAGCTACTACGAGGGAATTACTGCCCGACACGAGGCCAAGATGGCTTCAAGAAGTCCTCGGACAACATCGACGATAGCAGCGAAATTTTACCACGTGGCTCTCATTTTAGCGCGACAGAAAGGAAGGTCTAAGTACTGATTCTTCCAAAATAAATCATTATTTAGCGAGACCGAAAAACGCCGGTGGCTGCTGAAAAAAGGAACGTGGCTTGTCGTTTGCCGAGCGCGTCGCTCGCCCGCTTTGGGCGAATCACCACAGGACGGCGCTGGTTGGCTGCTTTCTCTGCGCTGCTTGGTGGTCGATGGTGTTCCGCTCGACTGGCTCTCTGCCATACTCCCAAATCGGAGGAAGGTGCAGGGGCAGCTTAACTAAAAGCTGTAACGAAGCAAAAATATCTAAGAGAACGGAAGGGACCAGTCTTTGCCTAATTAAATGAATAAAATAGTAATTTTTTGTCTCAAATTTTGCCTGGTTAGAACCCTAATGGTCGACACCCTTCAACATCAAAATAATCAACTTCTTGAATGAATGAAAAAATTTATGTCTACGTAGAATGTTTTATCGAAAAACATCATGTACGAGTTAGAGAAAACGGATTCTCGATTCTCAGTAGCTTAGTGGTAAAAGCACCGGACCGGCAATGAGTTAGCGTGTGGTTTGACTCTGTCTGGAACTAAATGATCTTTTCTCTCTGATGAATGTTTATAATAATAAATAATAGATGTAATGATTTCACGATGATTCATTAGAATAAAAGAAGGTGTTTCGGGTTTCAATCATGTGCAAAACCACAAATCCTGCCGACGTTTCGTGAACATTCCAGTATAATTCTTCAGGGCTAACTTGAAACTGAAGCTTGAGGTTATGTTGTTTTTATATATACTCTCTACGATGCTTGTAATTGGCCAGAGCGCTCCACATTGGAGACTGGTCGAATTTGATGGACCAATCAAGTATTTTTTTTAAAACCCGGGAGGACGGAAAGCCAAATCGAAAGGGTATTATATCCATTGTCCCTATTGATGTTATTGGGGTGTTTTAAGATTTCGATTGCTTCTCTATGTTTTCTTGGGATAATATTGTATGTTTTTGCGATTACGGTTGTTTTGTCAAATAAAATGCTATGTCCTGTTTCGATATGATGCTCAGCCAGTGCTGATTGCGTGGAAGGTTTTAGCCTGACTTTACTCTCATTTTCCTTTAAACGTTGGGTCCTTGCTCTCCCGGTTTCTCCAATATAGACTTTGCCACAAGAGCAATGGATTTTATGTACTCCCGGATCACTGAGAGGTGCCTTTTTATCTTTAGGGTTGTTTAAAAGTTGTCATATTTTCGCAGGTGGTTTAAATATGTTTTGGATGTTGTGTTTTTCAAGAATTCTTTCTATTTGTTCTATGATTCCTTGGATGCATGGTAGGATGGTGGTCGTTTTTCTATGTCTTTCTTCAGTAGGTTGTATTGAATTTTTTTTTTGAGTGTATTTTCTTATTGCTTTATAAATTTGTTTGTGTGATCGTTTTGCATTTGGATCTGTTAAACGTTTCGTAATTTCTTTCGTAAGTTATCTTTATCTGCTATGTAGACAGCTCTGTATACAAGGGAGTTGATGACCGATTTTCTTAAATGGTTGGTGGTGGGAGGAGCATGTACGTTTTGTTCAATTTCCATGGTGAACTGGATATTAGGATGTAATCGATTGAAGAAATCGGAAAACTTGTGTAGTTCATCTAGTCGGTCCATGTCTCTATTTGATAAAAGTGTCGTCAACGTAACGTCACCAAATTCCGGTTTGAGCTTGTATTGGTTAAAGATTTTAGTTTCTAGATGTTCGATAAAGATGTTGGCTATCACAGGTGAGATTGTAGATCCCATTGTTGTTCCTGAGGTTTCTTCGTAGAATTGGTTATTGTTAGGAAAGTAAGTATTATTGAGATAGTGTTCTATTAAAGGTATGAGATCGGAGGAGGACTTTGCAAAGGATTTACTAACATCGATTGTATCAGAGATGAGTACTTTCGTAAAGAGACACACTACGTCGAAATTCCCAAGGATGTGTCGGGGTTGAATGTGAATCGGTTGTATCTTTTTGTTAAAGTCAAAAGAGTTTTGGACGTGTGTGATGGGGTTTCCTGTGAAAGGTTTCTTACAACCTAGCATGCTTCCTCACCAAAGAACTGAATCCTTTCACAGGAAACTCTATTATATACGTCCAAAACTCTTTTGAATTTATCAAAAAGATACAACAGATGCACATTCAGCACCAAGCCATCTTTGTGAGTTTCGACGTAGCATATCTCTTTACGAAAGTACCAAACTCTGATACAATCGATATTATTAAATCTTTTGCAAACTTCCCCTCTGATCTCATACCTTTGATAGAACACTGTCTCAATAATACTTACTTCTCTTTCAAAAACCAATTTTACGAACAAATCTAAGAAGCAGCAATAGGATCTCCAATCTCATCTGTAATGGTCAACATCCTTACGGAACATCTGGAAACTAAAATCTTCAACTAATCCAAGCATAAACCGGAATTTTTGTGCCATTACGTTGCCGACACTTTTGTCATCTGGAGACATGGACCGCCTAGATGAACTACACAAGTTTTTGATTCCATCAATCGATTATACCCGATTATCCAGTTCACCATGGAAATGAAAAAAAAACCGGAAAATTGCTTTTTTTGGACGTACTAGTTTTGGAAAATATCTGATAACACATGAAGACATAAAGTTTACAGTAAATCCACCCATACAAACAGATACGTACAACTATCCTCCCACCACCAACCATATAAAAAAAATCGGTCATCAACTCCCTTGTATACAGAGCTGTCTACATAACAGATAAAGATAACTTGCGAAAGAAATTACAAAACTTTAAACAAATCCTAATACAGAACGACTGCATAAACAAATTGATGAAGCAATAAGACAATACACTGAAAAATACAATTCAACACAACCTAGTTAAGAAAGAGAGAGAAAAACGATCACCAATAACATCAATAGGGACAATGGATATAACAGCAATTCAATTTGGCTTTTCGCCCTCCCGGATTTTAAAAAATGACTTGATTGGCCACTTAAGTTCGACCAGTCTCCACAGTGGGAGGCTCTGATCAATTACAGGCATCAAAGATAGTATATATAAGAACAACATAACCCGAAACTTCAGTTTCAGGTTCGCCCTGAAGGAATGAACTGCCATGTTCATGAAACGTCGGAAAGATTTGTAGATTGGCACACGATTGAAACCCGGAACACCTTTTATACTTTTATACTTAAGCTAATTATTTGTAATAATTGTTATTGCAAAAAAAATGACCAGATTATCGAAATAAATTTAACATCTTGACTACTTAACCCCACTGGTCGACACCCTTTAATATCAAAATAATTAATTTCTTACAAGAATAACAAAATGTATGTCTACATGGAATGTTATATCGAAAAGCATCATATACGACTTAAAAAAAACAGGATTCGTGATCCTCCGTAGCTTGGTGGTGAAAGCACCTGACATGCAATCCGTTTTCCTATGGTTCGATTCCCACTGGAGTTAAGGGATCTTTTTCCTCCAATAAATATTTGTAAAAATTGTTACTACAGAAATAATAAATTAACCAGATGGTCAAAATAAATTTAACAGCTCGAGTACTTAACACTCTTTACCATCAGAATAATTAATTTCTTATAAGAATATAAAAATGTATGTCTTCCCTTATAGAAATAATCAATTGAACACGATTTAGAACGATTCACAGTTGTCAAAACTTGAACCGCTTCCGATTGTTCCTAATCGGTGTACCATTTGTTAATCGATTTCAATTATTTTCTATTGTGTATAGAGTTTATGTTTCCATTCCTACTTCACACTTTGCATTTAAATAAAAGTTTAAACAAAATACAATTAAAAAATCAAGCCACATAACTCTCTTCAAAATTAATTGCTGAATTTTTCTTAAAAAAAAATCCAAAATTGGTTAAAAATTGCCAGCTACAAGTTATTTTTAACCTCTTTTTTGTATTTCGTACCACTGTGGCGGCGGTCGGTCTTTTCCTGGTTTACACCACCACAGTCTCATAGAATAAATTTTTAGTTTTTGAGCGGTCTCCATGCGGGACTTACACAGCATAAAAGTCTAACTTTTTCAACATCTTAGTTTGGTTACACCTTAAATTAAACCTATTTGGCTTAAAGCTATATATAAGCCTTTTTTGTGTTAAAACAAGACCCAATTTCTTAAAACGAGACACACTTTCTTAAAACAAAAAACAAAACTTTCTACTGATAGGAATCAAAATAATTAAAAAACAAAATCTATATTTTTAAAGTTGCACTTTTGTTTCTATAAATTATTAATTATTCCATGTGCTACAAAAGTTATTTTCAGTTTCGCGAAGTTTCAAATTTGAAATAACAATGTTATTGTGAAATAGTTTAATGACTACAATTCCTATCATCATTCTGAGCGAAGCTTTATTTAATTGTAATTATGATTATTTTAGCCTGAAATCGGCTTACCTGAAAATAAACTTGGAGTAATAAATAGTAAATGTAGATTTTCAATAATTAAATTAATTCTTAATTATAATTTCACATTCTATTTTAAACAACAATTTCATATTATTGGATTTTAGTCATCTTTCCTATCTTCTTAGATCATACATTTTTCACAGATCGTAATTCTCTTGATGGAATTATAAATCAAAATAGCTCTAACGCTCTGCAAAGTTAAATTTAGCTTTGCGAAGATATTTAAATTATTTGTAAAAAACATTTCCTTCAATAATTGCTATTCTAAATAGGTAAAGTAACTTAATGCAATGCAAGATTTATTTCACCTGAATAGTCGTGACTATTGTTAAGTTTTGTAATTTTGTATTCAGAAAACCGATATTGTACTGTAAATATAGAAACAGAGGCAATTTATATCAAGCCTTTAATGCATTTAACTCGCACCTGTGAGCCACAGCAATAAGCAAGATAGTTTCAGTTGAAGATTAGCTCAGGTATTTACGATCCAATTTCAGTCCAAAGCTGCATTGTTCACATCAATGAATGCTTTCTACCTTTAACGTTATTGTTAAGCTAATTTAAGTTAAAAAATCAAAAAATGCAAAATAAACTTCTATTTTTTTAATAATATCGAACTTTTTGAATTTGATAATAATTTAATGCAGAGAATATAACAATTTAAAAATGATTTCAAAATCATACATTTGTCATATATCTCCTATAAGAATTGCAATAATTATTGTTCCTGAAGTATAATATGCTCGAATATCAATATCTGTACCTACAGTAAATATATGGTGAACTCATACAATAAATCCTAATATACCAATTGAAATTATTGCTTATATTATCCTTGGTATTTTAAGTTTAAAGGTGCTCAACATTTCCAAAAGAATCAAACGTAGAAACTTTTCTTTTTTGAAAATAAAATAAAATTTGGCCAGTTTCGAATTTAGAAATGCAACATGTAAATATTATAAGCAGATTAACTTTCATCCAAATAGTTCAATTTTCAAACAAAAAAGATTAAACGTCAATCAAAAGCAGTTGCATTTTTAACCAACTAGTTGAACTTTCAAGCCAATAGGGACGACATTTCTACGAAATTTTTGAATAATCCACAAAATTGTTCAATTTTTCACACAAATATCGGATTTTCAACCAAATAGTTGAATTTTCAACTGAATGGTCTAATTTTTGACCAGAAAAGATTAATCTTCAACCAAAAACAGTTTTGCATTTTTAACCAAATATGTAGTTGAATTTTCAAACCAATGAGTTTTCAATCCAAAAGAGGACAAATTTTCTATCCAGACAGCCGAATGTTGAATAAAACTCGTAAATTTTCGAACAAAAAGGATTAATTTTAAACAATATAGTTAAATTTTTAACAAATTAATTAAATTTTCAACAAAATAGTTGAATTTTCAACAAAATAGTTGAATTCTCAACAAAATACTTCAATTTACAGCTAAAATTATAAATATTTGAGAAAAAATTAATTTTAACAAAAAAGTTCAGCTTTCAACTAAGTGGTTGAATTTTCAATTAAAATAGATTAATTCTCAGCAAAAAATGTAATAGTTTAAATTTCAACTAAAAAATACTTCTTAGTGAAGACAGAAAAAAAATGTCAGCCAATCGTTTGAATTTTCAAGCCAAAAAGGCGAATTCTCTACCAAACAGTTGAATTGTTAATCCAAACATATAAATTGTCAAATTAAAAGTTAATTTTCCTCAAAGTAGTTTAACTTTCTACCAAAACAATAGAATTTTCTCCCAAAAAGACAAATTTTCTACACAAAAAGGTGAATTTTCAAAAGAATACATGAATTTTTATCAAAGTATTTGAATTATCATACTAAAAACGATCAATCTTCAATACAAAATGGAATTATTATTCAATAATTTCTCATTTCAAAAATTAGGTCTCTACTAAATAGTTGAATCCGCAACCAATAAAATTAATTTTTAATAAAGTAGTTCAAATTTCAAACAAGTAGTTAAACTTTTAACCAAAGAAGATGAATTCTCAACAAAAAATTTAATTGTTGAATTTTTACCTAAAAATAGGATCCATTTTTAGCCAAAAAAAGGATTAGTTAAATCTTCAGTTAAAAAAATTAATTAATAAATTAAAAAAGAGGGTTGTCAACAAAATAATTAAATCTTCAACCAAATAGTAGAATTTTCAAACAAAAAAGAAAAAACGAAAAATATTTGGGTTTTCTTATTGGGTTCTATTAATTCATCTCGCATTTAAGCAAAACAACAAGAAACAGGGGAATAATATGTATCAATAAATATGTTTAAAAACAAGCTTTTATCACAATGTACTAAAAAGAGGAAAAATAATTCTGAAATGGCTTGTGAAATAATAATAATCTGATAATAATGTGACTAAAAATAAAAGCGAGTTGCGTAACTATTAAAATCTCCTCGAAAATCTCTTTATATATGAATACGTCAATATTTGCGCCTCACGCTTTTATTTTTAGTCAAATTATTAGTATATTATGATTATTATTTCACGAGCCCTTTAGTATTATTTTCCCTCCTTTTAGTGTATTTCAATGAAAGCGTGTTTTTTGAACATATTTTTTAATATATAATATTTTTTGTTTTCAAGTCTTTTGCAAATATGCAATCTTCATGGCATCATATTTTAAAATATATGGTAGTAAAGAATATACTGTATAGTCAGCTAAAACAGTGAAACACTACCTATATATATACATGAATACATATATATTTTATTTATTTTTTATTTATGTACATTATTTTTATATTTTATTTATATACATTTATTTTTTGGAAGGGGAGAGGTTGTGGCGTTTGAATGCAGATTCATTAAAATTCAAATTCGATATAATTATTTATTGTCAATTTTTTTAAATAAAAAATTCATGTTTTTGTTGAAGATTTGTCATTTTAGTTGAAAAGTCAACTACATTTTGTTGAAACTGTAATTATTTTGTTCAAAATTTAACTATTTTGTTTGAAAGTCATACTTTTTGGTCGAAAATTGAACTCTTTTATTAAATATTCATATTTTTGAATAGAAAATGTATCTATTTTTGGATTTAAAACTCGATCGGCTTCTAAAAAAAATCGTCTTCTTGTCTCGAAAATTCAACTATTGGGTTGAAACTGGAAAACTGTTTTTGATTATAGATCAATATTTTCTGTTTGAGAATTCGACGATTCGGTTGAAAATTCAACTATTTGGTTAAAAATTCATGAATTTGTTGGATTATTCAAGAATTTTTTGTATTTTTATTGTCATGAGAAATTCGTATGTTTGCAAAGTTCCAAGCCGATTGGATAGCTGGAAGTGTGTCAAAATTGAAATGCAAGATTTGTAGCTCGCAAGCATACCCACATAGCAAGTCAAATAAAAGCTTGTAAAAAGGGCCAATTTCTTGAAAATAGAGAAAGAAAGAATTTTTTATAAAAATGAGGAAATAGGGGAATAGGGGAAAAAGTGTGCCTGCGTATTTGGATGCATTACTTGTCAAATGAAATTAATAATTTTCATTTTTTTAAGCATTTCAAAAAAATTGTATTTACATTTATATTTTCCATGTATAATCTCACATTCTGCGTTAATCACGTAGTTTTTCGAACTTTCCTATTTGAAACAGATTATTTCGCTATTTCCTGCTCTTTTTTTTTACAATTTTATTTCATTAAAACGCTCCTCATTTTAACTTCTCGCTCTAATCATACAGTATGAAATTGTTTTCTGTTTTTCGAGCAATCCACCAGAGTTGTAGGATTTAACTTTTCTGCTTTCGAGCTCCAAATAATTCAATTTTCGAAATATTTGTAAGTTCTTTAAAAACTGATTGTTTTTGCGATTTTTTTCTTTTTATGAATGTTAATTAAAGCTCACTTCCGTCAGACCAATAGTCCTCGTTGCTGCGCACGCTCTATGAGTTTCGAGGAGTTAATTCTGAAGTTCAATATTACTCTACAAGACTTGAAACTCATAATTTTCTAATTAAAGTTCCGAGTAAGAGCGAACTATATCTATATCTGTGAGTTTTTATCACCCCTGACTCAAATTGGGTCAGAGGGCATAAAAAATTATCTCTGAAATCAGTAATTAGTTGAATTAATATTAAACTTTTAATTGCCAGTCCGTAACCTTATAATTTATAAACAAGTTAACAGTTTCAGTGCTGGAAATGAAAGTATCGTTCTCATTAAACTTTATACATTGCAAAACTGAATTATTAAAACTAAAACGTGATATTAATCCCTTCACAAATATTTTTCTGATACAAAATTTTTATCGAATTCAACACAATTTCCCAACGAATGATGTTTTATTTGTAACATAAAAAAATCAAATATCAAAACTGAATGTAAAAGGCAATATGAGAGGTCGTTAAAAATATTGAAAATAAAACTGCACCCTTTGATATTTGCTTTCAGAGAACATGAACAGAGTCTCTTTCAATAGATTTGATCAATTTTCAGTTGCGGAGCATTATTCGTATTGATTCTTAACAAATTACAGTTTCCAGTAAATCGGGTATATCGAAGTTTTATAGCGCAGCTTTAGGGAAGCAAATGAAATATTCCACTTCGTCTAGAATATTCTCGTCGGTGAGATATCCATTTTTAATCTCGCTTTAAACGTTCCGAGATTAAATTGAACAAAATGAAGCTTTATGTTCGCGGATCAATCCGCTATCTCGTATTTTCCATCAAATGTTAACAAGCTTTCAGCTTCAATGAAAAATTTCCAATTTAAATATAAATTTGAGTTATTTTAAAAAAGAAAGTCATAAAATCTCAATGGAATTATAATCTAAATTTAGTTTACGAGAATTCTGTTAGGTTAATTAGATTTTTATTGAAATAAATTTTTGAAATTTCGAATGCTAAATTTGGGAAAAAATAATAATGATAAACTTTCCTAGTTGAGAAAAAATTCCAGATTTAGGGTTACTCCTGACCGCGAAAACCGGGAATTAGCCTGGAATTTAGAGCACCTTGAGAAAAAGCCGGGAAATAGCCGGGACTTTTTTTCAAAACCGGGAATTTTTTAGGTTTCTTTTTAATTTTTCAATAATGCATCATTTTATATTTAGTACTTTAAAGTTAATGTTTCGTTAAAAAATAAATGTTCCTTGTAGACTGCATATGTAAGAATTTAAAGCTTGTGTTGCTGGATCATGCCAATAATAAAGTTCCTTATATATTTGTAAACGAAAACTTCCTTTTTAGATATTTCACGTTATGATTATATAGGTAACCTAAATTTGTATAATTAATAACTAATAATTGTCGTGTCTTCGGATATAAATTTAACCCACCTCCGGTAATTTCGTGGGCATAAAAGATTAAAAAAAGCATCTTCTTGTTACCAAAGAAGGCACAGATTGAAGTATGATCTATGGAAAATCCAAATTCAATCATTTAGATCCTGACTCACAAAAACGCTAATATATTCTTTTTAATTGAAAAGCTTAATATTATATTTTTGGTTCAAAATTCATCTCTTTTGGTCGCTAACATTGCAAAGTCTACTTTTGAATTTTTGGTTTAGAATTCATCTCTTCTGGTTGAAAATTCTACTATTTTGTTTAAAATTTAATTCTTTTCTTTGTAATTCAACTGTTGTGTTAAAAAGTAACCTTTTTATATCAAAAATTCAACTGCTATGTTGAGCTTTAATCTTTTTATAGAGAAATTGGTTCTTCTGAATTGAAAATTCATCTGTTGTTATAGGAAAGTAATTTTTTTGGTTGAATACTCATCTTTCATGGTTGCACATTTAACTATCCTCTAACAAATTAGTCTTTTTCGCCTCAAAATTCATCTACTTGGTTGAAAATGCAACTATTTTTGGTTGAAGTTTAATCTTTTCTTTTTGAAAATTCATTCATTTGCTTGAAGATTCATCTTCGTATATTCAAAATTTAACTCTTTGGTTACAATTGAACATTTTTTGTTGTAAAAAGTCCTCTCTTCTGCTTAAAATTTAACTATTTGGTTGAAAGTGGAACTATTTTGTTGAACATTTATCTTTTTGGAGAGAAAATTGACCCTTTTGGATTGAAAATTCATCTTCTGGTAGAAAGGACGTCTTTTGGTTGAAAGCTTTCCTATTGGTCAAAAATTGAACTATTTTGTTAAAAAGTCTACTGTTTGATTAAAAATCTAATTATTTGGTTCAAAATCTATTTATTTTGTTGAAAATTCAACTATTTTCTTAAAGAATCTTTTTTTTGTCGAAAATTCAACTGTTTTTTTTTTAAATTTAAAAGTATACTATTATATTTTTAGTTGAAAATTCATTTCTTTTTTTTGTTAAAAGTTGTAGTATTTGATTGAAAAATTAACTAATTTGTTGATAATTCTACTATTTTCTTAAAAAAATAATCTTTTTTTGTCGAAAATTCAACTGTTTTGTTGCATATACGTCATTTTGATAAAGAATTGATAAATTTTGATTGAAAATATATCTTTTGGTAGAAAAGTCATATTTTTTAGTTGAAAAATCAACTTGATTGTACCAAATTCGTCTTTTTCGCTTGAAAATTCAACTATTTGGTTGAAAATGCAACTGTTTTTGGTTCAAGTTTAATGTTTTTTCTTTGAAAATTCGATCATTTGGTTGATGATTCATCTTCGTGGGTTTAAAATTCAACTATTTCCTTAAATTAAAATTTTTTTGTTCAAAATTCGTTTCTTTTGCTTCCAAGATCAACTTGGTTGTAAATTCAACTGTTCATTTGTATTTTTTGTTGAAAATTCATATCTAGAAATCACAACTATTTTGATGATAATTCGTCTTTTTGTTATTATTTTTTCTATCATGTCAATTTTATTTAAAGATATTCATTTCCCTATTATTCCACTATTTTCTTGAAAAATTACCCTATTTCGCCTGTTTTGAGATCATTTTGGGCTGTGGGTTTTGAAATCAATTTACAATAATTTACATTATATTTTTTTTTCTTGGAGTTCCAAAATATTAAATTATTTCAAAAATTAATTATAATAAAGCAATTATCATTGACCAGTTGTCATTATAAATGCTTAAAAGTCAAACGTGAAAAATGTCATTTTTGACCGGAAAATCCGGGAAATAGCCTGGAATTTTGGTTTGAAGTTTGATTGGCCACCATAAGAGCCCACATTTCTTCTAAGTTTATAATTTTATATTTAAAAATTTAATTTCCTCATGTTACGTTTAAAATTATATAAAATAATTAATGCTGATAAAAATGTTTTATAAATTCTTTGCACAGAAGCAGCTCCAGATGTATTTTGCGTGTTTCTTCTGGATAGTCTATACTTTGATTGATAGTTTCGAGGCTTTAGCTATTAAATGTCTACGTCAGCGAGTTGGTATTAAATGCAGGCGACACAATGTATCCTAATCACATCTGACGATAAAGAGTGATTAAATGCATCCACTGATATAAAGCTCGTCGAGTCATAAATTTCTTTAACCGCCAGAAAGGAATTTCCTCGCAGAAAACATATATCTTCGTGAGATGAAACAAAAAAGATAGTCGATGATTAATGCTAGAATAAAAATTTTTAAATTATTTCAAAATAGAATCACATTAATTCTTTCAGAATAAGAATTTCCATTTCATAAATCAACCGTTCAAGCCAAATTTAAAAAAAAATTCGACTTTTGATAGCATTGGCTAAGAAATTCCTTTTTTTCATCCAATTGTTTATTTTTAAATACGAGACCGATTTTCGTCGCTTCTATATATTTTAATTTTACTTGCATTCATTTTTAACTATTACATTTTGTAGATTATTTGTTTCATTTTTCCCTTACTTCATATTAAAATCATTCGATCTTAAACATCGAAAGTATAATTTAAACATGGAAAATTTCGAATTGTGTACATTTCGAGTTTTTTAGATTTCAGTTCTAAACACCTATTTTGTTTGGAATTAAACATTTCTGTTTGAAAACGTCTAAATTTTCACGTATTGAGGAATTGTGCCATTGAAATTTTTTAATTCTGATTTTTGATTTCGAATGATTTTAAAAAATGTTAACTTTTGAAAAGTATACTTCAAACATTTGAATTGTAAACTGTAAGAATTGTTACGTTTCGAGTTCAATTTTTTTTAAATTTTATAGCCTTAAAGTTGGAAATTGTCCAGTGTATATATACTCTTCGAGAATCAAATTGTTTCTTTTTGCAATATTAAATAAATTGTTTTATTTTGTATAATTCATTTTTGAGAGTTTTCAATTCTAATTTTTTATTTTACCAAGCTAATGATAATTTTTCGATTTTAAATATGAAATTCTGAAATTTCGAATGCTGCTGTTGTCGAATTTTAAAATATATACCTATTTATACGTATAAGTTAATTTTCCATTAAAGAAACTTTCACGTTCGTACCAGAAAAGTTCCATTTTATTTTATTTTTTCGAAATTTTTACAAGTGATGATAGGACTTTTGTTGAAAAAAGTGTGTATCGAAAAGTCCCACTTATTTTTTTTCTCTAATTTTGAGCAAGACTTTTTTAGGTTAAAAGTACCAGGAAAGTACAACTTAATTTTTTTTAATTTTGGCAAGCCCTACATTATTTTTGGTACAAAAGTACTCGAAACTTTTCATTTCACTTTTTTCGAAATTTTTAAAAGTGATATTTTTGTCCCATAAAGGTACTGCTGAATTAGGACTAAAGTACCATAAAAGTTTAAAATAGGTCCCGTTTCACCAGAAGTTTTTAGGAACAAAGTACTCGAAAAGTCTCACTTAATTTTCTTGAGCAGGACGTTTTTATGACAAAAGTACTAGAAAAGTGGTCTTAATTTATTTTTTTGAATAGGACTTTTTAGAAGTAAAGTACCCTACAAGTCCTACTTAAATTTTGTATGTTTATTTTGAGCAGGACATTTTTAGGAAAAAAGTGCCACTTGTTTACTTTTTTTTCAATTACTACATTAATTTTGGGATAAGAGTACTAGAAAAGGTTCCATTTTACTTTTTTGGAAATTTTGAAAGTGATATTTATGTTCCAAAAAATACAGCTGAATTAGGACTAAAGTACTAAAAATGTTCAAATTATGTCCCTTTTCACCAAGAGTTTTTAGGAAGAAGGTACTCGAAAAGTCCTATTTAATTTGAGTTAAGCCGGGCTTATTCAGGACAAAAGTACCAGAAAAGTTCCAAAAAGTTGCTGCTGTAATGGGACTAAAGTACCAAAAAAAAACGCTAAAAATATGTCCTGTTTCACTAGGATTTTTTCAGGACCAAAGTACCAGAAAAGTCCTACTTAATTTATTTTTTGATTATGTCTCTTTTAGAACAAAAATATCAAAAAAGTCCCACTTAATTTTTTTTATTTTACAAGTCCTAAATGAGTTTTAGGACAAAAGTACTGAAAAAGGTCCAATTTAATTGTTTTGAATGCCCATCAGCACTTGTGGAAATTTCGAAAAAAATAAAATGGAACTTTTCTAGTACTTTTGTCCAAACAATTATTTAGGGCATGTAAATTTTTTTTTAATTATGTCGGACTTTTTTGATACTTTTGTCCTAAAAATTCCCTGAACAAAGTAGACAAAAAAAATAAATGAGATTTTTGATGGGATAATTTCACTACAGATTTTGTCAAAATGCACAGCGGATGTTAATTTTTTGACAAAAAACTGAAGTGAGGTGAATTAAAAATTCACGTGAACGTGAAATGAAAGTAAAATGAAATTAAATAATCGCCTACCTGCGATCGAAAAATTTCAACAACAACAAAAAAATTGAACTTTTTTAGTACTTTTGCCCCTAATTGGAATTTAACAAATTTGTAAGAAAATTTGATTATTTAGTACTGATTTGTTCCATGCCTAGTAATAAATTAAACGGTACTTTTTCGGGAAACATACCACCAATAAATTACTTGCACGCATTTATCTTTTATATTTTTAATCACAATAAACATGGGTAGTATCCAATATCCTCTGTAATAAATGGAGTGGTACACTTTAGGGGTAGGTTATAGAAAAAAAGGGGAAAAAGCAAGGAAGCTTAGGGTGAAAAGAATAAAGAAATGGGGTGGAAGGGGGTGAAAAAGAAAGAAGGGAGAGTATTCACTCCATAAACGCTGGTATGGGTTCAATCGTAATACACTTGTATTATGCATTTGTAATTAAATGGTGGAGGCTTGAGGTTGAACGAGGACGTAATTACGTTTGAAATCGTATAATTGCTTATTCGGGATATTAATCATCCCGCCATTTCCCCTCCACACCGCAGCCGTCTCGCATTCAGTCGTGTGTGAGTCTGTCAATACTTTTATATGTGTGTCGGTCCAGACTGTCCTCGAAATACTATAAAATTGTATTTTCATTTAATTACCGCCGTTTCGTTCATTAATCGATTTTCGAATCGTCGCATATAAACCAAACTTCATATACAAAATCTCATTTGATGGCGCATGTGATTGCATAAAATATTCAATCAAATATACGCGTCGTGTTAAGAGATTATACACTAAGAGACACACGTGAATAATGATTGGTGATCATGTTAGGCTGCACAGTCTTTCCCTTATTCTCCTGCGTTCTCCCTTTTTCAAATTCTCCCTTTTCCGTAATTTTTTTTTAAACTTTCCATTTTCCGCTTTCATCTTCAAATATACCGACGGGCAACTTACTGCGAGATCTGGAAATCCTAAAACTGTGAATGCGGAAATTTGTATTGAATGCTTACAGAGTTTTCCAAGATTACGTTGTGATTGCCGGGAGTTCCGAGATTTCCTACCCTGCTCGCGATCAGAACTCACACGGGATTCTCCTCGTGAAATAACTCGGCGGCTTTCGGATTTAGTCAGCTCTTCGTTCCACGCCTAGGATCGTGTGTCTGAATGCTCCACACCACCTGACTTAGCCAAAGATTTCCAAGATTTCTACACGAATACTAGATTGCTGAGAGATTTCCAAGAGTTCTCTTGAGATTTCCCTCACAGCAATCTGAGATTTCTCAGTGAGTAGCCTGTCGAAATATACGATATTTACAAATACAATTGTTCGTTTTACATCTACCAAATTAATGTATTCAAAACTAAAATATGCCGGCACGAGTATTAAATGTTTGTTTAACCCCTGTGTGCACAGGGCACACCCGGGTACCCGGGTGCCCACCACGGTACAATTTTGTAGGGACAGCAGGTGAATTGTTTTGGTGTTTTGTATAATTTGGGTGAAAAAGTCATATATAGTTTACATCTAGAGGACGAAACACTGATATTTTTCATTTATTTTATGCAGCAAAATTTATAAAACAAATGAAAAATATCATTATCTTGTCCACTACATGTATACAAACTATACATATATAACTTTTTTACCTGGGTTTTGTGTATTTCACAGTGTATTGTGCCTTTTGCACTCACTTTTGATATTGATTTATTGGCGTAAACGACAAGGAAACGATTTCAATTGCACAATCATTAAAAAAATTGATAAAAGGTAGGTGGGCACTAGGGTGGTTCAAAAAAACACTTTTCGAGCTACAGGGCAAGTCCCCCCCCCCTCAAAGTTTCCATTTTCGGAGAAAAAAAATCCCTAATTTTTTTTCGAAATCCGAATATTAGCACGTGCCACCGGGCACTTTAAAATCCCATTTAATTAACATGGGGAAATTTTTTATTTTTGTAAAATTGAACTCATACTTCAGGGTCGAAACTTCATACTTCAGGATCGAAACGTGCCAACTTTTTTAGGGATTGAAGAGGAGTACCTATGAAATAAAACCATACTAATAACTTTGATTTATAACCCTTTCTACCCCCCCACCCAGCGCCACAAATATGACCCAAAAATAAAAAAACTACATTTTTACGTATTATTGTTATTTTTTAGCAATTTCCGTCCTCTTCTTCATACAAATAATTACTAATGGACAATCTGAATATTTCATATGACTCTTTAAGCAATCTTTAATTGTTTAAGCAAATGTAACTCATTCAAATAATTATTTATTCCCAAAAAATTGTAAAAAAGAATCGTATTTTCTAATTGAAATGTAATAGTTTGTCATTGTTTGGAGAAGTAAATTTTTTTAAAAACATTATGTAATTATTTAAACAATTACTTATACTTTATTCTCAAAATTTTTTAAAATTGACTCAGAGATGTCCTGTTTTTTCTCAAATTGGTATCATGAGCTAGTTTTTGTTAAATAATTATATAATTTTGTGACATATCTTCTAATGTTTAATAAATTTCTATTTATTTAAACAACTTTGATTTGCTTGAACAGTTTTTTTCGATAACTTTAAAAAAATGTAATTAAATAAAATACATATATAGTTATTTTTCTTACTGTATTGTTTACAGAAAGAATATATTACCCATTTTTCATTTGTTTGAACAAATTTAATTTGTTTAAGCAATTACTTTTCCAAAAATACTTTTCAAATCGTATTATCTGAATTAAACATAATATGGAATGATTTTGAGGAGTAATAAATTCTGCTAAGAACTTAATGTTATTGTTTATACAATTAATTATTGTTTATCTCAAATTTCGTTCAAATAGAGTATGGATGGTTTACGTCTTTTTGTGGCGCATTATTAAATGAATCATAAAAGTCATCATAAAATTTAAATTATAAAAGTTTATTTGTTATTGCTTTCTTCATATTCTTACAATCTTTATCATGATTATATTATAAAAAAGCACATTCACTGATGCAAATTATGATTCAAATTTCAACAGATTGCTTTTTTATATTTTCATAGTCGTTATAAATATTAAAACGTGTCGCTGATTTTTGTTTTAGCTTTATACGATTATTTATAAGACTGTTTTCAAGTTATTTCTGTAATTCACACCTGCAGCCTTAAACTTGTTTCAAATTCGCTGTTCGAAGACCTATCCAAAATGGACGTGATTGTACGAATTCCTACGGAGCATTTGATTGGTTCATCAAAAACTGTACTTACTGAAAGTAGTAAAAAATTGTAGAAAACAGTTTCCAAATATCAGAAAGAAAACATTGTCTTCGGCCAAACAATAATATTTTGTGATTAGCGTTGTAATTAGACTGCATATGAAATGGAATTAGATTATATTTCATAATAGCATTTGAAAGTCTTATGAATATCAATCTGACATACTGGAAGACACAAAATATATATTTATGAAAATAATTCTATGTGTAATATTTTATATTATTGATCCACATTTTTCAATAGAAAACTCCTTGAACAAATAAAAATTGTTTAAACAATGACACGACGTTTTTAACAGAATTTACTACACCTAGAAATCATTCAATATTATGTTTAATTTAGAATATACGATTTAAAAAATAATTTTGGAAGAATAATTGTTTAAATAAATTATATTTGTTCAAACCATTAAAAAATAATTAATATATTCTTTCTGTACACTATACGGTCAGAAAAATAATTATATGTATTTCATTTTATTTCATTTTTTTAATGATATCGAAAAAAAACTGATTAGGCAAATCCAAATTGTTTAAACAAATAGAAATTTATTAAACACCAACTGAAATGTATCAAAATTATATAATTATTCAACAAAAAGTAGCATAGGATACCAATTTGAGAAAAAACTGGATATTTCTGGGAAAATTTTTAAAATTTTTGAGAATAAACAATAAGTAATTGTTTAAATAATGAGATTATGTTTTAAAAAAAATGTAATACTCCAAACGATGACAAAATATTACATTTCAATCAGAAAATACGATTATTTTTGATATTTTTTGGCAATAAGTAATTGTTTAAATAAGTTACATTTGTTTAAACAATTAAAAATTGTTTGAAAAGTCATGCAAAATATTTAAATTATACATTTGTAGTTACTTACATGAAAAAGACGACGGAAATTGCTAAAAAGTAACTCCTTACAATAATTTGAAGGGATTTTAAAGGATTTGAAAGATTTTAGGATATTTCAAAAAATTCGAAGTAATTCTCAAGAGCTTCAAAAAGTTCCACGTAATGTTAAAATATTTGAAAGAATTAAAAAAATTTCAGGGTATTTTAAAAGATTCCAAGGTATTTTGAAAATTTTTCTCCAATTCATTTGAATGCTTTTGAATTGAACTTTGATGTTCGTTAAAAAAAACTCTCTGTTGCTCCTCAGAGGCTGCAAATTTTGGATCCCCTATGAAAGTAATTATGCAGAAGCTGGAAAATTTTGCATCGATGTAATAAAGTTAATTTTGAAGATGCTGTAGTAGTGAATTTGAGGCAAATATAGAAAAATTAAAAATTTTCAACGGACTCTTAACTTTAAATTTTTCTAAAATAATTTCCTGTTGTTCCTAATAGGCTGCAAATGTTGAATTCACCATGAAAGTGAGTATGCAGAAGCTAGACAAATTTGCAATAATATTATAAAGTTATTCCGAAGCTGTTTTAGTGAATTTGAGGCAAACGTAAGGAAGTTTCAAATTTTCACTCGACCCCTAGCTTTTAAATTTTCTTAAAAATACCCTGGGGATTCTATAGTAGTCTGCGAATTCCGAATTTCCAAGGAAAGTAAATATGCAGAAGCTAGACAAAGGACCCCGCACAGAATACATGGGAAAGTGGCTTTCGGTGGAGTTTACTGACTCTCATTTATTTTGTAGTATAAGAAACTAAAAGAAATTTCCCAAAAGAACTTGGTGAATCGTGTCAAAAGTGCGTCGATATTTGTCCAATTGACGAAACAGCACATAAGAAGTGTTCACCCGGTATTCTGAATTAAAGATAAAAACAATTGTATTTACTTTTGAGTATCTAAAGTAGATGATACTCCTAAGAACTAAGTTCTGCAAAACAAAAAGTTCTGACTCTCAATATGAATTCCCAAGTAAGTTTTGAAAACTGAATAAGCTGTAGAAGGAAAGAAAGCATAAGGCAGAAAAGTTTAGAAAGCATAAGGTAGAAAAGTTTAAGTACAGAGTCAGTAGTTTATAAATTCATTCACAAAGTGGGTGAACTTCTGATTGTGGAATATTTCTCAGATACCACTTTTCTAGTAGAATAAGTTTTACAAAAAATAGAAAATAAACTTATGGTTATAAATTTTCTTAATTTGATTACTCAACATTTTGTAAAATTCTACTGTCAGATCTTTTCTCGTAAATTTATCTCCGACAAGAATTTATCTGCCATATTGCCGGATGAATAATTTAGTTCTTTTCATCCCAACACTCTTTTCACGTACAGTGAAATATTCTCTTATGCTTGGAGATGTTCTACACGAGTTTCTATTCTGAAACCTCGATTGTAATCCGATTCCCTTCCTAGCTCTGAAGTGAAATTTCAAGAGAAACAAGGAAATTCAAAACCAGAGACTACTGCTATTACTGTACTAAATTCATGATAGATGAAGCAAGCTCAGATATTACAATTTAAATCCTACTTTGCGGTGAACACGAAACACCATAATAAAGTTTAAATGTTTCTCCTGCTGGAAAAGTTTGACAGAATTTCATGAAAGAAAAATTAATGCTGCTCAACCCTTTTTCCGTATCCGCAATTTTAAGTATTTACTTTATATTTCTATAAAACGCTGTTAATAAAAAATCTATCAAAATGAATAGTTAATTAATCATGTTTATCTGAAGTCTCTTACTGTGACCCACGAAAAAGGCAATCCAATTCTATAAAATGTGCTATAACATATTCCTATTCATTTTAATACGTTTTTTCGTATAAATCCACTTCAGTTCTATCTAATATCATATCTGATATTACTATCTAGTTTACTGCGCTTTTTTGATAGAAATCAAACAAAATCTGCGAAAATTGGTCAGGAAATCCTATACTTTTCTATCAACATCATTTGTATTAAATCCTACGTTCCAAAATCTTGAAAGTTTTTATCTAACTTTGTCTGTCGAGAAATCTTATACTTTTCTATGAATATTTTATTATAGAAACTCAATTAAATCGTAACCGTACAATACTTGTATCAAATCTTATTTCTTTAAAACTTGAAAATTGTCAAATTCTCTTCGTTATTTATACTTTTTCTATCAACAGTTTTTCATTGAATCTCTATCAAATCTTATTTGCACCAGACTTATATTAAATCCTATTTTCCAGAACCTGGAAGATTACTGTCGAATTCAACTCATGGACAAATCTTATACTTTTCTACCAATATATTGTTATTAAAACTCTTCAAAATCTTATGTAATGAGAACATTTTTGTAAGAAAGTATGAGATTTCTCGACGGCTAGAGTTGGATAAAATATTCCAAGATTTTAGAACATAGGATTTGATACAAGTCCTGTGTGTCGCAATAAGATTTAATAGAATTTTAATAAAAATATTTTTACAGAAAAGTATAAGATTTCTCGGTGGATAGAATTTGATAAAAATTTCCGAAATTGTGGAAGATAGGATATGATGCAAGTTAATTTTGGATAAGATTTGATAGGGGTGTCATGAGGATATCTTGATAGAAAAGTATAAGATTTATCGATGTATAGAATTTGATAGAAACCAAAATTGTGGAAGATAGGAGTTGATACAAGTTGTGTGGATAAGATTTGATAGACATAATGAAAATATGATGATATTCATATTTTGTTTGATTCATTTGGATAGAATTTGTATCAAATATGCTTATATAATTTTATTAAAGTTCTACGCCTTGATAGATTTTGATTGAATTTTCCCTAAGTGTATACAATTTTTATTTAATATCATGTTTTTAGGGTGTGTACTAACCGAGAAATAGGAGGGAATTGAAACAAAACCGGGAAAACCTGATAATTAACTGGGAGTACAACATTAGAGCCGAGATCACATTTGAAGTTTTCGAAAATGTGAATTTTGAAAGGCTTCAAGAGAATAAAAAAATGTTCTTAAGGTTTCTCGAAAATTTTTGACGATTTTATATTAGGAAAATTAATTTCAAGGGAGTATTTCAAAACATTTCAAAACATGTTCAAAATTATCAAAAAGTAATTCGGAAGATTTTAAGGTAAGTTTTCTAATTAAGCAGAATTTTTACATTCTCATATCAATGAGAAGGTATTGGTTTCATGTGAAAAATGACTTTCGAGAATTCAATCAAATGTCGACGTTTCGAGGTCCCCTGAGTCAGAAAAAACTATTTTTATGAAGGTGTCTGCCTGTCTGTCTGTCCGTCTGTCCGTCTGTCTGTCTGTCCGTCTGTCCATATGCCTGTCTGTAGTATCGTGTAGGCACGATAACTTTCGAAAGATTTAACAGATTGGATTGTGCTTTGACACACTTTTTGAAGGCCTAAAAATAAAGAACGAGTTCGTTAACCAGCTATTTTGGATGAGAATTAAAAAAATGAAAAACAATTTATCTCAATGACATTTTTCGATGAAAAAAAAAAATCATCAGAGTTATAGCATTTTCAAAATAAAAAAAAAACTAAAATTAACATTTTAAACCGAACAACGCACGATATGAAAAAAAGCCACAAAGAGAAAAACGTTTCTTTTTGAAAGTTCTATAAGATTATCGTAACAACTTTATGAATTTTCTCGAAAAATCGAAAATTCAAATTTTGATCCAACAAAAAATAATAAAAAATCAGAAAGTCCATTTTGCTGTCAAACTGTGCAAGATACAAAAAAAGATGAAGAAATAAAAATCGTGAAACTAAGAAAGATCTACAAATTTGTTATTAATTACTTTTTGATAGGATGCGTATTTTTTGTTTTATTCATCAAAACATCGAAAAAAATTATATTTTTGGACAAACGACACAAGCTATGAGGTAAAATGAATAGACTGAAGTTGCTCATTCAAAAAACAGCTACACATTTTTTATTAACAATTTTTTGATAGGACGCTTAGTTTTTGTTTCAATCGTAAAAAATTACATTACAAATAAAAAAAAAAAAATGTTTTGTAAGACGAGACAAGGAAGAAAAAAAGATAATAGGTCATCTTGTTCACTCAAAAAGGATGTACAAATTTGTTATATATAATTTTTAGAAAGGGCGAGTAGTTTTTTTCTCAATCGTAAAAAATAAGAATGAAAATACAAAAAATTAAATTTTTGGAAGAACGACACAAGCTACAATAACTATTTATTTAACAAAATTTCTCGCCTAAATTATATCTACAAATTTGCTTAGAACCACTTTACACCAGTATGCGTATTTTAAGTTTAAATCATGAAAAACATCGTTGAAAGTAAAAAAATTAAATTTATGGAGGAATGACACAAGTTGCAATAAAATGTATAATAATAACATTCTTTGTATAGGATGCACAGTTTTTTATAATCATACAAACAAGACAATGAAAATACGTATGTTTCAATACCAATGCACATTATTATACCATTAAGCCGTTTCCCTTTCGGGGTAGAGAAGGAGAAGGAGAAGGAGAAGGAGAAGGAGAAGGAGAAGGAGAAGGAGAAGGAGAAGGAGAAGGAGAAGGAGAAATCCAACTATTTTTTTGATGAAAACTCACTCTTCTTGGTTGAAAAGTCTACTATTACATTTTTCGTCAAGAATTAATTTTTTTCATTTCAATGTTTTATTATTTGGTTCAAAATTGAATTATTTTATTCAAAATTCAACCATTTTTTCTCAAAAGGTCATACTTCTTGGTTGAAAATTGATCTGTTTCGGTTGAAAATTAAGTTTTTTGTTAAAAACTCAACTTTTTGAGTTGAAAATTCAACTTTTTGGTGAAAAATTTGGTATTTTCGACTCGAAAAGTAAACAATTTCGTATAAAATTGTATTATTTGGTCGAAAATTGGTGTATTTTGTTAAAATTCTTATTTTTTGGGAGAAAATCAATTTTTTGGTTAAAAATGCAATGTTTCGGTTGAAAATTAATCTGCTTTAGATGAGGATTTAAGTACTTTGTTGAAAATTGGTTCTTTTCGGTTAAATCCAATTATTTTTTATTTTCAATTAAAATATTGTTTGGTTGAAATATCAAATATTACATTTTTCGTTGAAAATTTATCTTTTTGGATAAAACATTAAACTTCTTGATTGTAAAATGAAATTCAACTATTTGGTACAAAATTAAACTGTTTTGTAGAAAATTAATTTTTTTTTAAATTGAAAATTAATTCGTTTCGATAACTATTACACTACATCATTTTTCGTTGAAGATTGATATTTTTTAGCTTAAAAACGCAACTATTTAATTCAAAATTTTTAGAAACGGAAAAAATATAGACTAACAATTAATCAAATAAAATTTCGACTGACATCACATCCATTGGTCAAAATACTTAGTTGAAAGTGTATGTAATTAGTTGAAAATTCCTATTTTTTGGTAGAAACTTCAACTATTTGGTTAAAAATTTATGTATTTTGTTGACAATTCGTCTTTATGGTAGATATGCAACTATTTTGTTAAAAATTCATATTTTTTGCAGAACATAAATCTTCTTAGTTGAAAATTTAACTATTTGGCTAAAAATATATGTATTTGGTTTACAATTTGTATTTTTTGGTAGAAAATCAAAATTTTTGAATAAAAATGCAATGTATGGTTAAAAATAATCTGTTTTTGTTGAGAATGCAAGTATTTTCTACAAAATTTGTCTTCTTTGTTTATATTCAAATTTTTTTGATTTAAAATTGAAACCTTTTGTTGTTTAAATATCAGCTATTATATTTTTATATACTTGGTTGAAAGTTGAACAACTGTTTAAAAACTAATGTTTTAAGTTGAAGATTCATCATTTTAGTTCAAAATTCATCTCTTCGTTTGAAAGCTTTACTATTTTTGTTGAAAATTCAACTATTTGCTCAGAATTCATGTATTTTGTCAAAAATTCATGTTTTAGTAGAAAATTAATCCTCTTGTTTCAAAATTTAACTATTTCGTAGAAAATATATGTTCTTTGTTAAAAATCAGTAATTTTTGGTAGAATTTTTTTTTAATTCTGGTTAAGAACGTAACTGTATGGTTAAAAATTAATCTGTTTTAGTTGAAGATTTGAATAGTTTGTTGAAAATTCGTCTTTTTTGGTTGTATTCAACTGTTTTTACTTCAAAATTAAAATCTTTTTTTGGTTTAAATATCAACTATAACATTTTTAGCTTGAAAATTCAAGAATTTGGTTAAAATTCAACTGTTTTGTGGAAAATTTATGTAATTTCTTGATAATTCATATTTTTGGTTAAAGATGTAACTATCTGGTTGCAAATTCAGCGGCTTTGTTAAAAGCTCGTCTTTTTGACTTGAAAGTTCATCATTTTGGACAGCCTCTAATCAGCCATTGAGACAATTTGTAGCCAATTGGTGAAGTTAAAAAAATATTGTTAAAGAAAAAGTAAAGAAAAAGTGACAACAGGAGACAATTATGAGAAAATAGTGTCTTTAATGTAATTTTTTTCGAAATAGTAGTAAAATAGTGTCATCATTCAAAAAAAGTGTAAAATAGTGTAATTAGTGTGGTGAGTGCGAGGCCTGAACGCATCTCTTGTTCGAATGTCCGTAAGCAATCCACCATTCGCGCCACTGCCCCCACCCTCCCTCACTTCTCCCACCTAACAAGCCAACATTACAGAAAACACTCTACAATGAATTTTGACGAGAAGGAAACTATTCTTAATTAAATAAACAATTGTAGGTAGGGGGACTGACTGTAATCCTTCTTGATATTCATCATTTTCTCTGGAATTTTTTCAGGCTAAAGTATAAAAATTGAAAGCATTCTTTTATTACAACCCCAGAGCTATTACGAGAGGAGTATTCATGAAACTTTTTATTGGTCGTTGATTCTGATCTTCCCTAAGGACAGATATTGGTAAACGTTGAGTTGAGAGGGGATAGGAGGGGAGAATATAAACTTGGCTACAGATAGAGGGATAAATTTATAGTCAGCGAAAGGGCTCCAAGTATTCATCTCTCTCCTCTCCTCTCCTCGCCTCACCTCTCCTCTCATGAAAGAGGAAATCGAAGCGCGTGTCGCGAATCGACGTGTGGGCTCAACGAGGAATATAGAGGTTCCTCCGACATAATTTACCGTGTGTTTCCTCCAAGCCAGGATAAACGTCACGCTATTCCCGCAGGATCTCTGCGGCAGGCCTCCTGTCAAGGTTGGCTCACGACACCCGTGACGTGCCTGGAATTCTTAGCTCAGCACCCACCCATCTGACGCAAGAATATCCCCAAGATTCTGATATGCCGGAAACATCGATCGAAATTCTGAATCAGATGAACAGCTCGAGGCATCTCAGCAAAACTGCTTCTTGACTGTCACGAATTAGGGTGGTCCAAATTTATACCTGTCAAAATTTGACTTTTGATTTATTGTGATCGATCCCGCCCAATTTGTTCGTTTTCCGGAAAAAGAACAAATTGGATGGGGTTGATCTTCAAAAATTGAAAGTCGAATCAAGAGGGTTCACGATCATTCGCCTACGGCGATGTTTGCTGGATAGGTGGGAGAAGCGAGGAAGAGTGGGGGCAGTGGCGCGTCTGGTGGGTTGCTCACGGACACTGGTTGGCTACAGGTCAGAGAAACAATGGAAATCTGGGAAAAATCAGGGAGTTTTCTTGGCGAGGGCAAAGCCAGGGATTTTGAGAAAAAATGTGCAAACGTCAGGAAATGTCTATAAGAAGTACTTTACGTAACTATCAAGAATAATCAAGGCTGCCAAACAGTCACTTCAGTCACTTTCATTTCAATGAATTAACCTATGGGTTTTCTCTTAAATTGAATGATTGAATTTAGGTCTTCAACCAATTTCATAGGATTTTAAAGATTTTAGAGACCGAATCCATTTCAAATGAGGCAGGGTAATTGAAATTAATTAAATAAAAATTAAACACTTAAAATTGCAGAATCTTTCGGGGACGAAATATGTTGTTCCTTAGAGGAAATAAGGCGATACTTTTTTTCCGATTTTGAAAACAAGAAATTTTCTAAGAAGTTATGCGTACTTGAACTTTGTGCTTTGTTTTTCAAAAACCCTAAAAAACCCACCTTTAAATTTTTTGCCAATTTTTTTTTTGAACTTCTACTTTGATAATGAAGATATCTTATAAGTTTGATGCTTCCTAAATAACTTTTGTAGCAAGGAGAATTCTTTTTTCTCACACAATCGAATTCTCTACTTTTTCTTGGAAACAATGACAGATACAAAACAATCCTAAGATACAAGTTTGCACGTCTAAAAAAGTTATAAGAAAAATGTCTCTTGTTCTTTTACGATATATTTCATAGTTTACGAGAAAAATTTAAAAATTACATTTTTAGGAAAAGAAACTTCTCTCAGCCTCAAAAATAGTTTAGCCCGCATGATGCTGATAAGATGCCTTTCTTCTATAAGTAGAAACTTTTCAAAAATATTTGGAAGAATAAAAAGCTGGATTTTCCATAAAATATATTTTTTATCATGTTTTCAAAATTTGAAGAAAAAAATTAAAAAGATTTTCTGGAAAACCCCACCTTTTTTATTCTTCCTTTATTGTATCTGTCATTGTTTCCAAGAAAAAGTAGAAAATTCGATTGTAAGACAAAAGAATTCTCTTGGCTACAAAAGCTATTTAGCATGCATCAAATTAATAAGATATCTTCATTATCAAAGTATAACTTCAGAAAAAAAAAATTGGCAAAAAAATTTAAAGGAGTATTTTTTGAGCAAAACAATTTTTAATTTTTTCAGAAAAACTGCTGCCATTTTGTTAATTTTAAACATTTTTTCAAAATTTTTTGGCGAATTTCGAAAGAAGACGATGAAGGCTATTATAATAAAAAAGAAAATTATAAACATCTTAATTAGGTCAAAAATAATAGAGGTTTAAAGAAAAAAATAGGATTTTAAAGAAAAAAATTCAAGGTATTTCAAAATATTTTAAAGGATTTGAAATATCTTGGTTTATTTTTAAAAGATTTCTATAATTTAAACTTGATGCAATTCCAAAAAATTTAAAAGATTTTAGGATATTTTAAAAATTTCAAGGAAATTTCAAAAAGCTTTGAATAACTTCAAGGGATTTCTGAAGATGTTAAATATTTTAGGGTACTTTGAAAGATTTTCATGGGATTAAAGAAATGTCAAGTTTTTAACAGTTTTAGGTTATGTTGACGTTTTACATCTAAAATTAGTATTTTCAAAGAAAAAGATTAAAATTTGAACAAGGTTTAGAATCTTTTAACGATTTTGGATTATCTTAATATTTTTCGTGTCCGAAATTGGTATTTAAAATTTTTAAAAATTATATTTTAAACAGTTTGGAGAATACTCATAACTTTCTGACAATTTTAAGATATTTTAAAAGATTCCAAAATGCATTTTCAAGATTTTGCAACATTTTCAAGAAATTTCCAAAGAGTTTACTGATTTTAAGGGATTTAAAAAAATGCACATGGGGTTCTAAAAAATTGACTACAATTTCGGAAAATACGGAACGATTTTATAGGATGTATATGGTTTAAGGATATTTGAAAATATTCCTAAGGATTTTGAAAGATTTCCTAGGATTTCAATAATTTTTTTCATTCAATTTTGCAGGATTTGATAATATTTTAGAGGATGTTGAAGAATTTTTTTACAAGAATTAAGGGATTTCGTGGGATTTGAAAGATTTTCAATTATTTCAAGGAATTTCTGAAGATTTTAAAGAACTTTAAAGATTTTAGGATATTTCTAAAGTTTAAAGGAGTTTTCGATTGATTTTAATAACCTCTCAGCGAAACCATTTTTTCCTGAGATATGAGTTTTCGCACATCTACCTTATGTAATTTTTTGAGTGCGTCCTGCATATAAAATTGCCGAAAATATAAATTCGTAAGATCATAAGTATTTACCGTAATATTTTGAAGCCAGTCAATTTCAGCCACAAAAGATCAAAACATACCTGAAACAAAACAAAAAAGTATTTCATGAAAAGAGAGTATAAACAGTGAATATTTAATTTTTGCGAAATACAAAAGGTTTTAAGCAATTTTAATACAAATTTAAAAAACTCATCAAAGCAATCAATCAACATTACAAGAATATACGAGGGAAATCTTTTTCTAAACCACTGTTGGACAAATTTTGGTAAAAATTTGGGAATTTCCTAAAAAGTTATGGGATAGTCCCTAACAAACTATAGGGGAAATAACGTAAAAGTTCGGGAATTCAAATAAAGTTAGGTATTTTTTTCTAATAAACTGTAGGTACAATTCAGGAAAATTCGGGAATTCATCTAAAAGTTAAGAGAATTTTTCGTACGCACTGGAGGGGAAATTTCACAAAAAATCCGAAATTTCCCTCAAAGCTATGGAATTTTCCCTAAAATACTATATAGAAAAGTTTGAAAAATTAGGGAATCCATCGAAAATTTATGAAATTTATTTGAAAAATTAATTTGACGTTGATCACGTACCAGGAAGACAACGTGTCGCCTATGCTTATGATCACAAATTAAAAATTTATTTCCATACCTTAGTCGACAGAAAAAAACTTTGTGTTAATTGGATTTGTTGAAATTCTCATTTTTCGAAATAATAATTGAAAAATTTCCATTTAAAATAAAAAAAAATTTATCTTAGGATTGAAGCGTAGCCAAATTTTTGTTCTTCCTTTCAGCATCGATATTTCTTGGAATTATTATTGTTTTCGCACATTGTGCTCGGCTTAGATAAAAAGAAGAAATTTACTTGCAGATATTATAATATTGATAAAACCTCTACGCTTTATGTGAATGTTAAATTTGTTTTTATTTCAGCTTATTGAATTTTTATCAAAAATAGCTGGCTAACGAACTTGTGTTTTTCTTTTAGGGCTTGAAAAAATGCGCCAAAGCTCAATCCAATCTGATCATTTTTTCGAAAGTTATCGTGCCTATAGATATACAGACTACAGACAGACACTTTGGTGAATGTCGTTTTTTTTCTAGCTCAGTATCTGAAAACGTGGAGATTTGATGAAAAATGACTAAGTCAAATTTAACATAAAACCAATACCTTCTCATTAGAATAAGAATGTAATTAGTTAATTATCCATTAAACAATTGGAAGAATATGATATGCGTAAAAGAGGAAATTTGTTGGAGATTCGCGGTATTAATCCAGCAGCTTTAAGGGGAGTGGCAGAGCTATCCACGGTAATAATTAAGCAGCCGGTGGGCAGAATGATAGTGGAGAGCCGCAGTATTAATCCAACAGAGAGAGAAGGGAGGCTTCGGTATAAATCCAGCAGCGAGAGAAGGAAGGCTGCGGTATTAATCCAGTAACTAGAGAAGGGAGGCCGTGGTATTATTCCAGGTATTAAAATATCAGTGAGGAAAAGGAGGCCGCGGTAATAATCCTGCAGCGGGGGAAGGAAGGCTGCGGTATTAATCCAGAAGCGCGGGATAGGAAGCTGCGGTATTAATCCAGCAGCGAGAGAAGGAAGGCCGTAGTATTAATCCAGAAGCGAGGAAAGGAAGGCTGTGATATTAAGTCATTAACTAGAGAAGGGAGGCCGTGGTATTTACCCAGCAGCGATAGAAGAAAGGCCGCTTTATCAAACCAGCAGCGAGGAAATGGAGGCCGCGGTAATAATCCAGCAGCGAGGGAAGGAAGGCTACGGTATTAATCCAGATCGGTGGGATAGGAAGGCTGCGGTATCAATCCAAAAGCGTGGGATAGAAAGCTGCGGTATTAATCCAGCAGCGAGAGAATGGAGGCCGTGGTAACGAGAGAAGGGAGGCCGTGGTATTTATTCAGCAGCGAGAGAAGAAAGGCCACGGTATTAAACCAGCAGTGCGGAAAAGGACGCCGCAGTAATAATTCAGCAGCGAGGGAAGGAAGGCTGCGGTATTAATCCAGATGGGTGGGTTAAAAAGCTGCGGTATTAATCCAGCAGCGAGAGAAGGGAGGCCGTGGTATTGATCCAGTAACGAGAAAAGGGAGGCTGTGATATTTATCCAGCAGCTAGCGAAGAAAGGCCGCGGTATTAAGACAGCAATGAGGAAAAGGAGGCCGCGATAATATTACAGCAGCGAGGGAAGAAAATCTGCAGTATTGATACAGAAACGTGGGATAGGAAGCTGCGGTATTAATCCAGCAGGAAGGGAATGGAGGCCGCGGTAATAAATCAGCAGCGTGGGATAGGAAGCCACGGTATTAATTCAGCATCGAAGAATGGGGGCCGCGGTATTAATCCAGCAGCGAGAAAAGGAAAGCCGTGGAATCAATATAGGCGCGTCGAAAGGGAGGTCACTTTATCAATCCAGCAGCGAGGAAACGGAGACCGCGGTATGTTCCAGTAGTGTAGGAAGGGAGGCCGAGGTATTAATCCAGCAGCGAGGGAAAGAAGGTTGCAGTAATAATCCAGCAGCGTGGGAAGGAAGGCCGCGGTATTAATCCGGAAGCGAGGAAAGGAAGGTGGCGGTATTAATCTAGCAGTAAGGACAAAGAGGCCATGGTATTAATCCAGCAGCGAGAAAAAGTAGGCCACGGTATTAATCTAGCAGCGAGAACAAAGAGGTCATGGTATCAATCCAGCAGCAAGGAAGGGTTGCTGCGGTACTGATTTGGCAGCGAGGGAAATGAGGTCGCGGTATTAATCCAGAAGCGTGGGATAAAAAGCTGCGGTATTAATCCAGCAGAGAGGGAAGGGAGACCGTGGTATTAATCCAACCGCGTGTAAAGCAAGGCCGCTGTGATAATTCAGCAGCCGGGGATAGGAAGCCGCGGTATCAATCTAGCAGCGAGGACGAAGAGGCCGTGGTCTTAATCATGCAGCGAGGGAGGAAGCTTGCGGGATTAATCTAGCAGCGAGAGAGGGATACTGCTGTATCAATCCAGCAGCGAAGGAAGGGCGACGGCGGTATTAAACCAGCAGCGTGGAAAAGGAGGCCGCATCATTAATCCAGCAGCGAGAAGAAGGATGCGGCGGTATTAATCCAGAAGCGCGGGATAAGAATCTGCGCTATTAATCGAGCAGCGAGGAAAAGTAGTAGTCCAGCAGCGAGGGGAGGGAGGTTGCGGTAATAATCCAGCAGCGATGGATAGGAAACTGCTATATTAATCCAGCATCGAGGGATAGGAAGCCGCGGTAATAATCCAGCAGCGAGGGAAAGAAGGCTAGGGTATCAATCCAGCAGCCTGGGAAGGGAGGCCGCGGTATTACACCAGCAGCGAGGGAGGGAGGCCGCGGTATTATTCCAGCAGCGTGGAATAGGAAGCCGTGGTATAAATCCAGCAGACGAAAAGGGGGGGGGGGTGTTAAAACTTAGAACGCCCAGGATTGTCTGAATGAAATATTTATTTCGCACTAGATACAGTGGGTGTTTTCCTCGTTCCGAAGACTGGGAGAGAGTGCCTTACGTATTGACGCAGGGCTTTTTTATATGAGAGCAACGCAGTAGGGGAGTCTGACAGAGAAAATCAATGTATTGGGCTAAGATAACTTTAGTTTCTATTTAAATATTTATTTCCTCATAATTTTACCGCCTAGCCGCGTATACTAAACATATAACTATAGAACCGAGTCAACATAAAAAACATTCAGTATGAGAAGAAGGCTGAAAGATCAGAGGTCAAAGGTGAAAGGTCATTGGTCAGAAGTTAAAGCTGAGGTATCACAGGCCAAAGGTGAGAGGTCATATATCAGGAGTCGAAGCTGAAAGTTCAGAGGTCAAAGATGGAAGGTGATATGTCCAAGATTATGTCAAAGGACATGGGTCAAAGTTTATATCTTAAACGTCAAATTTCAGAAATAGCAGCAATATCATTATGGGAAATATAGTCAAACGAGGTCGTTTTGTAGGATTTTTTATCTGCTTGAGTAGATTCTTGATACTTTTCACAGTGGCTGGAGTAGCGTTGATTCTACGACAAGTGGTTTGAGGTAACACGAATACCCGCAGGACGGGAAGTCAACCGCAGGAGCCGACGCCATTTCGGTGCACTGTTCAGGTAATCCGTCAGCCAATCACGGACGTCCATTGCTCCATTACTCGCGCTCTAGGGATCCTCAGAGTCCTTCGCTTCTGCGGATGATTAATGCGTAACAACCGTGGTTATAAACTGACACACATCACCCGGGACGATTTTCGCTGGAGGGGAATGGAGCCGTGTCGAAATTTATGTTCTTGAAGCTCTTTTAATTAATGTTAATTGCGAGCATCTACTTTGCACCTTGCGCGAACAATGTCATAAGATAAGCTTCAAATCGAACACTTCGAATCGATAAAACTTTTTCGTTTTTATGACAAAGTTCCTTCATATATACATATTAACGCCTTCGCGCAACATAAAACTTTGTCATAAAATGTAACGACCCGAGCTGATAGATCGTCTTTTATTCTCCATCTTGTTATTCGAACTTTTTAATATTTTCCACTTTGCTGCTTTTCTACAAATTCAGACTGGTCTAGCAACTTCATTTTTGAAATTTTCTGACTTTGCCCTGATTTTCCCTGACTAATATTTCATTTTTCCTGAAAATTCATATTTAAAGACTAAAATTCTAATGTTGTGATATTTTAAATATAGAATCTTTTACAATTGGAATAGAACAATTTTAAACTTAAGATTAAAAATTTGTAATTTATCATGCTCAGGGCTGGCACGCCTTAACACTAGAAGTACCGAGCGGGGTCAATAGACCCCTTTCGATTTTTAATGTGGTATATCTCCGCAGCGGTTGCTTTCAGAGATATGGCGTTTTGTGACTAAATTATTCATAAATAGTAGTATTTGACAATTTTTTCGGAAATATTGGATGCGCACTTTAAAAAAAGAATTATTCAGAAATCATTCAAAATTCATCAGATAATGCCGGTACGTCTAGTGTTAATTTCCTTGACAAAAGTCGAATAAAGTGAACCATTGAAAAAGAACTAATTTTTAGTGCAAAAAGCGACTAAATGTGACTTATGTGCGTTAATAATGTGACTAATATTCATTGGCATTTAAAAGAATTCGATGAAATTTAGAAGGATTCCAGGTGAATTTAAACAAATTCAGAATAAACTCATAAGACTTCAAAACAATTAAATTCAACGATTAAATAAGCAATTCAATTCAAAAGAATGCAAATGGATTAGAAAAAGTGTTAAAAATCAAATCCATTGATTCAAGTAAAATAGGCACGAATTTAGAAAAATTAAACAGAAATGAGACAAATTTGATAGAATGCAGAAAAATTCAGTAAATTTTAAATTAACTTGGAAAAACTTAAGGAAATTCGAAAGAATTTAATTGAATGTCTAAAAATTTGAGGTGAGTTTAAAAGAATTCAAGATGAATTATGTAAGAACTGAAAAACAAAATTTTTAACGGATCGAATTGGGTAGAATTGAATAGAATTCCAAAGAATTTTAAAGAATTTACGATAAATAATTAATAATTTAGGGTGCATTCCAAATTAATTTAAATGAATAAAATAAAATATTATCAAATATTTTTAAATCTTTGAAGCCTCATGTCTTTTGAATAGATTCTTTAAAATCCATTAAAATAGTATGAGTTTAAAACTCTTAAAATGCCTTGACAATACCCTGAAATATTTCAAACCCAGTACATTATTTAGAAATCCATTAAAATTTTTTAAAGCTCTTTAAAATTCCTTGGAACTTTTAAAAATATCCTAACATTTTTCAAATTTATTAAATCCTTTCGAATTATTGAAATGAATTGAAAATTCCTTCGACTCTTTTTAAATATCTTAAAATTTTTCAAATTCTTGAAAATCTTTCGAAATAATTTAAAATATTGGAAAAATCTTGAAATCCTACGAAAGTTCTTGAAATCAATTAAAAATTCCTTGGAATCTTTTCAAATTTCCTTACATTTTTAAAATGCTTTGAAATCCTTTGAATATTGCAATCTTTAAAGCTCCTAACAATTCCTTGAAATTTTTAAAAATGTACTAAAATCTTTAAAATCCTTTGAAATCTTTTGAGATCCCCTTAAAACTTTTAAAAGCTCTTAACAATTTGTTGCATGTTTGAGAAATACACTGAAAGCCTTTGAAAATATGGAAATCTATTGAAAATTTTTTGGAATCTTTTAAAATAACCGACAATATTTCAAATCTTTTCAAATCTTTCGAAATCTCTTGAAAGTTTTTAAAGCTCATGAAAATACCTTGAAATTAATAAAAGTACTCTAAAATTTGAAAAATCCTTTGAAATCCCTTCAAATGACTAAAATCTATTTAAAATACCGAAAGATATTTAAAATAATTAAAAATCTTTTGAATTTTTTTTTAAATGATTGAAATCCCTTCAAATTATTGAAATTAATTGAAAATTCCTTTATCTTTTGATATATCCTAAAATCTTTAACATCCGTTGAAATCCTTTGAGATTCCTTGAAACTTTTTAAAGCTCTTGAAAATTTCTTGAATGTTTTAAAAACAAAGTAAAATCCTTTGAAATATTTGAAAATCTTTGAAATCCTTCAATTTTTGAATTTCTATGAAATAGATCGATATCTTCTGAAATTCTAGTAAATTCTTCAAAAGCTTATGAGATTTTTTTTATTACATGCAAATAATTTAGGAAATTCCTTAAAAATTATTAAATCTTTTGGAAATGTTTTGGAATATTTTACAATACCCTAAGACATTTTATATACTTTGAAATATTTTGAAATTCCTTGGAACTTTTGAAAGCTCTTGGAAATTTCGGAGAATTTTTTAAAATACTCTAAAATCTTAAAAATTCTTTGAAATCCCTTTAACTTATAGAAATCTATTGAAAATTCCTTGAAATTTTTAAAACTACACTAAAATATTTTAAATTCTTCGAAATCCCTTGAAATTTGTTAAACCTCTTAAAAATGTCTTAGAATCTTTTAAATTGCTTTAAATATTGCACATCTTTCAAAATCCCTTCAAATTATTGAAATCTATTTAAAATACCATAAAATATTTAAAATAATTTGAAATCTTTGGAAATACCTTGTGAATAAATTATTTGAAATCGATTTAAATATGATATAATCCCGGGAAAATACGTGAAATCTGATTATATTTACTGAAATCCTAGAAAATTTATTATTAAAATCACTTGAGAGCTTTTAAAATCCCTTAAAGTCATTGAAATCCTCAGAAATTTTAGAACTCACTTGGAATCTTTCAAAATACCCTACAATATTTCAAATCCTTTGAAATAAATATAAATCTTTTGAAATCCCTTCAAATTTTGTGAAGATTTCGAAATTTCCTTGGATGTTTTAAAAGTACTCTGAAATCCTTTAAAATCCCTTGAAATTATTGAAATCTGTTGTAAATTCTACAAAATATTTAAAATATCTCGAAAATATTGCAAATCCTTTTAAATCTTTTGAAATCTCTTGAAGATTTTGAAAGCTCTCGAAAATTCCCTAATATCTTTAAAATCCTTTGGAATCCCTTCAAATTATTGGAATCTAACCAAATTCCTTTGAATTTTTTAGAATACGCTGCAATACTTCAAATCCTTTTAAACCTTTTGAAAACCTTCAAATCTTTTCACAGCTCTTGATTATTCCTGGGATGTTTTAGATTTATAATTATAATAAATAAAAAATTCTTCGGAATCTTTTGAAATTCCCGAAAATATTTCAAATCCTTTGAAATCTTTTGAAATCTCTTAAAATGTTTCAAAGCTCATGAAAATTCATTAGAATTTGTAACAATACCCTGATATCTTAAAAATCCTTTGGAATCCTATCAAATTATAGAAATCTAGTCAACCTTCCTTGGAATCTTAAAATACTCTAAAATTCCTTGAAATTGAAATATATATATATATATTCTAAAATCTCAAAAATCCTTTGAAATCCCTTCAAATTCTTGGAATCTGTTTAAAAAATCCTTAAAGTACCCTAAGATATTACAAAATAATTCAAGAAAAGTGAGAAATAGGTATAGACTTGAAAGCAATAGTGGTTAACCCATGGATTAGTTTATTGAAAAAAAGTGACTAGAAAGAGATTTTGGGAAAAAAGTGTCTCAAAGTGACTGTGTGTCAACTCCGCTCATTATTCTTGACATTTACTTAAAAGTGCTTTTTACAGAAATTCCCTGACTTTGGCCATTTTTTCAACAATCTTTTACTTTTTCCTGATTTCCATGTTTTCGCTGATCAGCGTACATGATACAATGTAACATTGAAATATTGTTCTGCAAAAAAATCTGATTTCAGGAATAAAAGTGTTTAATAATAAAACAGAATAACAAAAATAAAGCATTTTACTGATAAATGGTCAGAAGATAAATATAAACTCGTAAATTTGCATTCGTTTGCGGTTTTGTTTACCCTTCATGAATGCAATAATTTCGCTTAATTATGCTGAACCTCGGCAATTCATCGCTAAATTCTCAGTAAAAACATTTTCCCTTCGCTCGTTGGAAACAAATGGAGTGACTTGGTAAAAAAAAAACCAATGAAAGTAGTAATAAGAGAATTAAGAATTAGTCACAGGTCATAATAATAACCCAATCATAATAACTTCTCTTACCTATCTTATTTTCTCTTTCATTTATCTGCACGTCATATTCCTAAATCAAGAATTTCTCGTTGGTTATTTACTGCCATTTTCACAGTCAGTTGGCAATTAAACTTTGCTTCGATGAACTCGCATCCAGAAGCGATGGTAATCCCCTGTGCCACAAGGCTCGCGTGTGTGACTGCAAATTAACCGCACGGACAAATTAACACCGTTTTCTTCACGAGACATCCGCAATCCGCATTGGTCGATATGTCGAGTGACTTTTATTCGACATTTATTTCTCGTTCAGAAAAAAATTACCAACAATGAAGTTATTATGATTATTATTATCTTCTAAGGCTTATCCATTCAAGTCCCGTGACACTGCGGTTAACACAGGTCCATTAAGCTAGTACCTACACAATCGAATTTCAGACTTTTTTATAGCTCAGAATTTTGGGCTTTCTTAGACATTTTTTTGGGCCCCAATTAAAATTTTTGGGCTCCTTTACTTTCTCCAAAAAATCAATTTTCTTGTGGAGGTGCTAGCTTACATTAAGCTAGCATCGCCACTTCCTAAAAACACAAAATTACAACATTTAATTGATTAATTCCACCAGAATTTTGGGCTTTTTTGGGCTCTTAGAATCCACACAAAAAAAATTCCTCAAAACAATCCTTAAGATCCAAAATCAAGTCCCTTCACAAAATTTGAATTTTTCGGGAATTTAATCCAGGCATATTTTTAAGCTTTTTTTGGGCTTCTCGAAAATACCCACCCCGATTTTTGAGCTCCAACCCTTAACATTAAAAATCAACCCCTTGGTACCCCGCGGATGGGACATTCTCAAAAAATTATATTTTTGGGAATTTAACCGTGTGGATAGAGTCTCTCATTTTTGGGCTCCAACCCTTAACATTAAAAATCAACCACTAAGCACAAGGCAGATGTGACTTTCTCAACAAATAATATTTTTGGGAATTTAATTTCATTTTTGGTCTCCTCGAAAATATCCACTTCGATTTTTGGGCTCCAACCCCTAACATTAAAAATTAACCCCTGAGAATGTCACATCCGCGAGGTTCCAATTGATTGATTTTTAATGCTAAGGGTTAGAGCCCAAAAATCCAAGTGGGTATTTTCGAGGAGTACAAAAATCAGAGACTATATCCACATTGTTAAATTCCCAAAAATATTATTTGTTGAGAAATTCACATCTGCCTTGTGCTTAGCGGTTGATTTTTAATGTTAAGGGTTGGAGCCCAAAACTCGGAGTGGGTATTTTCAAGGAGCCTCAAAATCAGAGACTCTATCCACACTGTTGGATTCCCAAAAATATAATTTTTTGAGAAAGTCACATCTGCGTTGTGCTGAGGGGTTGATTTTTAATGTTAAGGGTTGGAGCCCGAAAATCGGAGTGGGTATTTTCGAGAAGCCCAAAATAAGCCCGAAAATATGCCTGGATTAAATTCGCGAAAAATTTAAATTTTGTGAAGGGATTCAAAGATTTTATAATTCTAAGATTCTAAGAGGCCAAAAAAAGCCCAAAATTCTGGTGGAATTGAATTTTTATTATTTTGTGTTTTTAGGAAGTGGAGGTGCTAGCTCAATGTAAACTAGCACCTCCACAAGAAATTTGATTTTTTGGAAAAAGTAAAGGAGCCCAAAAATGTTAATTGGGGCCCAAAAAAAGCCCTAAAAAGCCCAACATTCTGAGCTACGCAAAATTTAGAAATTGGATTGAGAAGGTGCTAGCTTAATGAACCTGGATAACACCTATCGTACTATGCCTTTTTCATTTTAAAACGCGTTAGAAATTGTTTTCTTCGAATTTTCATGCATATTGCCCGGAAATTTTTGCGAATTCACAAAAAAAATCCATTTTGTACTCCCTAGGGACTGAAAAGTGACGTCAGGGGTGAATAATAATAGTATATTATGCACCTAGGGGAAGAAGAGGGTTTTTTTTCGATGAGTACTGAAAACATACACAAGGCCAAAAAATTGCCTTTCCCCCTTGGTGCACGCGATATTTTTTACAACAAATGGATAATTTCAGATATTTCTCGAAATACAGTCATGATTTTAGTCCATATTAGATTTTGAATAAAGAAGCATGAAATTTATGTTAACCCATTCCAAATTATCAAAAATTCCATTAAAAAATTTCCGGGAATTTTTGGTAATTTACGGTAAAACGGTTGTGTGATTTTTAGATGGAAGTTGCTCCCAGTGGGAACCTGCGATGGTTGTTTAACCTTATTTTTTAATTAGGTATATGTATATGTATATGTATATGTATATGTATATGTATATGTATATGTATATATATATATATGTGTATGTACACACACGCACATACACACATATATATATTTAATTTTAAGTCATTGTTATCACAAAAGGACAGGTATGAGACGACAGAAGTTGTTTCGATTTCTTTATTTCTAGGGATGAAGTAAATTCCTTCTGCGGAAGCTTTAGTCAAGCACATTCCTTTGTTGAAAGCTTTAAAGCTGTCTTACGATATCTCAGACTAGCTCTAAACGCGAAATTCCTGAGCCATGAGATTGCTCGCTTCGTCTGCAAAACTCTGATACACGCATTCTTGTTTCGGGTGATTTGCCCACATATTCTGCTTCTTATTCGTTCCGACTTCACTTTTGGCTGTCTCTGCCTTTCAATTTGGTTTCAGACAATTTATATTAGATTCGATTTTTTACTCCATGTATACCCTCTTTCGGGGGTTTTTAATAAAAGCGCATGCATTCGCCGGAAATTTTGGTCAGAGGCGTGGAAAACTGCAGAAAACCAAAACTCGTGAGCACCGCCGGTTATCGACAGACGAGTTTGGATGTAGAGTACAGATTTGATAAGTAGCTTGGTAAACGCAGGGAAAAGACGATTAAGCGAGAATCACGAACGGTCACCCATCCGAGCGCTAACCGCGCTAATAATTAAAATTTCAACAAAGAAGTTCAATTTTTCAACCGAATAGCTTAATTTTTAACCAAGGAGATTAATTTCTTATCAAAAGACGAATGCTCAACCAAATACATGAATTTTTTACCAAATAGTTAAATTTCATACAAAAAAAGATAAGTTTTAAACAAAAAATGGAATCATTAAATTTTCCATTTAAAAAATTACTTTTCAAAAAAAAAATAAAAAGGAATTTTCAACCAGTTTAATTCCACCAAAAAGAAGAATTTTTAACAAAATAGTGGAATCCAAAACCAAAAAGATGATTTTTCAACAAACAAAATGAATGTTCTAAAAAGAAGGAACTTTTAACAAAATACTTGAATTTTCAACCAAATTTTTCAATTTTCATAAAAATCGTTTAATTTTCAAGCGAAAAAAAAGCAACAAAGCAGGACAATTTTCAACTAAAAAATTTCATGTTTCAACCAAAATTTAGTTTTCAACCAAAAATTTTTTATTCTAAATAAATAGTTGAATTTTTAAACACATAGTTGAACTTCCTACCAAAACAGTTGAGTTTTCAACTAAAAACATGCATTTTCAACAAACAAGGTATTTTCAAACAAGTAGTTTAATTTTCACCTTCATTGTTCAAATTTAAATCTGAAAAGACGAATTTTATACAAAAAAGATGAATTTTCAACCAAATAGTTTAATTTCTAACTAAAAATATCAATTTTCAACCAAAAATGAAATGGTTACATCATGAGTTGATGAAATTAATTCTTTAACATTTTTTTTAATAGTTCAATTTTCAAATAAATAGGTCTTTTTAAACCAAATAGTTGAATTTTCAAGTAAAAAAGATTAATTCTGAACACAACATGTAATAGTTCATATTAAAACGAAACCGCAAATTTTTTTTTCACAAAACCGTTGAGTTTTCAAGCAAAGGGATGAATTCTCAATTAAAATGATAAATCTTCAGCAAAATATAAAAAGAAAAAACTTGATTTTTTAACAAAGAAGATTAATTTTTTATCAAACAACGAATTTTCAATATAATACATGAATTTTCAACCAAATAGTTGAACTTTCAATTGAAAAAGATTAATTTTCAACCAAAAAGCTGACTTTTTAACCAAAAAAGATAAATTTCCAGCCAGAAATGAAATGGTTCAATTTTCAGTTTAAAAAATTAATTTCAAACGAAATAGTTCAATTTTCAACCAAAGAGATAAATTCTAAACCTAAAAAGATGAATTTAGAACCAAGAAGATTAATCTTTTACCAAAACACGAATTTTCAACAAAATACACCAATTTTCAACCAAATATTTGAATTTTCATCAAAAAAAATCATTTTTGAACAAAAAATGGAATCATTAAATTTTCAGTTTAAAAAATTACTTTTCAACAAAAATAAAAACGAATTTTCCAGAAGTTTAATTCCACAAAAAACACGAATTTTTAACAAAATAGTTGAATGCTCAACCAAAAAGATGATTTTTCAACAAAGAAGATTAATATTCTAAAAAAAGAATTATAAACAAAATAATTGAATTTTCAACAAAACTATTTACTTTTCATAAAAATTGTACAATTTTTAAGCCAAAAAGACGAATTATCTACAAAGCAGTTCAATTTTCAACCCAAAAATTTGATGTTTCAACAAAAATTTAATTTTCTACAAAAAAGTTAATTTTCAAAAAAATAGTTTAATTTTCGCCCTCATTGTTCAAATTTAAAGCTAACAAGACGAATTTTATACAAAAAAGATAAATTTTCACCCAAATAGTTAAATTTCCTACTAGAAAAGATCAATTTCCAACCAAAAATGAAATTGTTACATTAAATTTTCAGTTATAGGAATTAACTCTTAACCAAATTTGATTTTAACACAAAAAATTAATTTTTTAAATAAATGGCTTTTTTTATCCAAGTAGTTGAATTTTCAAGTAACCATATGATTATTTGAAAATTAAAACTTTGTTCTTTAATTTCATTTTTCATCTGATCATGTTTATAGATGATGAAGACGGAACCCAATTTTATTACATGGGCTGCACTTCGGGAAAGCTTCGTTTTACTATAATTATACATTTTCTGAATAGCGATTGATAGCAGTCGTACTACGTATACTTTCGAATTGCTAAGGCAATCATTTACTTTAAGAATCTAAGTAATGATGCTAGTGATAAGTTTACTTTAGAATATTTTTTTTGGGTGACTTTCGTCTCTTTATTTTCATTTTCTTTAGACAATCCTTTTCATAACATTTTATAAATTAACATAAGGACTTACTTCCTTTATAAATTTGAGTGCTCCTTAGAGCTTTCAATTTCTTATTTAAAATTACATTAAATCCTTGTATCGATTTTCTCTCTAAGGAGACTATTCATATAGAAAGGAATTATTTTGGATCTGATTTCCAGTAGCTTACAACAAATTCATAAGAGATACTTATCACTCTATACAAATGCACACAGGCATAAAAGATAATCATAAATTTGGAATAATCTGTTTATTAAATTTTATTTTTACAACCTGTCGTTCAGGTAACTACTCTTGATTTTGAAAGGGTGCTGTCTGAGTATTTCGCAGGCTTTGGTCTCGGCCGAGGAATCTACGGACCTCAGGTAGTCGCTTTATGCAACGAAAAAGAGAGCGTTCCAGAGCTGACTCGACTTTATATTTCAAAATATAGTTTCCGGTATAAAGCCAGCCAAAAAAACGAACAGGCAGAAGTTGGTCAGTAATTATTTAAATAATTTAATTTTATATGGAAAACTATTTTAATGAAAAACTATCATCTTAATAAAAAAATAGATTTTTTCTAATATTAAACAAGTCTACTTTCTGGAATGCATGTAATCCCAATGGATCATTCATAATACTCTTTGTATTAGGATGTGTATGATATAAACCAAGAACATGTACAATTTCATGAAACAATATACTACAAAATAATTTTTTAGACCACTTTTTGTCAAGATCGAAAACTTCATTCGGTAGAAGTAGTGCACAGGCAAAAATATTTCTGGGTCCGTCGAACGATTCATGATTCGCATGATCATATTTGGTAAATTTACTTGTAATGGTTTTACCGTTTTTTTAATTCACCTCCACATTTGAGGTAACAATATCAATATGAACACTGAAAAACTGAAATTTCAGTTATGAATTTATTCGACAAATTGTATATTCTACAATGTGTTTTATATTCTGTACTCCTTTCAAAAATTTCGGTACAATAGAATTAATTTTTGATACAATAAATGGAATTTTTTTGTATAACAATGACTCTGCTTGACTATTCGCCAGGAGGACTCGACCTTTCCTATGAACTGTTTTTAGACCTAAGTCTTTGACCAATCTACATCCGTTCAATCCTAAAAATGAGTGAGAGGCAGCAATTTCGAATAGAGCTTTGATTGGTTTTCCTAGGTCTTTCAAAATCAAAAAATTACAGGTTGAGTGCTCAAAATGGTGGAGAAGCAATTAGGAAGTTCAGGGAGATTATATACAGAGATGGAGGTGTTGGAATGAGATTCCACTTCAAGAATTTCATTGAAAGCTTCCGTTTGATCAATGTTAGGGTTAATATGTTCTAGATCATGGAAGAAGGGTTCCGTAAATGGAATAGGTAAAGAAGAGTTGGGATCCAAGGTTACAGTATTCGAGACAGGGATCGGTAAAACAGAATTGTCAAAGAATAAGGATTCCTTAGAAGGGATATGAATGTCTCCAGTTTTTCGTACATTGGGGGTGGTTTGTGGAATTTTTGTTTGTGCTTTCAAGAGCCCAAAATGAGCCAAAAATTCTGGAGTACATGATTTTTTTCCGAATTTGAGTTTGTACAAAGGGGGTAGTTTTATTTTCAGTAGGGGTGGTTTTTGTAAATTGGTTGTTGGCGCGTTGAAGAGCCCAAAAAAGCCTCAAGTTATGGTACAAAGAAATTTGAGAATTTTTATTGTGGAGGTGCAAGCTTGATGGACCTCAAAGCAGGGGTAGTAGGGGTGGTTTTTGGAAATTGGTTGTTGGCGCGTTAAAGAGCCCAAAAAATGCAAAAAATTCTTTCGTGTCTGATTTTTAATTTTTTGAAATGTTTATATAGTGAAGATGCTGGCCGTGGTCAAGTCAGTCCCTCCACTCCAAATTTGAATTTAAAAAAAAAAGCAGTGAAGCGCAAAAATCGGCAATGCCGCCCAAAAAAAGCGCAAAATTCTGATACAAAGAAATTTTGGAATTTTGATTGTGGAGGTGCAAGCTCGATGGACCTCAAAGCAGGAACCAAGACTGGATGTGTTTGCAGAAAGCTTCGCTCCTGTCTCTTGATATACTACCCCGCAGATACCCTACAGTCTATATGAAACCGGAATTTTCCTATAGATGGTGCTTGCCATCAGTTTGAAAACCGTAGGACCGCTTCTGCAGCACCATCTTCTCCCTCTAGAAAATGAGGAAGATTTTCAGTAGACAACAGCCCAAGTTCGATATACTAGTTTATTTACTACAAGCATCAACATGGCGAGTTTTGTGCCTAGGAACTACGGTTTGCGGAGAGCACTGTTTGTTATCACTTGAAGAAAACTGCTGCAGAATTCATCGAATGCTTGTTGATGCTTACGGTGAACATGCTCTTGGCAAAACACAGTGTTTCTAGTGGTTTAAAAAATTCAAAAGTGGTGAATTTGATGTGAGAAACGAAGATCATGGAAAACCACCGAAAAAGTTCGAACACAACGAATAGCAAGCCTTACTGGATGAAGACGATACTTAAACTCCACAAGAACTCGCGAATCAACTGAATATGTCGCAGAAAGGCGTCTCCATTCTTTTGAAAGCAATGGGAAAGGTTCAGAAAGTCGGAAAATGGGTTCCACATGAACTGAACGAAAGGCAGCAAGAAAATAGGAAAGTAACTTGAAAAATTCTGCTCGAAAGATTTAAACAAAAGTCATTTCTTCATGGAATCGTGATAGTTGATAAAAAATAGATGTATTTTGAGAATCCTAAGCGTCGCGAATCATTTGTGAATCCAGGTGAACCATCGACATCCAGTACAAGACCTAGTCGCTTTGTAAAGAAGACAATGCTGTGCGTTTGGTGGGATCGGAAGGGTGTTATCTATTATGAGCTGCTAAAACCTGGTGAAACTGTTAACGAATTAAAGAATCGCTACCAACATCAAATGATCGATTCAAATCGAGCAATACACGAGAAACGACCGAATTATCGAAGAAGGCAACACAAAGTCATTTTTCTTCACGATAATGCCCCATCACGCACAGCGAAACGGGTCAGGAAGACGATCGAGGCATTCAGTTGGGACATATTGTTGCATGCTGCTTATTCTCCAGACTTGGCTCTGTCGAATTACCGTCGGTTCGCATCACGCATTCGCTGAACAACGCTTCACTTCGTACGAAAATGTACGAGAATGGCTGGATAACTGGTTTGCTTCAAAAGACGAAAAGTTTTATTGGCGTGACATTTATCAACTTCCGCAGATTTTGTTCCCAAACGATTTATTTGTCAAGAAGAAGTACTATATTGTGAAATTGTTTGTGTTCTTTGAAGTGTTCTATGCAAGACATGGAGATTAAACAGAGATTGTGTAATTCGAAACTAGTCTTACTTAAAGGTACTGTTGGTTGGAAAAAGCGTATGCAATCATAAAATAAAATTTCACTCTATTTGCTTCTTCATGTAAACAATAAGATTGTTATTTTTCTGGATCTTTATGTTTAAATTAGTACGGCTCGTAATTTCTACAACTTGAAACTAAAATTGTGAAACTGATTTTACCATATAAGGTGGCATGGCATCTAACAACGTAACAATAATAAAAACGCATCCACTTATTTTCCATTTTTAAACATAGACAATTCTAGATAATCGCAAGATCCATGAAGAAGATCGAGAAAATATGATTCTCAAGATTTCCATCCTGTTCATACTTATGAGTTACTTCGGCATATTTTTAGAGTTCCTAAAACTTTTCTAAAAATTGTACCAGCCAATTACGCAAAAGTTTTTGGTGAACAAATTTGTGGAAACACAAATGTTTTTGGTGGAATGAAATGTTTCCTAATTTCATCATTTCGGTGAGTTCCGGGATATACACAGAACTTTTATTTATGAAATAAATAACCTGGCATTTTTGTGTATAGATAAATAACTTTTTGTGAGATTTTTGTCTGTTTTCTTCAGACTCGTATATATTACTGATCAACTATCATTTCACAATTTTCAACCTTCGAAAATTTCAAGTAGTCAAAGCCGCAGGTAGTTTGATAACCGTGTTTAAAAACAAATCGAAAAACAATTGCAGTTCAAATTTATGACTTTAGTTCATCAGGAGTTTAAATCACAGTTTTTGATTTAGGTTGAAATATTTATGATATTTGAAAAATATGAGTCGAAATGCAAGCATTGTGCGTACGAAAAAAAGCGCGAAGCGCGAGAGCGTACCTGCGAAAGCAGCGAACACCAGAAAGTATATTAATATTTGTTTAAATAGAGCCTAGGTAAATAGGATCAGTATAGCAATCTGCCAAACGATGTGATTAATTTACAGTACTGTGATTGAAATTTTACCTTACACTCATGTTCAAAAAGTATGGTACAAATTACAACAAAAAGTTATACAAAAATCGTGTAAGGGCAAAAATTATATTGCGCGCGCTTCCTTGCTCTAGTACCTACTATAAAGATTAATTAGGAATTTTGAATTAATCAATAAATTGTCTGATTTATTCAACTCACCAACAGAGCAAAAGAGAAGTACTGAGGATATGAGTAGAGTTGGAATGATGGTCCTCATCATCCAAAAATAGAAGGAACAATTTCTAGAAGATTTTCCGGAAAATTGTATCTGATGACACGCGTAATAATCGCTAAGCTTGGCGGTTTATATACTAATACCGTTACCTTATTTTCCCCAAATCATCGTCAATACACGAATATTGCGAGATCTTGAACTAACACACCATTTCTCAATATTGCGCACACTGTTAGAAAATTGTTAAACTAACAAGGAGAATAGTTCGTCGCGTTTTGAATGGGGGTGTATCGCTGTCTAAATATTTTTTTAAACAAATTTCTGTAAAATATGTCGTTTTTGATAATACGTAATAAACACTTTTTTCCTCAAAATAACATAAGAGTTGAAAAAATTTTGCGCTCAATAACACCAAAAAGAAGCGATTTTCTTACATCTTTAGAAAGATATTGGGAAAACAGTCAAAATGATTAAGTTTTATTCAAGGAATGATATTATTTTTCCCTGACTCCAGGCGAAGTATAGACCATTTAATAATTCATTATTCAACAGATTTTTACAGTCAAAGTTTAAAAAGTGTCGGAAACAATGAGCCATGATTATTAATTTTGAACAAAAGGAAAATACTTCTGAAGGAAGGACAAAAATTGTACTTGTATCATTTATAACTAAAAGGATTCAAATTAAAATACTTTGAAATTGATGTACTGTGAATTATAAACATTTTAAATCAGAAGCTCTAAAAAGTCATTTTTATCAACAAAAAGATTCCCCGTCATTTTCCGGTTATTTCCCAGTTCACAAAATTTTTTCCCGGTCATTGGCACATTAAAGCGGTAAAGTATCAATTTTAATAATTTGAATTATACAAATTGAATGGTAAAGGAGGACAAAGGTATCTAGTTTTTATTAATTATTAACCAGCCAAATCAAAATATTCTACAATATACAAATTAAATTTCGTCATTTTTGAAACTCTTGACTAATCCAAATTAGAAATTTTCGACTAATCTTTGTTGGCCCATTTTTTCTCTGATCTGATCTACGAAATTCCTGTAGCAATTAGTTAAATTTGAATTATTTTTCTTCAGTACCTTTGCGTAAGAAGAAAATCTGTACAATAAAAATAAACTTCTTCAGATACTGAAGTTCGTTTCAAGGGAAACTATTCAACGGAAATCATTATTACACAGTTTGCTGAATAATGGCAATTTTCTATGGAACATTAGACAAACGTACAACCAAAATAATTTTCAAAAATCGAAACCATAACTCTGCTGGAAAAAGCGCATGTCAACTCTAAATTTGTATAATTAGCTTCGAGCCCATAGATTCCTTGTCATCTTAGGATTATTCGTATTTTTCTTATCTTTGTTGAAACGATCTGAACGTGATGTTTTTCAAATTGGATCAAACTACATCGCACTGAAAATATATCATTAATTTCGATTCCATTATTTCGCTATAATTCAAAGAGTCTAAAAAACTCTTGATTTCCGTGACTTTGTTCAAACAATCAGAAGGCAATGTTTTTAAATTGAGGCAAGCTGCCACAGGTTTACAACTTCACAATATGACCTTCTTATTATTTCAACAGAGTTAAAAATGTAACATCATCGCGTTATTTTATTGAACTTTTCTGTTTCTCACGTTTTGCGTTTTTATAAATTTGTCAATGAATATATTCAAACCTAAGTGAATTCCTTATTTCAGCAAGCACTCAGTTGGTTTCCACTACTGAATAGGCAAATATCTCAATTAATCGAGTTGAAAATTTTCTACTAATCTTTAGTAGCTCTATTATTATTCAAAAGGCTTAAAAAAACCAATTCCGGTCATCTAGAGTTTTTGAAATATAGTAATATAATACTATAATTGTTATAAACAATGAAGCAACAGCTTTAAGGAAAATTATAACACTGGTTGGCTTACATGATTTTTTATTAACAAATTAAAAGTATAGATGATGTCCTTTTAAAAACAGTAATTTTTTATAACAATCCACGAGCAGAAGTTTTAATTCGATCAACAGATTTCTTTTCGCTTTCAACATATCTTCCTCCTATGAATAATTTTCAAGAAGAACAAAACTTTAATTATTTTTTTTTAGAGATGCTACAAAAGATTTTATACAATTTTTTTCATACTACATAATAAAAGTGTTTTGAAAAATTGTCTGAACAAAAAATGACCAGGATTTTGAAAAAGTAACTGAGATATTTGTATTTGGCGGACTTTTTTTACCTTTAAAAAAAAGGTGTTTTGGGCACCTCTCAGTAAAGTATGCACAAATTGCTTTTATACATGAAGCATTAGGATTTGCTGATAATTGAGGTTGTTTTAACCATTTTTTATTATTTATAACAATATTCTTATAGTATAGTGCTAGAAAGTTTGCAGCTTTTTCTAAAATTTGCTGATTTTTTTCCTCATTTCAATTGAGGTGAGGTAATAATTAATGCAATCTAATAAAAATAATTGTTCGAAAAATTTATTATTGTTTATAACTATCTTCTCATACAGTAATGTTAAAAACTTTCCGGTTTCGCTAAATTTTTTAGCATTTCTTTGTGCTTTTAGTTAGAAACAAATGATAAATATTCATATTAATTATAACAAAAAGGCTTTCAGTTACTAGTTCAAGACAAATTCACATTTAAAATTATCCATATAGAAAATTTGAAGAATATTTCAAATATTTCTTTTATTTAAGAAAAATTCAATTAAAAAAAAGAAAGAGATTGCGGCAAAAATTATTCTCCTTAATGTTTATTTATTATTTCTCCATAACTAAGAAGTCAAAGCAACGTCAAAAATTTCAAGAAAAAACCACACCCATCCAGTAATTTTCTACGAAAAGATAGTTCTGAACAATCGCTTTTCTTAACTTGCATGAACTATTTCCTCACTTAGTGAAAATTCGACAAAAAGATGAAAAATTCAGCAAAAAACCCGGACTTTTGAGCATTATTCAAGGAAAATTTTGATAAAAATATTAATTAACTGTTTAAGCAAATATATTTTTCAAGGTGAATTGATTCTTATTTCACTCTAATTAAAAAGTGGACAAAAAACGGGAGATTTTGATGAAATTTGCAATTTTTCAGCATTATTCTACGAGAATATTGTTTGAAATAATCATAAAATCTTTAAACTTATTATGCAGAAATATAATTATTAGCAAAAAGCAATATTTTATTTTGTGCAACAATTTGTGTTCAGGAAACCGCAACAAAAATCATAATTTGCGCCAGAAATTCGCAAAACTCAATTTTTTACTTACGGGGGTTTTTTGTGACACTAGAAACCAGACTTGTGGGGATGATATTTGAACGATAAGAAAATCTAAATCTTTTTTGGTTGAAGAATCAACTGATACATCTATCTATGAGAATTAATATTTTTTTGTTGTATATTTAACTACTTATTTGAAAATGTCTTTTTATTGTTAGAAATAGATTTTTAACTGAAAATTCACTGATCCATTTTTGACTGAATATTTATCCTCTCAGTTGAATAATCAAATTTTTGGTGAAAATTCATCTATTTTTTTTTGAAAATTCGTGTATTTCATTGAAAATGCGTGACGTTTGGTAGAAAATTAACTTTTTCGTTAAAAATTCAAACTTTTTTCAGCAAGTTCGTATACCTTGCTTGAAAATCTGTCTTGGATAAGAATGATTCGCTTTACGTTGATTTGACTATTTTGTTGAAAGTTTTTCGTTTTCGGTGAAAATTCAATGAATTTGTTGAAATTTGAAGTAATTTTTTGAAAATTTATTTCTTCAGAATTCGTCTTTTTTTGCTTTAAAATTCAACTGTTAGGCTAAAAGTTGAACTATGTTAAAAATTATTTTTTTTATGTTCCATCCTTTAAGTTGAAAATTTATACTTTTACTTGAAAATTTAAATATTTTGTTGGAAATTCGTTTTTTTTTCATTAAAAATTAATGTTATGCTACAGTTTGAATAGAAATGAGAATAGAAGGTTGTATACAAGTTCAAATATTTAAAGCCTCCACAGAGACTATTCTTTCTTTTAGAAATTTGTAATAAAAGGCAATTCTAATTTGTTTTAACTATTCTTACTCAAAAATCCAAAGATATTACAGCTTAGAGGAAAGTCGAGAAGAAATTTGATCGGTATAAGTAGTATTATTGCATGGTCGACAAAATTCAAATAGTCTCCCGCTTTTCGGCACATGCGCAATTGAAAAAGTCGCGATGGGTTAGCATCACTGTCACCATGTGCCCTCATTGCAGCATCACATATTGCGAAATTGCGGTGTCTTTCCTTTTTTTACGTGAATTATTGTTGAATCTGTGAAAAAAGGGACATATCATTTAAGAAAATCATCTCATAAAATTAGACAAAATGAGGCGCAAAAAATTTGCACTTATTTGGTGGCTTAACAGTTCCTATAAAGATGTGGTCTACTTTTCCAGTAAAACATAGGCAAGGAAAAGTTGTTTCTGATACACCGACATTCACACTTCTTACAAACAGCACTCCTTGGTTCCCTAAAATTTGATGATAGAATTATTCTTCTCTGAAAGATCGCAAGAAACACTAATTAAAAAACTCTTAGAGGTAAAATCAGTTGCTCAAGGTTCTGATGGTATTTCAAGTAAAATGATTCTCCTGACTTTACCAGTTTTTGTTCTATTCTCTTGCATATCTATAACGCATCTCTACATGTACGAATATTTTTTGATACCTAGGAAGAGGCGATCTTTCGCCCTGTACCTAAAATATCTAACTCTGCCCCTCCCAAAGATTTCCGTCCGATATCCATCCTCCGTGCCTTGTCTAAATCTTTCGAACGCATTGTCCATCAGATATTTATTGCATACATTCAAACAAACAATTTCATGGACCCAATGCAATCTGGGTTCAGTACCAGACATAGTACACTCACAGCTTACTTAAAGTAACTTATGACCAGAAACTGGCAATTGGTAGAAGGAAAATAACAGTTGTCCTTTTGACTTTTCTAAGGCGTTTGATACGGTTAACCATAATCTACTATTGCCCAGGCTAAAATCACTTCACCTCGCAAATATGGCTGTTAAATGATGTGAATCTTATCTCTGTAATCATTCTGAAGAAGTAAAAATCAGCAGTGACGAGCGTTTTGAGTATGGGGTGGTTAAGAGTGATGACCCTCAAGGAACCACGCATGCATCCACTCTATTTAATATTTATACACCTGAAGTTGGTAGCGAACTTCGACACTGCAACTATGATAATTATGCTGAAGACTTTAAGCTATACATCTCTGGGCCTATTTTCACTTTTAAGAGCTTACTTCAAAATTCACAGTTGGATATCGATTTGGTGGTGCAGTGGGCATTAACAAATGGCCTCACTCTTAACTATGCTAAAACTAAGGTTATAATCATAAGACCTTCTTCCTCTCCATCACTTTCAACCATTGCAACCTAACCTCGCCTCTTGATTAATGGGCTTCTCATCCCCTTTGTGGGATCTGTAAAATATTCAGGCTATTTTCTTAATCACTCTCTTACTTAGAATGAACAAGTTGCGGATATTTCGAGGAAAACCTTTAGATCCCTCCAACAGCTCAACAGTAATAGAGAATCACTTCCTACTCCAACGCGAATCCTTCTAATTAAAAGCCTTATCCTCTCTTTCTTTGGCTACGACGTTATGGCAAAGAAAACTCAAAATTTGAACAAAATTGAAGATGGCTGCCCAATTTTTTTTTAAACAAATTATATTTTTCTTTCGCGATAACAATTTTTCAGGTGTCAATCAAACGGCTAAATTATTGTGAAGAAACATATTTCGTAATGCATAAGAGTCAAAATTTTGAAAAATTCAAAATGGCGCCTAATGAAATATTCAAAAACTCGTATTTTCTAAGCTTTTCCTCCAAAAATGTTCAAATTTTGAAGCTATAACTTTTTGAAAATAGTAATGGAGCGCCATTTTTACTTTAGTGAAAATTTTGAGATCTACTTCCAGCCATTCACTTTGTAATAATACAATTGATTTTTCCTCAAAATTCATCCATTACGAAATATGTTTCTTTGCTATGATGTAGCCTCTTAATTGACACCTGAAAAGTTGTTGTCCAGAAACAAGGAAATAATGAGTTACAAAAAACTGGACGGCCATCTTGAGTTTGTTCGAAATTTTGAGTTTTCATTGTAATTGCGTGCTTCCTAATAAATAAATCTGTCTCTTGTAACAATTTGACGAGATTCTGTTAATAATTTTGGAAGTTGTAATTTGGGTGCAAATTGACTCGTCGATTTGCACCCATTGTACAGAGCCAGAGGATTCCGAAGAAATATAAAAAATGTATCTGCATTTGGAAATTTACGGTACTTTTCCCCATGTCAACTGCATGAGAAGCATTGAGCGTTTTGGGCCTCATGGTGACATTACTACGGAAACGTATCTCGGATCTGGTCTTTGAACAAAATCAATGACTTAGAAGGAACAATTCTAACTGATTTTAAACTGGCTAAAAGTATGGTTTGGATCACGTCTCACTGGATTAGGTCTTTTTCATGCACTTGCTGTTACGTGAAAAAATATGACCTTCAAGAATGTGCTACTTATCGAACTATAAGCTGAAAGCTCCGGCAAAAAATCACAATTATTGTGTTCATTCTTCTATACTCGTCGCTAAAGGAAGGTAAAACGTTTCTCAGGATGATTCCTTAACCAGAATTGCATCTAACCCTAGACCTTGTCAGTAACTCTTTTGGAATGTAAACTGTTTACAGATAGAATAATACTTTGATATACTGCTAAAATGCATATATTTTGAGTTTGAAAGAGTTTAATGAAGCTATAGACTGTTTTAAACTTGGTAAGTACAACAGTGGGCCTTAAAGTACCCATGACTTAGCAAAATAAAAATTTCATCGGACAGAAGAAATGAATTGTACGAAATATTGTGTTATGTCCACAAAATTTATTGTTTATATCATCGGAACAGAGATATTTCTTTGAATGAAAAAATTTTGATTTTGGGAATTAAAATCGCTTTTTAAACATTTCTAAATGTACATGGAAAATATTTTTTCCCATAATTAAAACGTAGTGTATCAAAAATTTGAACACTCTATGACAAATGGGAAACTTGGGAAATTATTCCCGACGTTTCATTCTGCAAATTAAAATTGGATAAATGAAATTACATTGGTCAAATTAAATGTTTTAAATTCAAGTAATTTCTTGAAATTAAATTAATTATGTGAATTAAATTGAATTAATTCAAGTATATAAATTTACACGTTCATACATATTAAGATCGAAAGAAAAAGAAGAAGGAAAAAGTCAGAAAAAAACAACCAGTGACTTTTTTTTATTCTATCTCCGTCTTTTGCAAAAAGTTACTTTGTCTAATTTTTCATTCATTAGCGAAAAATTCATAAAACTTTACAAATTATTTTTTGGAAGAAGAATAAAGGAACAGTTTTTAGCAAAAATAAGCTGACCTCAATTTTTGTTTTAATAATTCAATCAAACTTCCTGGTATTTTCAATAATATCAGTTACATTTCCCTACTTCAATCAATTCCTTTCAAATTCATCATTTTCATTCCAAAGCCATCACGAAACTAAATAAATAAAATCCCGGTGAATATTTTCCTTAGTTTTTTAATGATACAGAAAGAAAACACCACTATCTAAATGTACAAGATGCAGTATTCAAAGTCACGATATCAACTAATATTAATTTCTAACACGAGAAATCCCTGGTACTGCCAGATTTTGGAAATACGTCCATCTCACTTTTTACAGAAAGAAACATTCATGGAAGCCCTTTTTTATACATAGCTTTTCGTCTGCTGAGCAAGCGACTCGATTTTCAACGACCCCATCGACTAACACAAACATCGCAAACTGCACATGTTTCAAGAAATTTCACGGACCTAAGGAAACCCCTAAAGTACAGGAATTATAGAAGGGAAAAATTAGACAAATTCATCATAAAATTTCTAATGGATAAAAATATTACAATGGTACTTACTGGTACTTAGCTAAATTCTTCTATATTTTATGTGTATGGCATCTTTCTTAAAATACTTTCTTTGTATATGTGACGAGGGTGTCATTTTTTATAAACCAGTTTTTGTACAACCATATGGCAAACTTATATTTGATTAGTATTCGCTTGAAATTTCAATTGAATCATTCGTAATTTGAAAATTATGTACGCATCACGTTGGCAACCTTATTTTTTAAATACTTACCAGGATTATATTTCAAAAAATAACATTTTGGGAATTTTATTTTTGGTAATTATCAGGTACCAAAATGAAAGAATGGTTCAAAAAATTGAAAAGATAGACAAATTCATCATAAAATTTCTAATGTATGGTAATAAATTGGTTTGTGAAAAATGACACCCTCGTTACCTATATAAAAAAGATGTTCTGAGGAAGATGCCATCTATAGAATATGACATAATTTGGTATGTACCCTTGAGCACGATTGTAATATTTTTATCCATTAGAAATTTTATGCTGGATTTATATAATTTTTTACTTTTCTAATTTTATTTTCAGCTTATATTCATTTTTCATTTATATAGAAATTTTTTTGAAAGTGAAGAATTTCAACGAACTTGATTAAAATAGGAAAATGTAACTGATATTATTCAAAGACTGGTTAAAACAATCAGGAAGGTTTATTTTATTAACAGACCAGAAATTAGCATTAGCTAAGTTTCTTATCTTCTTATTCTTATTATAAAAAATGGTTGTTTATACTTTTATCAATTTTCCGCTATTGAATGCAAAATTAGACAAAGTAATCTTTTGTAGAAATATATATGGTTTCATTTGCAGATATTATGTGAATTTTTATTAGCATAAGATTCCTTGTAGTTTTCCTTTTTAATTACTCCTTTCCTTACCGAGAGAATCACTACTACCCCGAAAAAGAAATGGCTTAATAATATAATATTGAACAAAAGGTGGAGTTCACACACACACATATATATGATTTTCTTTTAAATTTTACTTTGAGGTCGATTCTTTTAAATGTGGAATATTTTTCACAATGTGAAGAATCATTCGAGGCAGCAAGAAAGATTTTCGAAAATTTATCTCTTTTGGCTGAAATGTAATTATTTTTGGTTCAAAATGTAAATGTTTGATTGAAAATTATTCTATTTTGGTTGAGGATTCAAGTATTTTGTTGAAAATTCGTTTGTCCTGGTTAAATAAAACTTGCTTTGAATTACAATAAAAATAGCTTTCAGTAGAAATATCAGCTGTTACATTTTTGGTTGTGAAATCATCCTTTAAAATTTGGTGTAAAATTTTTGTTGTCAACTATTTGGTTTCAAATTGACATTTTTTTTTAAATCGTTTGTTTTATAGTATACTGAAAATTATAGATATGATGTTATATCATTCTATATTTACCAATAGAATCAAGGAAAATGGCAAAAGCGAGGAATAGAGTACCGGCGATGTACCTCATTTTTCCTTATGGTATGTACCGACCCAAAAAAATATCCACGTCGCAAATAAAGGGCCGCTAGTCAAAATCTCATTCGACAACCTAAATTTAAACTCCAAGGCTATGCTATACCTGTATGTTATAGAACAAATATCGGCAACTGTAAAATTATATCAACATACGCTCATAGTTTAAACGAAGGTTCCAGAAAAACATATGTATCTTTAGTAGTACAAGTTTATCTCTTTCAAGCCTTCTATTATTGTACATATCTATATAATGAATTCATTTCATGTGATATCGCTTCTCGTATTTTTAAGTAATGAACAAATTTGAAATTCTTCCTAAACTATTTTAATTTTTTATACACTACGTTTTAATTTTACGATCAAACGAATTTACGTGTAAATGAATTGCGATCTTAATTTCATGCAGCGCCTCCCTCGAAGATCATTACATGTAGGAGTGTCCTTGTTATGTGGAAATTTCTTAACGTTTAGAGTTTAAATTTGAAAATATTCACGCGATAGAGCATATGGGCGATGCCATGGACACGTATATACTTCAGTGTGTTTAGAGCATAATATCCATAAAAAGGTTTATTTCTTAGATCAAGAAGGTCAAGAAGTTCCTAGCTATAGGTGCAGAGCATTTCATACATACGCTGAGTACCTAGCACACATAATATCCGGGTGTCCCACTAACGCGGAAATGACGTAACTCTACGGACATAATGCGGCCCTAAGAGTGCTTTATTACCATCTTTGTCGCTCTCATGGTGATGGCCGCGAACTGGCCCTGCCGAACGCTCCAAGGGAGATAGAGTCACTTGTCCAAAACGCGAAGGCCTGAGATCGTTCTCCAAGACTTCGAAAAATGAACTTCATTCGTGATTGAATTCTCGGCTCTGCCCGAATACAACATCACTACTAAGGAGACGGAAAAAGATGATAGGTATCAAGATTTTGAAAGAGAGCTGCAACGATTGTACCCAAAATGCATGCCACAAATATGCCAAGGCACCTGCGAGATGGATGCAGAAACCCGTCATCCTTGGCTCGCTTTGGGTCCGCAAGACACACGAGGGTTTCACCGGCCTGTCGTTGTGATTTCATCGTGCTAAATGGCAGTTGCTCCTAGTGGGACCCTCCGATGGTTGTTCAACTCTTTTTTCATTATCAAATACATATTGTGATGCGGTAATTTGTACCCCGCACAGATACATCTAAAAACTATAAAATTCAGCTTCAAAAATCATTTTACTGAGCATATGAGTTTGAAATCACGGATCAAATCCACAGGCTGTCTGCAAACGGTACTATACTAGATGAGAATATAAGAGTTCTACGCCTAGTATTTAAAAGAATTCAACCCTTTGTTTGTAGTTTCGTTTATTATATTTAATTTCAAAGATTGCTCACTTCAAGAACAACTTAAACTCAAGATGAGATATTAGCCTAGAATATGAAAGTTCGACGACTAATGTCACCTCATAACTTCATGATTAAGTCTCTGTTCTTGCTAGTAATTTTCATAGACTCACCTTGCCTTCTACATTAAATTAAGCAAGTTAAAATAGAAATAACTCATCATCTGTCAAAAACTAGGGAGGATAGGTCATCCGAGCGGAACCACAAATTGTCAGACCACGGGGTTCCAAGTATATAATTCTCCGTATTTATTCTAATTTCTTTCGTATACCTCTTGTTATTTCATATTCAACTCGAGTAGAAGGATGGATCAAACACCATCATACATCAATAACAACAACTGTCAGATCCTACGAGGTTGACTGCATTTGATGTCTGCTGTCACTAGGAACTACGATGAAGAGATTTCCCTAGCGCATGCGTAGTGGATGGGATTCCCGCACGTTCAAGAGCGCTCAGAAAAATAGGAGCAAGCGGCCGCGGTGAATCTGCATGCCGACACAAGTCAGCCCCACCCCCGGACCATCGACTATCGTTAGACGACGAAGGCTTGCGTAGCATATAACGCCTGCAGACTTTGCTCCACCACGCTGATGGAAACCGAACTTGGCAGTTGTTCTTTTCTTTAATCGTTTGTCTCACTCAATAATTCTACTCTCTCACGCGAGCGGCGCTCCGACTCTTCTGAGAGGGAGAACGGGGACGCCACTCTGAATATTTATTTGTAATTCCAAGCTCCAAGTGAGTACCTCGTGGCGACGAGCTAAAAGAATTCTAATTGGAACAGAATAAAATTACCAAAAAGAGAGGAATAATAAGAGGTCGACCTAGAGGCGGCCGGGTACTGCCAGGTGGGTTCCCTTAATCTCGGTAGTTTAGCTAAATAACTTCTTTCATTTCAACGTCCTGTGCCGAACTGGTAAGAACACGCCGTTGAAATTTGTTAGTTGCTGACCTGGGGCAAGGTCATTATTGTTGAATCGCGCTCAGGGTTTGATGTAGTTTCTAGGTTATCATGGACCCCCACTCGTGCGGTAAATTTCTTAGAGCTCAGAGAAATATAATTAATAATCTAAACTGTCAAGTGGTCACTCACACCACTGTATCTAAAGAAAGTGTGTTGGTTTCAAAATGACGGTACGTATCACGCGGTACTAGATATCGGCGTTTCCAGAAAATAACTCTTGCTGAGTGGGGCTAAACCCCACTCATTGTAATTATGTGTTGTAAATATTGACGCTCATACTAAAGTTGATCTAAGTATATATAAAGTGAAAGCATAATGTGTGAATTAAACTTTATTCTCACACTGCGATATTCCTCACCGGCCCACTCTGCTGGAGCTTTCGGGCAAACTAGTGATGAATTAAATTAAAATGAAATTAAAGTTCCGAAGAAAATCCATGTCAGTTACCTTTTGATAGTTTTAATGTAGGAAAACTATCTGGCGCCCTCCAGGCATTTCTCAGACTCATTCTGAGTCCACATTAAAGTATACATAAGAGTCAAATTATTGAAAATAAAAATAATCGGCAAAATGCAGGCTATAATATATAAAGTTACATGTATGTTTGCATGCATGTTGCCGCGTTAAATGCAAACGCGGGCATGAATTGTCAACAAACTTTCCATGTACACTCCTAAGACTACTTTAGTTTCTACTAAACTGTTCGTAAACGTTTCTTAGCGCAACGAAACTAAAATAATGATCCAGAATACAATTTTCACTTTATTTTGTAGTATATGAATAAGCACACCCTACCCAGTTCGGCAGAATGGCTTCTCCGTGAGTTTTAATGGGGTAAGAAACAACGGGCCTGGGTATTCCGTCATGATACTAGAGGAGTGGAGGAACGGTAACCGTCGCTTCGGTGGCCACCGCCAGCCTGATCGCATCCTGCAAGCGTTTACCATAACTCTTCCGCGCGCCTTGTCACGGGCGCTTCCTGATTCTGGATTTAGGCGCGATAAATTGGAGAGGCAAGCCCGCTTTCGATAGTGGGTGAGGCAGGAATTTCCTGCTTCGGCAGGCAAACGAATCCAACTGCCCGGAGGGTTTCCCAGAGGGGAGCAAAATAGCGTGAAGACAAATAAGAAAAAAATGTCAAGGCGCAAGATGAGAATAATGAGGCGAAAGAACGTTGGTGACTGAACCTGAGCCCTACATGCCTTGATACTACAAGAATTCAGGAAAACAAGTTCCTAGGCAGCGCTCCGATTAACTTTCAAATAAAAAAATAATAATATTAACACCAAAATTGATATACGGAGAAACACCGATTAATGGTTAAAAAATTAACAACACAAGAATAAATATATCCCTTCTGGCCACGAGAGTGTATCGGAGTGATTAGGGATACGAAGGCAATTGTGGAAGCACTTCGGCCGAGATGATGAATCCTTGAATACGCTAGACTGCTCAGCTACTTTGGTTCCAGAATCCTCTACTACTCTAGGAAAGTGCAAAATCGAGTGAAAGCTGAGAGGGGCTCAATTGTTGATCCCTGACAGCGACCCCCGACAATTTAACAAAGTTATTTATATATTATTCACACTTCACTATATAACTCTCAACTTATGGCTATTTCAAACTCTGAATTATTCTTTAAACTTAAACAGAGTTTTCATTAATACCGCAGCAGAATGCGAGGTTCAAAAGAAGCGCTATAACACGGAAAGAGCGGGAATTTCCAAGTATCTTTGAAGTGCGACTGGGCGGTTAGAGGAAAGAGTGTGAGGGAGCAGACGAAAAAATCTCTCTTCATCTCCACCAGCTCTACAAAGCGAGGGCAAGTAGGAAAAATGGTTCTTGCAAATGAGTCATAAAATAGAGGAGAACAAAAGTCATACTGAAACACCGGACAATATTTGAATTGAACCCTCAGAGCACGGACTGGTAGACTCGAAGAAAATACCCAGGCCATATTGGATGCAATTGAATTCAAAATTCTCTCAGTGTCACTCAACTCTAAGCCATGACTTAGAACAAGTATTTTATTTAGAATCGCTCATCCTAAGTGAACTGGGAAATATTTCTAAAAAGTAAAAAACTAGTTTACTTTCAATTAAAAGATCTAAAACTAAATGAGTTTGAAATGGAATATCCAAGACTGATACAGAATAGGAATAGAAGTTGAGAAAAAGGGTTTTAATATTGAACAGATTTAGAACCACCTATGAAAGCACTCCTTTGGTGCAAACATTATCTACAACCATACTGTTTTCAGTTTTATATATAAGTGTTAATAGTCGTCATATATAGTTATTTCTTAAGAAAATGTGTTCTTTAAAAAAAATAGTTTCAACAATTCCAACTATAGAACAATTTATTCCTGAACTAAGAATCAGAAAAGTTGTAGAGAACGAGACACTGGAGATTCAGAAGTCCGCGTCCGCCTTGACGGCGTGAAATGTATAATTGCGGAACTGACGAATTGATATGCAAGCTTTTATGCATATGCATGGTCTTTTTATATATATATATACATATAGAATACGATTATCAATACGATTATCAATACGATTACCAATCACAGCCAAGCAGATGACTGCTACGTCCTCCCTTTGAGCTTAATGTTCGCAAGGACGACTTGAAAAACCATGGCCATTTTTTAACAACTCGTCCTGCAAACACTGAACTCCCCACAAAGACATGTCTAACACTCCTTGTGATCTAATATACTATTAAAAAATGCACTTTCAATATCAGTCTTCATTGTGTAAAACAATCCACTGCAACAGAGTGCACGGAGAAGAATGGAGGGTCAAAGTTAGAGAGTCAACATTTAGAGTTAGTCAGTTCTTCTATATCGGCGAAAGGGCCTCCCGTCATTTTTTCGACATAGAGAGACTCCCATTTTATGGACAGTGTGACTGTTCAAAGATGTTCAGATTCACTATCAGGATAATCAAGCTATCCTCCCGGGATGGTCAATACGATTATCTTGTAGTCATTAATTTCAACCATCCGCGGAAGAGCAGATGATCAGTCGCGGAGAGCCAATCCTTGCACGTCAATCATGCGCCTGAAAATTGAAAGGCCAAGACCATTTCCAGTGTGAGCGAATTTTGTTGAGCTGTTCAGTATCGTATTTGCTATTTAACGTCAAATTTGATGCTTCCAAGGGATTAAGAACAAAGGCGTCATTCGGCGATCAGCTATCAATTTTTTGTCATCGAGTCGTTTCTTACTGAAAACGTGCTTGAAATCTTTCAATTCAGTGCAGTAACAACATGTCCTTAGCCTCTTTTGCTCTAAACAATATATTGTCAATTTGCAGTGTTTGTGTATATAAAATCATGCTTCATACACCTCGCTCACCACAAATAATAAATAAAAAATGCTTTCAGATTTTATGTATTTTATATAAATTTTCAGGTTTTACAGGTTCCACTTAATTTTATAATTTCCAGTCTCTTATAAGAGATCACTCTCCGTCAAACTGTAAAATTTATCCCCCTGGCATACGTGTAAACCCTCTGGTTTCCAAAAATCGAGTAACCTTAATAATGACAACGAAATATTAAATATCATTTTTGCAACAGCCACCTCAAAAGTTTACGTTTTCATGCTTCTGAATGGTGCCAAAAGGGCCTTATTTGAGCAGACTGTGTGCGAAAACATTTTCGCGCATGCACAGTTTAAAGATGGCTTACTTTAGGCACTGGTGAAAAAGCTGCGCATGCGCACTTTCGAGATAAGGTACTTTAAACACTGGCATAGGTAACTTCAAACACTGGTTTTCGCATATTTTTGAAATAAATTTAGATTTAACTCGCACAAATCTTTTAATGATTGAAGTTTCGTTTTTAAGGTTTCGTAGTCGTTTCCGTCTGTCGTACAAACGGGCATAAGCGCCAAAATTTTTTTTTTCATCACATTTTTTTTACATAATTTTTTTCAAACATTTTTTTTCTCCAAATTTTTTTTCAAACACTTTTTCACAACATTTTTTTCAAACATTTTTTTTTCAAACTTTTATTCAAAAAAATTTGTTTACATAATTTAAAAATATTTTCTTTTAAGATGAGTATTTTTCGTTAACTCCTCGTAACACAACTTTTTCTGACGGGCGTTGCAAAAAATAGCGTGTGAAACACGTGCACACAGGTGATTGCTAACTCGTGTGATTGCATCACTCGCCTGCGGCTTATGCTGCGAAATTCACACTCGCACACTATCATCTACTTTGCGCACTTGTATCACAAATAACTATTGTGTCTAGATGCCCACTCATTTTTTGATTGGATCAGCGAAAGTATGTTTGTACATAATTGAAGACACCCTTATTTTAAAGGCCCATTAAGGTCAGGTTATAATTTCACATGTTTTATTCAAAATAGAAAAACTGGTCAGGGCCATATAACCAGTACTAGTCGACTGTCTGAGGTAATTCAGTCGACCATCCGAGATGATCAAATCGACACTCTATGATGATCAGTTTGGGCCTCTGTAATGATTAATGCGGCTCTTTGTGATGATCAGTTCATCTGCCTCTGGTGATCGAGTCAACTTTCTGTGATGATCGATTTGAACCTCTTTTTTAACCTTCTAGCGATATTCGCTTTAACCATCTACAAGACTGTCCAGTAGTTAACTCTCAAACATAGTCAGTCCGCACATCCAGACTGACCTTCTATTTTTTTCGGTTCGGTGGACTAATTCTATTGAATGCAATTTACAAAAAACTGGCTGATATTAGAGTTTAAAATATAACTTTCGATAAAAATGGGTTAATTCTAATGAGAAAACTGTGAATAAGTTCAATCACGTGAAAGGAGATCAATCAAAATAGCCTTCAGTAAAAAAAAAATATCAGCTAAATCATAACCTGTATCTGACTGTCGTAAACGGATCTGAGTATCATGAAAAAAAAGTTTCGATAAAGATCACCCGGAAAAGACATTAAAATGAGGTTCAAAAGTTTCATATTGTTTTAAGTATTCTCTAATACTTTTTAAATCACGTGTCTTAAATCAAAAGGACATAGAGGGAAAAGAGAGGTTCACAATTCGAACGATGGAGTGTACACTGACTTCAAGTGATTTCAGTAACTTCGTGTGGAGTCAAGTGACTTCATGCTTAATGTTCCGAAAATACATATAGAATATGCATCTTCGAACAGGGATCTTAGCAGAAAAATTAGTTAGATCCCTTTTTTCCAATACATGTACGGCAATATAATAATACAAGCATTTGAAAACTACAATATCATGTATTAGAACGTTACCCTACGTCTCGAAAATATACTTACAATACATTTAATGGAAGGTTCCAACATACATTTTTGACAGTGTACCCATAAGGAGAAAATCCTGAAACTATGGTACTTGAGGGATCTTAGCTGAATATAGGGTACAATAGGAAATATAGAGACAGGTCTGTGGGACCTGAAAATGTGATTGTCAAGAATTTGGAAAATTTTCTAAAACGCATTCGGGTGAATGATTTGATAATGGCTCAGTGAAAAAGCTTAGACGTCGAGAATCTATTAGACTTAGGAACGGAATAGGGGTATTAGTTCCTGTCGCCTATAAGCATGAGTAAGACAGGATGTAACGTACGTGTAAACGTGATATTTCAACGATTGCGACGCGCCCGCAATTGCATAACGCCCGTGGCCCGTGACACGCGTAATGGCGCCGTGTGTCTCCATAACGTGTAACGTGTCACGTGCCGACCAGAAATTCACCACACTTTTCACACGGCATCCGTAAATTGGCCTCGAAATAGTACCGACGCGTTTCCGCGACAGCGGGTGCAACTTTCACTCATTTTAGGTCATTCGGGTATCATGAATTTCGACTGATGAAAGCCCCGCGAAATTATCTGGTCATTCATTCGAATTAAAAACAGATGTAACAAATCAATGCAACAAAATTAACGATTCAAACAAATTTATTCGAATTATTATTACACAGACTGGGATTTTATTTCCTAAAATTAAAAATATAAAGAATTTAAAAATTCGTTATTAAAAAAAAATTTAATATTAAGCTTAAACGTTCTTTAAACAATAATTAATCATGAATAATTTCAAATAGAAAGCGTTTAAAATTTTTCGATATATATTGAACGTATTTGAATTAGAAAAGATCCAAATCAAACAATTTTAAATTGGGTAAAAGGATTTCGAAAAAAGACAATATTTCGAATGGAAAGAAAAGGAACTGAACTTGCATTAATTCTAAACAAAAGCGTTCAAGATTGCACGTATTTGAAATAGAAAACTAAATTTTGAAAGTCGAAGCTTCTGAAATTCTACAATTGCAGCCTCATAGAGGGAGGTTCTTGATGACCTACATTTTTAAATCTACTTTTTGGACATATTTCGATATAATTCGACCCCAGGAATTCGAAAATGTAACTTTTTTCTATTTAACATATCTCGAAAATATCCATCGTCATGAAATTTTCACGAATTGTAGCTCCAATTGATGTACAGGTCTCAAAGGGTTTTGAGATAGATCGGACATTTGGAAGTGATTTCTTTTGCGTTTTTAAGGAAAAAAAAGTTGCAATGTTTGTATGAGAAAAACGTTTTTGATATTCAAAATACAACGATACTATAGATGATTTATTTGGTCACGTCTTCGAGACGCATCGATCCACCTATTGTGGAACCTTTTTATGACTTACTGGTACCTTTTTATAAAGTTAAAAAAAAATGATTTATTCTTTTTATACGAGAAAAATTTTGTTGATTTTAGGAATACTGCAGTACTATATGTGATATATTTGTTCGCGTCTTCTAGATGCGTCAAGTGACCTATTGAAGAACCTTTCATGTTCTCTTATAATCCAGCAATACCTATTTATAATTTTTCAAAATATGCTGTTTATTTTGTTTATATGAAGACAATGTTTTTGATATTGGGAATATAACAGTAATATATTTGATTTAATTGTTCGCGTCTTCGAGACGTATCAATCGACATGTTGTGGAACCTTTTATGACCTACTTGTACCGATTCATGAAGTTAAAAAAATTTGACTATTCTGTTTATATGAGAAAAACTTTGATATTAGGAATACTATAGTACTATATCAGATATCTTTGTTCACGTCTTCGAAATGGGTCAAATGACCTATTGACGAACCTTTCATGTCCTCTTATGATCTAGCAATACCTATTTATATTTTTTGTAAAAACATTGTGTATCTTGTTTATATGAGATAAACTTGTTTAAGATGGTGAATACAACAGGACTGTATCTGATGTATTTTATCGCGTTTTAGAGACCCTTCGATTGACTTATTGAACAAATTTTCATGAACTTCCATGATCTACCACAGTGTTTTTAACATTTTTAAATAAAATTATTCACCTTGTCCATATGAGGAATTTTTTTTTAGTATTGGGAATATAACAGTACTGTATTTGAGGCAATTCTTCATGCTTCTTCAAAATGCGTTAATTGACCTGTTGATTTTCTCTCTGATGTTCTGAAAATAAGATTTTCGATAACACCAAAAAAAATACTGAAAAATATTGAACGTATCCATTTCTTTCAATTTGTTAGAGAAAAGCCTCCCGCTATGAGGAAGCAAATTCATTTGATACCTACGAAAAAGCAAAGTGTTCATAAAATCAGTACAAAGATATACACCCATAGTGAATACACTCATAGTATTTTGCGTCAAAAAATAAATTCGCCCTCATTTTCCACATTCAAAACGAAAAAAATTTCAATTACAAACCTTTGAATTTCAATTATTCTAAAAAAAGTACAAAAAAAGCAATTTTAAATGGGAACAATTAAAATTCAACAAATTTCTACTATTCATCGTTCAAATTTAAACGCATCCAAACTTCGTTTACAACTGAGAAAAATTGTAGTCACCAAGAATTGCGGTATTAACAATTTTTTATACTCAAACGCTTTAAGATTTCAATTATTTTGAGTGAATTTAAATTAAACCAATTTCACTTACAAAATTAAAACTTAATTTAGCGTTCAACATAAAAATTTCAGAACTCCAAAATTGTAACCATTCGAATTTAAATAAATAATTCAATCACTAAGGTATCAATTTCAGATAGTTTAATTTCAATCTTTTTTTATTATTTAAAACGCAATTTTTAACTTTGTAATTTTAAATCGTGTAATTTTCAACACTTCATTTAGTATTATTATTCATTCTTGAAATTTTTCAATCAAATATTTTTCAATTTTAAATTATTCATTTTTTAAATCTTCAACTAAAAATCTGACACTTTTAAGAGATTACATTGAAACTTAAAAATGTTAAATTATTCATTTTTTTATATCTTCAACTAAAAATTGGACAACTTTAATATATTACATCAAAACTTAAAACTAAAAAAATATATATAAAGCAACATTGCTATATATGATTCCAATGTTTGAAATAGCAGAATTTTAAGCTTTTCAATTCGATTTTTTTAAGTTGCGTTTGACGTGTTCAATAGTTCAAAATTTGAAAATAAAATTTTTTCACAGCATATATATTTTGTTCATTATAATCGGTTGAGCCGTCTTCGAGAAAAACTTTTTTTATGTTGTCTTTTCCGCTCCATAACTTCAAAAAAACACGATTTCAAGGTTAACGTTTTGGAAAGTTTTATGTCACATATGCATTGATTTGGGCCCGATACGGGCGCGACGTTTATAATAATTCTCATCTTGTTAAGCGCTTTTAGCTTATATCTTCCACGGACTTTTGACATTAAAAGTAACAGTATAATTTGGTGCCTTTGTGATATAACATTTCCTCAAATATTAACCTATATATCGCATTTTTTTTGCAATTATAGTGACGGAAAGGAAAATAAAAATTTAATTTTTCTTTAAAACAACGCAACCGATTTTAATAAACAAAATATATTTCCAGAAAACCAATGAGACAATGTTCGAGAAAAATTGGAACAAAATCTTGAAAAAAAAAGAGTTGAAAATTTTGAAATTTTTTTGTAACCATGACGTCCCACTTCGATTAATTTGAAAAAAAATATTTGGAAGTAGGAAACTTGAGAATATTTGAAAAAATTGGAGGCGACACTCAAAAACATAACCTCGACAAGTTTTTATGGGTATTTTTGGTCAGAATCTCTTGATATTTTTTTTTAAATCTCACTGAACTTTATGAAAAGTGTATTTTCATTCCAATCGGTTCTTTGGTTTAAGAGAAAGATGCCTTTTTTAATTTTCATGCCCTTCCACAACTTCCAAGAAAATTTAATTTCGAGGTTCAGATTTGCAGGATTTTGTATTCACACTGATGTCAGTATCTAGTGCCAATATAGACTTGGTACGTGCGCGGGCAATTTTTACATGCTTACCCCTAGGCCCTTAGAAGTGGTACCATTTTTTTCTTTCAATTTGAAATGGCCCCGAATGATTTTTATTTGGCCTAAGAAACCAAATTTTTATGAGGCCTAAGCGACCAAATCTTGAAAATAAAGAATATTAGGGTCCACAGCTGAATATAGGGTACAATAGGGATTATAGGGACCAGTCTGTGAGGCATGATACTGAGATTCTGAATCCAAAAAAAAGTGTCATCATTTCAACTTTAAAAGGAACAATTTTTAAGGGTGCCTATAGAAGCCTAGAGGAGAAGTTGCTATATAAGACACGTTTTTTTGAAAAAAGAACATGCTTTTTTGAAGTGTTTATTTCTTTTCTTTTTTTAAAGTGGACAACCCTCGCCCTAAAATGCGGCACTAGATGGTATTCTCGAAGCGTGGTCCCTCTATTTCTGTCCAATGGAGGAATCCGCGTCGAATTCTATCTCCTCGAACCGGCCAGGAGGCGAGCCAATTAGTTTGGCAGATACGTTAAATCTGTCGTATAATCGCACAAAACATGACGTGCTCAGTCTGTTATAACTTATAAAGTCTCACTTCAACTCAATAAAGTGCTCACTACCCAGGAAACAAAAATCCATTCACTTGCTTTGAATGGGTTTCGAAGTTGTTTGAATAGCGCATCTGTCACTGGAATTCCAGATTGCCGCCGATATTGGTTTCTAACAGAATTTTACTCGTTATTTTTTTTTGACAGACTTATAAGCCGCAAAAGCCTTTACATTCTCTAGAGCTAAAATATCAAAAAGAATCTAGTAGCCTTGAGTATGATTTCTTTCCGTACTGCTGAAATCCAAGTTCCAGTATATTTAAGTGTCTACCACTTAATTTATCAGAAAAAATTTTTCCATTTGTCGTTAACAATAACAAATATTTAGTATTTATAAATTTTATGTATCTAGGTGTTCCTAGAATTTCGTGGAATTGGAAAAAGGGACGGAATAGTAGTCCCGAAAATTCGACACGACCAGCCAAAACTTGAATTGCATTCACTAAGATTCGTATTGAATTTTTCTCAATTCTTTGCGTAATAGAAGAGTAAAAAATAATATTATTGAAATCGCCTTTTTTGATATTGAATTCATTTTGAATGATAAATTCCATCGAAACAAGTTTAAAAGTCTGTTCACTGTGCGGGCACATTCTCATCGCGTGCGGTTCGCTTTACTCGTAAGTTTGAGCGTGCCTAGGGCGCGCGTCTGTTTGATCTCGCGCTTCACGCTCAATAATTTATGTACATTTTTACACAGACCTTTAATTAAAGGCTAAATTATTGAAAAATGTATTTTGGTGATTTGGAATTCTCTTTCGTTAAAGCTCCTTCAGCTTTAACGAATACATTCTAATCGCGTGTCTCGCGCTTCGTACTTGACTAAAGTTTGTCCAAAACAAAAAATTTTCTACAGAATGCTGAAATATGATATTAAATGTATATTAAATTGATTTCAGTAACTCGGTACACGACTTCAGCTTTAGGCAAAAAATGTTGCCGTCAAACATTTTATTGTATCTTGTGTCATTTTTCTATAAATTAAAATTTTTTTTTTTTTAATGGTATTTTTTGCGAAAAAAACGAAAACTACGTGTCTTATCAAAAAATGTTCAATTAGAACTTCGTAGATTCTTTTCAGGTGAAAAATTTTTTTTCGTTAATTTTTTTTCGTTATGCTTAGTTTCACTGAAAAATAATAATTTGTAGACCTTTTTGAGTTGAATATTTTTGTTGATTAACAATTTATCGTACCTTGCGTAGTTGCACAAAAAAAATGAATTTCTTATTTTTAATAACATTTTTCACTATTGAGACAAAAAATATGCGGTTGATGAATTTATAAAGTTATACTTCTTGTTTAACATGTTAAATAATTATTTAAACAATTTTAATTTGTTAAAACAATCTTTTCTCCTGTAAATCGTGAAAAGTTAATTCTTTATGTACTCAGTGACACAATTAACGAATGTTGAGAGTAATATATTTTTTAACGATATTTGGCAATTATTTAAATGATTTTCATTTGTTTAAACCATTTTCCCCCTGTACATCGTAAGAAGTTAGTACTTTTCATCATCAATATTTTAGTTAATGAATGCTAAGAGTTACATATTTTGTGAAAAACAGTTTGCAATTATTTATAAAATGTTAATTTGTTTAAACAATGTTTTCCCTGTGAATATTGAAAAGATACTATTTTCTGGAATTAATGATTTATTGTGCCTTTTCTTAGGAAAGGTGGAAAAAATTGTATTTTTTTCGAATATCTTACACTATGTCGCTTATTATTCAAAATTATCTTATCTCAGAAATTAAACCCCAATTTTTTAAACAATAATCATTTTTTTCATTATTTTTTTCAGTTACGTTATGAATAGTTATTTTTCCAAATGGATTGCTTTGATGAAAGAAAATAAATACTAATTAATAAGCGACATATTGTAAGAGATTCGAAAAAACTAGAATTTTCTCCATCTTTCCTATGAAAAGGAGGAAGTGATAGTAATTGTTTAAATAACTGCAAACTGTAGTTCACAAAAATATCATTCTCAACATTCATCAAATGCGTCATTAATTCCAGAAAATACTAAATTTTCACGATTTGGCGAAAAAATGATAGAAATAGAAATTGTTTAAACAATCATCAAATATTATTTTTGAAGTTCATCCACTATATAACTTATCCCGAAAAATATTAACTTTTTGCGATTTACTATAAAAAAAAGTGTTTTAACAAATTATAATTGTTTAAACAATTAAAAATTTGTTGAAAAATACATAGATACTTGTCACATATTGAAAAAAATTACAAATGTTGAAAAAATTCCAAAAAATACTGTCTTTAGCATTAATTGTATATAAAACTGCTATTTTGCAGTTTTTGGGGTATCTTCCGGGCACAATACATGGTAGTTCGGGGATTCAAAATTAAAATTTATTGGGTATAGATTATTACTTGGACCTTCCTTAAAAAGTGACTGAACTTTAATTTACAGAAAGTTCATGACAAGTCCTTCTTTCTTCCATTTTCTGTAAACCCGAGCTTTTCCCATTTAAAATTTAATGTTAATTTCAAAATGCCGGGGGCACGTGTTAATGTTGACCGATTTGAAAATAAATTCAATTTCTTTCTCCGGAATGCAAACAAATTGGGGGGGGGGGGATTACCAAAAATCGAATTTTTGGACCACCCTAGTGACAGACACCGAATTAATATCCATTTATCTCATTCAGGGAGTCGGAAACGCGGGGATTTGAGGAAAACTGGCCAGTTCATTTTCACATAAAACTAATACCTTCTCATTGAGATGAGAACGTAAAAAATCTATTCTCAAGTTGTCCTGAAGCGCGAAATGGTGAATATTTCTAAAAAACAGAAAACATCTGTATTAAACTCTTCCAAAATATTTTCAAATATTTAACGGCACAAACAGGTTTAATAAAAGTGTCTAAAACCTAATTGTCAATAGATATCGACGTTTTTTTTTAAATTACCGTAAGGCTTTCAGTTATATCGAGTCAGTGCGAGAATTTTTATTTGGCTAAACAAAAATTTTTTACTTAACAACAAGATAAACAATATTTTTATCCTGACTTTTCAGATGTACCTTTTTTGTAAGATCTGCGAATTGACTGAAGAAGAGCTTAAGTCAATGTAATTACTATCTAGCAATGGCTTTCAGTAGGCTGAAGTAAGAAAAAAATTGTTTATAATGTTTTAAACAAATTGATGAACAAAAGCCAGTTTTTGTGATTTGCAATGATTAGTTGTTTGAAATTCACAGTTTTTATATAGAATATGAGAGAAATGTATGCCTAATTATGATCATTTAAAAATATCTGCTGCTTGCCAGCATTATTTAAACAATTTTTATGAACAAATACACATTTTTCGTATGTCACAATGAATAGGCTCAATTTTTTTTTTGCAGAATCGACCAAAAATGTATTGTCAATGACTCCTTGCTGTCACTTTTTTTTCAAATTAACAGCAACTGGTAATTATTTCAACAATATTTATAAACAAATTCACATTTGTAACATTATTCCAGGAATAGGGCCAACTTTTTCCGTTGAGCCTGCTAAAAATGTATCGGTAGTGACTCATAGCTGCAATTTTGTTCAAATTGATACAAAATATTAATTTTTTAAACAATTTTTATAAATAAATGCACATTTTGACCATTTTTCTAAGAATAGGCTCCATTTTCTTTGCGAAATCAACTAAAAATGTATTTTCAATGACTCTTTGCTATAATACTATGCTAACGGTTAAGGAATGTTAATTATTTAAACAATTTTTATGAACAAATGTAAAATTTGGTCACTTTTGCAGGAATAGGCTTATTTTTTGCGAGGTAAGCTAACTATGAATGTCTTACTAATGACTCCTTGTTGCCTATTCCTGCAAAAGTGACCAAAATGCACATTTTTTTATAAAAATTATTCAAGAAATTAATATTTTTCAAGAATTTGAACAAAACTACAGCTAGGAGTCAATAACGATACATTTGTAGTAGGTTCCGGGACAAAATTGGCCCTATTCGTGGAATAACGTTAAAAATGTGAATTTGTTTATAAATATTGTTTAAATAATTACCAGTTGTTGTTAATTTGGAAAAAATGACAGCAAGGAGTCCTTGGAAATACATTTTTGGTCGATTCTGCAAAAAAAAAATGGAAACTACTCATTGTGACATACGAAAACTGTGCATTTGTTTATAAAAATTAATTGAATAATGCTGCCAAGCAGCCGATATTTTTAAATAATCATAATTAGACATAAATTTCTCTTATATTCTCTATCAAAGCTGTGAATTTCAAACAAATAATCATTGCAAATCACAAAAACTGGCTTTTGTTCATTAATTTGTTCAAATCATTGTAAACAATTTATTTTCTTACTCTTAACCTACTAAAAGCTATTGATAGATAGTGATTACACTAACTTAAGCTCTTCTTTAGTCAATTCGCAGATCTTACAAAAAAGGTACATCTGAAAAGTCGGGATAAAAATATTGTTCATTTTGTTATTAAATAAAAAATTTTGGTTTAGCCAAATCAAAATTCTCGCACCGACTCGACATACCCGAAAGCCTTGTGGCCATTTAAAAAAAACGTCAAAATCCATTGAAAATTAGGTAGATAGACTTTTGTCCACAAAAAGTGCTTTTGGCTACACTGTGCGATCACGGGTTCGATCCTTGTTGCTTACGGATTTTTCAATTTACTATGCTTTAACCATAAGATTAGAATATTACGAAAAATATATCTATGAAATAATTCCGAATATACTTCATATTTATATCACGGCTATTATTTTATTTTCCCTGCTCATTTAAAACCTGCATTACTGCTACCAGCGTTACAGGTCCAAAGTAGGGGCTAAATTTCGACTCGGCTGACCTTTATCTCTAAACTCTCGTAATGATCCAGAAGCAATTGACATTTAATATTTTCTCTCATTGTCTCTCAACCCCAATTCAAACTTCCAATCTAAGAAATTTGAACTTCTCAAGAAGAAGACAATAAGAACATAATAAAAAATTGCATCCTCTATCAATCAGCACGTGGAGGAATCCAAAGCCATCTTCAAGTTTTGAAATTCGTTCTCTCTCTCTCTCTCTCTCTCTCTCTCTCTCTCTCTCTCTCTCTCTCTCTCTCTCTCTAGACAACTTTATGACTTTATGTGAAATGATTTATCTGTTTTTCCTCTCTCTCACTCTCGCTTACCCCGGCCACTTTCTTTCATGATAGAACAAAGAAATCGCGAATGATTCCGAGATGGGTGGCGTGCGGTTCGTGATGTTGATGTCTGCGAAGTAAAGATTTTCAGCCTTCGGCTTTATTGGGGGTCGTTGGTGTTCTGTGCGAGCACGAAAGAAGAGAGGTCGAAGGAGGGAAGCTATGCAAATTGGTTGGCGGTGTACTTGGTCGGAACCACCCGGGCCCTAGTACACTACCTGTGTACGTACTTGCTCTCTCCACCGTTGCGTTCTTGTTCGTGGTGGATCTCCCGGCGATTAATGTTGTCTGGAACAGAAACGAGCGAGCGCGGATTCTATTCGATTCAGAGAAGAAAAAGAGAGATTCTGCTATCTATCGCGCGGCCTCGACAGAAAAGGGTCGCATAGTTTTGTCGTGGGCGCCACCGCACTACTAACGGTTTCTTCATATTCTTATACCACACACGATACTTTCCTAGAAGAAGGTCTACCAGGATATCAAGTTCAATCCTGAAGTTGATCTCCAACTCACGCGAGTACTATACTTTTTTCAATACTTATTGCATTAGGACCAATGAGGAGAATGTGCAATATGTTTACATTGAGGAAATTTGGATGTTCACCTCCAACCAAGAATTCAAAAAACTCAAAAGAACTTAAAAGCCTCAGGGTGGCCGCAAAACTTCATTTTCTAAATTCACTGACTTTTTCCTGACCAATTTTTCATTTTCTTGTAACATTTTTGACATAGAATCTTCTATAAACGGAATACAACAATTTTAGGTGAAAGTTAAAAAATGTATTTATTTATTCTCACCAAAAAAGATGACGCTCCTATAATAAAGGATGAATTTTCAATTCAAAAGAACTTTCTTTCAATAAAACAGTAGAATTTTCGACCAAAAATTACGACTTTTCAATAAAATAGTTGGATTTTCCACAAAAAAATGAAATTATTGAGAAAATAATTGAATTTTGAACCAATTACCTTAATTGTCCACCTACGAAGATGAATTTTCAACCAAATAGTCGAATTTTCAAACAAAAAAGATTAAACTTGAACTAAAAAGTTTAATTTTGAAGAACAGGAAATTAAGTTTCATTTTGAAGAACAGAAAATTAATTTTTAACCAAGCAGTTGTGTTTGAACCCAAATAAAACAATTTTCGAGCCAAAACGTTGAATTTGTAGCAAAAAAATTAATCCTGAACAAAAAATGTAATACTTGATATTTCCACCAAAAAATATGAAATTTCTTCCAAAAGAGATGAATTTTAAAACCAAGAGGACGAGTTTTCAAACAAGAAAATTAATTTTCTACCAAAAAAGACTAACTTTCAACAAAATACATGAATTTTCAAACTAATAGTTATAATTATTATAATTTTGTGCTTTATTCTTCAAAAGCCCCCAATTTTTTCTTCAAGCCTCTACAACTTTTGACTTGAATGAGATATTTATCGTCTTATTTCTGATTTTGATAGCTTTTATTGCCTTCTTTTGAAATCTACCGAAAAACTTAAAAGACGTTAAAAGTTAACAAACTGGCAAAAAAGTTGAATTTTTAAGCCAAAAGGATGACTTCCCAACGAAAAAGTAACTTTTGAAACAAATAGTTCGACTATCTACAAAAAGGGTTCAATTTTTACCAAAATATATACATTCTAAACCATATGGTTCAATTTTCATACTCAAAATATTAATTTTCTGCAAAAAAAAGTTAATTTTCAACCAACTGGTTGATTTTTCTATCATTCTCAACCAAAAAAAAAAAAGAATTTTCAACAAAAAAGTTAAATTTGTAACAAAAAAAGTAATTTTCAACCGAACAGTTGAATTTCCTAACAAAATATTAAAATTTGCTACTTCCCCCCCCCCCAACCACCCCCCCCAAAAAAATGAATTTGAGATAAAATAATTAAATTTTCAACTAAAATTATGAATCTTCAACCAAATAACTGAATTTTTAACAAAATACATTAATTTTCAACAAAAATAAATGAATTCCCAACGAAAAACATAGCAGTCGATATTATTTCAACCAACAAATATTTTTATTTTAAATGAATCACAGTTGAATTCAACTAAAGAAGACGAATTTTCAACAAAATAGCTATATCCTCAAACAAATTAGATTACTTTTCTATCAAAAGAGTCGAATTTTGAACAAAAAAAAAGAGATTTTTTTACCAATAGAGATAAATTTGGAAACGAGAAAGCCAAATTTTGAACCAAGAGAGAAAAAAAAATTCCACTAAACTGTTGAATTTTCAATTTTGAAGCAAAACTCATGAATTTTCGGCCAAGAAGTTGCATTGTCAACTAAAATACATGAATTCTGAACGAAAAATATAACTGTCCTACAATCCTCATTTAACAGAAAATATACAAAAACACAAAGTAACTTCAAAGCAACTAAAACTAAAGTTCCAAGTTACTGCAAAAATCTTAACTAAGGTACGTTATAAGGTACTTTTTAAAATAGTAACGAAGTTATCCTACGAGTTACAAATAGCGTAAGTTTTAAGTAACTTAGTTACTTGTAACAAATAACTACCCAACTCTGAACCTTATTGCCATCGGTTTGCAACAACAAAAATCATTTTAATCCCTTAAGATTCTCATTTTCCAGCATAAAAAATATATCCTATAATTGAAAATTCTTCTTTTTTCAAATAATTCAATATAAAATCATTCTCTGCACTATCGTACTCTATTTGAAAGGTTTTAATTAGGAGTCTAACTAACAATATGCAAACTTAATTACATGTGCTTCGTAATTAACTGTTCAATAAATCGATGTCTCAAATGTCAAAGGATGCAGGGAATTGCCTTTATAGGGTAATCGGTACAATCGTTGCCCCCCCCCCCCAATGATTGGCCACCTCATTTAAATATGCTTAGATGCAACAATATTCAGTAATAAGACTACTAATAAATAGTGCAGGATGAAGCGCAAACAATTCCGCAGCGTATTTGACAAGCTAGGTTAGTGCAGTTTAGTGTGTTTAAATGCCAGAGTAAAATAAGACCGGTAATGCTGAATGAGTAAGGAATTTAAACGAAAAGCCATTGATTTCAGGAGTGTCCACGTGTTGAAAATTATTATTTTTTAATAGTTATGATAGATTTAACTAAAAACTTTTGGATTTTAATGGAATTTGGTGATTAAAACTACACGATAGTAGTATTCTGTATATTAATAAATTGGTGAACAATCCACGATCTCGTGAATTATGCGGAAACATAGTGATTGGCCACAATATTTAAAAAGGATATAATTACTATCTTTGCAAAAATTCATTCAACATTGTTTAAACTTTTTGTAGACTATGTATATAATTTTTTGTCACTTTGTCTTACGAATAATTACTGGAGTCCAGTCAATGATTATACGATTTAGTGGCTAATCACTGTGCTTTCAAAATCAGTAATCTATAACCTGTTTTGGCCAACAAGGTGGCCAATGACTGTATTTCACTACATTTCAGTGGCCAATCATACAATTATTGGCCTATGCTAATCACAATGTCTTCATGGCCAATGATTGTATTTTTTGACATTATTGTTAATTTCTTTAAATATAAATTATCCACTACTTTTAACGCTGAACTTATTATGGTAATTTAAATCTTTATAAAATTGATTATCCATCTGTGTATTTTAGAATTTCGTTCGACGCTCATTGTGTTTTTTTTTTAAATTGTTAAACTGGAAAAATTCCTTAAGCGGCTAGTGATTGTCCTCATTACCCTATCTTTGAGTTCTCTATAAGCCAAGAGCTTGGAGAAAAATTTCTTCAAGTACATTCTACAAAAAGTCTCGACAATAAAATTGTAATCATGACAATTGTGTTACATACAGTACTACAATAATTCTGGTAACTGTCGTCCACTTGGTCTCATACAAAGGAGAACGCAACTGGAGGAACATGCACTCGGAGAATTATAGGAGAGATTTGAAGGAGAAGAAGAAACCCTAGATGCAGTAGAAATTCCAGTCTGGCATAAAATTGCTGCCAACCTCGGTATGCTCCACGTCTATTATTCGGAGCAGTAACGAAAGACTTAGTGGCTCGTTCTGAGCCGTCGACGCGCCAAATAGTTATAACAGAGATTAAGTTCTCCGAATGCCCGCAAGACAATGTTGCTGAATTATACATCTCTACCAATATATTCTATCACTTTTGCAAATCAATCATATACATTAAGAGAAAAAAATCACGATAACAATAGTACATTATGCACCAAGGGGAAGAAGAGGGACTTTATTGATTATGAATAATGTTTGCAGAATAAGCAGCAAATTCATTCACAATTTGAAAATAAACTTCCTAAAAACCTCATTAGAGACAAGAATAACACAATGAAAAAAACAGGGAGAAAAAGGGAAAAAGTCCACCAAAATCAACCTCTCACTTTTTCCATTCTCCGTCCTTTTTATACTACGATGGGACCAACATGTTTCGAAGTCATATTTAGACTCCCTCATCAGGGATTATTTATAGGGAATAACTAAAGGTATGAAAAACCAATAAAACCTGTACAGAAAATATTTTAAAAAAATGTCAATACAATATTTGATTAAGTTTAATGTCATCAATTATATTTATTGAGGAATTGATTGTTTTTTAAAGAAGAAATCTGTCTATTTTTCAGCAAAAAAGTTAATTATCTAGCAAATAGTTAATTTGTCATAAAATAGTTAAATTTTAAAGGAAATAATTGAATTATGAAGATAAAATAATAATTTTGAATAAAAATGTTAATCATGTATGTATGTATGTATGTATGTGGTTGGTGTAATCGTAATGTAATCACAGCGGGGTACTCCTACCGTGGCATTCAGAACTTTGCTCCTGAACCTTGAAAGAAGAAAGGACCACCGCCGGCCGGCACCCCGCTGTCACTTTACACCAACACAGCCATGCACTGAGCTCAAAATTCATATTCTTTAGTTTCGGACAAGTTTAATTTATGAATTTTATTTCATCAATTTTTTGCATCACTGTAGGTGCCTAGGTATTTCTCAATATTGTGTAGCTCTACTGTAATTATTTTGAGCCAAAGTGCAACTTTGTACTGTAGTAAGTAAGGATGAGTGTGACTTGCTTAACTGAGGCCTTCCTAAACGAAACCCAGAGTTTCATTTCCTGATCGATGATGATCAATTTTAACAAAGTTTGCCAATTATTATTCGAAAGACGAGTTGCCCGAGTTCATATTTCCGACTCTTTTTCTCTTTTTCTCTTTTTCTCTTTTCCCCTTTTCCCCTTTTTCCCTTTAGTAAACTTTTTACCTTTTTTCAAGAATTCTTCTTTTTCCCTTTTCGCTTGCTTGAATGCCAACTGAATTAATAGAACCCAATGAGAAAATTCATCTTAAAAATGCTGCTATTTGCTTGAAAATTCATTTTTTTTCTTAAGAATTATGTTTTTGCAACTAAAAATCTAATTATTTCAGTTTTCATTTAAAACTGTTATTTTTAATTAAAAATTAAGTTTTTCTATTTGAAAATACAGCTAAAAAAGTATTCTTTTGTATTTTTTTGAAAATTCGTCTTTTTCGGTAGAAAATTAATCTTCTTTGTTATAATTTCTTTCTTTTTCGTTAAAAATGCAACTCTTTGGTTAAAAATAATCTGTTTTGGTTGAGGATTCGACTATTTTGTTAAAAACTCGTCTTTCTGGGTTGATGAATCACCTACTTGGTACAAAGTTAAACTAAGATTTAAGAAACCTTTTTTTTTTGTTCAAGATTCATAATTTAAGTTGAAGATTCATATTTTCGGGTTGTAAATTTAATTGTCTAGTAAAAAATTTATCTTTTTGGCTTTAAAATTCAGCAATTTGTCACGTTTCTTTACGAACTTTGCGAGCAATTTTTCCAAGCCTTTTGAAATCTTTGAAAAGAAAATTTCCTCTTTTGGTTGAAAATTCGTATTTTTCATAGAAAATCTGCTTGGTTGAAAATTTAACTATTTGATTGAAAAATCATCTTATATGGTCGAAAAACTATAGAATGTACTTTCGCGAAGGTTTTTGATGCGCTGAATTCGAATCCAGAATTTCAATAGTTTGAGTTCAGATTCGTAATCAGCAACCTCAAAAACCCCAGAGTACAATTTTACAGGGCTTTATGACTCTTTTTTTGGGATTTGGGAGCTTATGGTTCAATAGATTGTTAGTACGTATAATATTCAAAAATCGAGAAATGAGTCAAACTACAGTGAAACCCGGATTTAGCTCCCCTGGATTGTGCCCTTCCGAGAATTGACGCCGCGCCGTGGGGATACGTGAGATGTCGTCTTTTGACTTGAAAATTCAACTATTTGTTTGAATATATATATATATATATTTTTGAAGATGAATCTTTTTATCTGAAAATTTACCTATCACATTTTTTGTTGAAAATGTATCCTTTATAAGTTGGAAATTCAACTGATTAATAGAAAATTTATTTATTTTATTTAAAATTTGTCTTTTCGGGTGAAAAATTAGCCTTTTTTGTTGAAAATTAATTTTTTTGGATAAGCATTCAACTGTTTCGTGAAAAATTCGTCTTTTTTGGTTGAATTCCACTGGTTGAGAATTCCTGTTTTTAAAGTAATTCTTTGAACAGAAAATTTATCTATTCTATTTTTGGTTAAGAACTGACATTTCTAGTTAGTTTTAGCTAAAAAATCAAAAATTGTTTTCTTAACTGGAAATTCAACTATTCCATTTTTGTTTAAAAGTTTATCTTTTCTAGTTAAAAATTTATCTGTTTGGTTAAATGTTTTTGGAATGAAATGTTATATTTTTACTTGAAAATTGATCTTTTCTAGTTAAAAATGCAACATTTCTAATGAAAATTCAACAATTTGGTAGAAAATTAAACAATTTGGTTAATAAAAGAATTTTTTTTTCAATTCATATTTTTGGTTGGAAATTAAACTTTTTTGGTAGAAAATTAAACTATTTATTTAAAAAATTTCTTAATTGAAAATTAAATTTCTTGTTGAAAATTCATCTTCTCCGATTAAAAAATCAACTGTTTTCTAAAACATTCGACTTTTTAGTTTGAAAACACAACTCTTTCAATAAAGATTCATCTCTTTTCGTAGAAAATTAATCTTCTTTGTTTAAAAATCCAAATATTTTGTTGAATAATCACTCAATTTTCCTGTTTTTTTCACAACATTTTGAGCTGTTAAATCTTTTAAAATACGATCTTTGTATGTTTTGTGTATTATTTTAAACGTTTATGAAATAAAAATGAAAAATTAATTAATCGATTAATTATTTAATTAACTTTTTTTATGCCTCTATGTTTCCTCCGCAGCAAATGGCCGATTTCTAATAATATTTTTTTAATTTGTTTATGAGAAAAGAATACTATTTACTACCTTTAGGGGAAACCTCCCTACAGTGGAAAATGCAACCAGTGAATAATCATTAATTAAGAGCACAAATTATAGAAAAATAATTGGATTTTCATTTATGAACACGTATAGTGTATTAACAATTAATTAAATTAAATTAATTATTTTACATATATTAGTATTTTTAATTAATGATTATCCACTGTAGGCTGCATTAGCCAATGTAGGGGGGTGTCCTCCACATAAAACAATAAAAATCAAAATTTTCAATAACACCAGGTGTTTCAGAAATTCAAAGAAGATAAAAAACATCTGTCATTCCTAAATTGATTTATTTGGCGCCACTTAGCTAAATCATTCTTCCGGAAAAGAAATGCAGACTTTCGAAATTTAATAAATTCTTAAAAAATTATGAATAATTAGAGGAAGTATTAAAATTAATTAATTATTGCAGAGTCACCGTATTAAATCAGTAACAAGTTTCACTGATAATCAGTGAATTTGATATTTTCCCTGTAAAAAGCCTTACGCATATAAATATAAATAATAACAATATAAAATACAGAAAAAATAATTCATTCGTTGTATATAATTGCAGAAATTTTAAAAACTTTATTCAGAGTCGTCAATCATAATTATTGTAAAGAACAACTCATAATTAGCCAAATTTATTCGTTTTTCTCGGCATCTGCAGCAGCCTTTTGAGCCTTGACACATTCGTGAATTTGTTTACGCATTTCCGAAGCATTTTCAATAACTATATTTACTCCCTTTGCACTCGAGCAAACTCCCAATTCCGAAAAGAAAGTTGAAATCTTCAAATTGAGTTTTTGAATATCGGCTAAGAGGGAAGGAACTTTTTTGGAAACAGCCCACGTGCCCTTTGCTGCAGCCTGGAAAATAAATCACAATACAATTTTTATTAAACAATTAATTAAGATTAATTTTTTGAACGAAAAAGATGAATTCTCAAGCAAAAATAGTTGGATTTTCAACCAAAGATATGAATTTTTAAATAATATGATTAATCTTTAACTGGAATACTTAAATTTTCAGTTACCAAAATAAATTTTCAAAAGAAAAAAATATATATATATATATTCAACGCTGGAAATTAATTTGTTTAAAGTTTTCCTATATATACAAACAAAGAATATTCAATTTAAACCAAAAGATTGTATTTACAACCAAATAATTAAACTTTCAAACAAAAGAGACGAATTTGAAGAAAATAGTTGAATTTTGAACCAAATAGTTGAATTTTCCAATAAATAATTGAATCTTGAAGCCAAAAGTACGATTTTTTTTAGAAGACAGTTCAACTTTCAATCGAAAAAGATGAATGCTTTTCAAAAAAGATCAATTTATAAAAACTGTTAAATTTTCGACCAAAAAAATATGACTTCTTAAGAAAATAGTTAAATTTTCAACAAAATAATTGTATTTTCAACCTAGAAAGATGAATTTTCAATTCAAAAGATAAATTTTTTACAGAAAGCACATTTTCAACAAAATACATGAATTTTTAACCAAATAGTTTAATTTTAATCTAAAAAAGATAAATTTTCAACCAAAAAGATTAATTTTCTACCAAAAATGACGAATTTTTACCAAAACATGAATGTTCAACTAAAAAAGATAAGTTTTCGACAAAAAATTGAAAAGTTAAATTGTCAGTAGAAAGAAATAATTTTTGATAAAAAAACGAAATTTCAACCAAAGATAAATTTTCGACTTAAATTTTGAATCTTCAACCAAAAAAAATGAATTCGCAACAAAAATGTAACAGTTGATATTTCAACCAAAAAAGATTTTGATTTTAAATAAAGCAATTAAGTTTAACCAAAAATGATCTATTTTCAAGCAAATGGTTATAGTTCAATGCTCAATTAAAAAAATTATTTATCAACAAAAAAAGCGAATTTTTCAAAAAATAGTTTAGTTTTCGACCAAAGAGATGAATTTTCAATATGAAAACAAATTTTAAACAAAGGAGTTCAACTTTCAATCAAGTAGTTGAATTTTCGATAAAAAAAAAAGATTAATTTTAAACAAAAAATGATATGGTTGATATTTCAAACAAAGAAGATTTTAATTTTGAATTAATAACAGTTTAATTCAACCAAAAAGGTGAGGTCCCAACAAAAAATTTAATAGTTGACATTTGAACGACAAAAAAATGTTTATTTTTAATGTAAAAAAGTTGAAGTCAAGAAAAACAGACGAATTTTCAACAAAATAGTTGAATTTTCAACCAAGAAAGATGTTTCAGTCAAGAGAGAAATAAAATGTCAATCAAAAAACTGAATTTTTAATTCAGAAAGATGAATTTTCTACAAAACATTTGAATTTTCAAACCAAAAATAATAATTTTCAATAAAAAAGTTAATTTGAAAACAAATAATAAAATTTTCAAGTAAGAAATATCAGTTTTTAATAGTTACGTGTTCAATCAATAAAATTAATTTTCAATAATGTAGTAGAATTTTTAACCAAGAAGATTAATTTTCTACCAAAAATGACGAATTTTCACAAAAAACTGAATTTTCAACTAAAAGAGATAAGTTTTCAACAAAAAATGGAATAGTTAAATTGTCACTGAAAACAAATAATTTTCGATAAAAAAACGAAATGTCAACCACAGATATAAATTTTCGACTTAAATTTTGAATCTTCTACCAAAAAAGATAAATTCTCATAACAAAAATGTAATAGTTGATATTTCAACCAAAAAAGATTTTGATATTAAATTAAAGCAATTAAGTTTAACCAAAAATGATGTATTTTCATGCAAATGGTAATAGTTGAATGTTCAATTTAAAAAGTAATTTTTTAGCGAAAAAAAAAAGAGAATTTTCCAGAAAATAGTTTAGTTTTCAACCAAAGAGATGAATTTTCAATATAAAAATAAATTTTAATCAAAGGAGTTCAATCAAGTAGTTGAACTATCGATAAAAAATTTCAAACAAAAAAGATTAAAATCTTGAATTAATAAAAGTTAAATTCATCCAAAAAGGTAAATTAAATTCCCAATCAAAAAATGTAATAGTTGGCATTTGAACAACAAAAAAATGTTTATTTTTAATCTAAAACAGTTGAATATTCAAGAAAAACAGACGAATTTTCAACAAAATAGTTCAATTTTTAACCAAGAAAGATGTTTCAGTCAAGACATAAATAAAATGTCAAATTGCTGAATTTTTAAGCCAAAAAGGCGAATTTTCTACGAAACAGTTGAACTTTCAACCCAATAATAATAATTTGTAATAAAAAAGTTAATTTGAAAACAAATAATAAAATTTTCAAGTAAGAAATATCAATTTAAAAAAAAAATAGTTACATGTTCAACCAATAAAAGGAATTTTTAATAAAATAGTAAAATTTCCAACCAAGAAGATTAATTTTCTGCCAAAAATGACGAATTTTCACCAAAAACTGAATTTTCAACTAAAAGAGATAAGTTTTCAACAAAAAATGGAATAGTTAAATTTGTCACTAAAAAGAAATAATTTTCGATAAAAAAATGAAATTTCAACCAAAGATATAAATTTTCGACTTAAATTTTGAATCTTCAACAAAAAAAGATCAATTCTCAACAAAAATGTAAAAGCTGATATTTCAACCAAAAAATATTTTGATTTTAAATTAAAGCAATTAAGTTTAACCAAAAATGATGTATTTTCAAACAAATAGTAATAGTTGAATGTTCAATTTAAAAAATTATTTTTTAACAAAAAAAGAGAATTTTCCACAAAATAGTTTAGTTTTCAACCAAAGAGATGAATTTTCACTATAAAAATAAATTTTAAACGAAGGAGTTCAACTTTCAATCAGTTAGTTGAATTTTCGATGAAAAAAAAAGATTAATTTTAAACAAAAAATGATATGGTTGATATTTCAAACAAAAAAGATTTTAATTTTTAATTAATAGCAGTTCAATTCAACCAAAAATGTGACTTACCAACCAAAAAATGTAATAGTTGACATTTGAACAACAAACAAATGTTTATTTTAAATCTAAAACAGTTGAATATTTAAGAAAAACAGACGAATTTTCAACAAAATAGTTGAATTTTTAACTAAGAAAGATGTTTCAGTCAAGACAGCAATAAAATGTCAAATTGCTGAATTTTTAAGCCAAAAAAGGTGAATTTTCTACGAAACAGTTGAATTTTCAACCCAAAAATAATAATTTTTAATAAAAATAAATTATCAACAAAAAATGTAATAGTCTAAAAATGTTTAACAGAAAGAGTGGACTTTTTAACAAGATATTTCAATTTTCAACAAAATAGTAGAATTTTTAACCAACCGAGATGAATTCTGAACCAAAAATATCATAACAGACTTTACAGTTTAAAAAAATTAACTTGCAGTGTGAATTATGCTTCTATATTCACCATGATGAATAATTTTGTAAAATCTGTTTAACGTTGAAAAAATTTTTACACCTAATATTTTTGTGTAGAATATTTCTGTGTTGAATATCTTTACCAGGAATATTTTCCATATAGCAGAAACAATATTTAAATAAAAAGAATAAAAATAAATAATCAGAATAATAAATCTCATTGCATGTATGTAACATCTACTTTGTGTGGAATATATTCTGTGTAGAAAATATTTTGTGTAAGAGAAATATAACCAGTATACTTTATTTATGTTGTATATTTCTGTAGGAACAGCGTCTTCTCCATTAAATGAACAATAAATGATATACTTATTATTGGCACTAATTATTTACAGGGAGCAGATAAGAGCCACTGTGAAGTTAGCTGACGAACGCAGCTCGGCTCTCACACGTGGTGAACCGTCGGCGGTGGAGAGGGGGGCGCGTAGCAACGCGCATGCGCCCTTAGGCCGAACATGCGCGTTACTGCGCACCCCCCTCTCTGCCGCCGACGGTTCACCACAAGCGAGATCCGAGCTGCGCTCGTCAGCTAAATTTCACAGTGGCTCTAATCTGCTCCCTAATTATTCAAGTAAAATACTTACCACATTGTTACAGTAAAAATTCCAGCCATTAGCTTTGCAAAGTATAGCTTCATCCCTGATAGAAATAAGTTTTTTCAATAGAACTTGGGAAGAATGGATGATTTTTTTCAAGTAAACGGAAGCATCTATAATAATGTTCCTCAGGCAAGTATTAACTTCTTCCAGAGCTTCTTGACTTGCTTGGTTGAAGGATTCTGCCATATCGGCACATTCGGTTACGTTTACATCTACTGCTTTGCTAATTAATGCAGATGTTACCTGTGAAGTTACACAAAACATTTTCATTAAAAATAAATTTTAAAAACAATAATAAGTAAATATTTTAGAAAGAGTAATTTATGGTCAAAGTTGTAAAATAATGGCAAACATTTGTAATACTTTTCATATCTGTCAACTAGACTCACTGATTAAATCAGTAATTGTAATTGTACCAATCTCTTAGCCTTTGTAACTAAAAAAGATGAATTTTTAACATAAGGAATTAATTTCCTACCAAAAAGTACGAATTGACAACAAAATAGTTAAATTTTCAACAAAAAAAGGAATTTTTAGAAAGTGGTTCAACTTACAACTAAGCAGTAAAATTTTCAATAAAAAAATAATAAATTTTTTGCCAAGGAGATTAATTTTCTACCAAAAAAGACAATTTTTCAACAAAACATATGATATTACTTTGTTGAAAATTCGTTTTTCTTTTATTGAAAATTATTTTTAGTTATTTGAAATTTATACTGTTTCATTTTAGATAAAAATTTCACTATTTGGTTGAGGAATTAAGTATTTGGATGAAAATTAATCTTTTTTAGTTAAATTCCACTGTTTTTTGTATTTAAAATTAAAATCTTTTTTAATTGAAATATTGTGTTTTTTGGTTGAAAATTAATTTTTTTAGTGTTTAAAATTCCACGTATTTTGTTAAAAATTCCTCTTTATTGGTATAAAATACATCTTGGTTGGAAATTCGTATTTTTTGGTTGAATTTAACTTTTTTTTTATTTAAAATCTTTTTTTGTTGAAGTATCCTCGGAAATATCAACTGTTTTTTATTTAAAATTGAAATATTTTTGCCTTCAATTTCAGCTAATAGCAATCTTCTATGAGAATTCATCTTTTTTTTGTTTAAAATCTTACTACTTGTCTGAAAGTTGAACTATTTTATTAAAAACTCCTTTTTTTATTGGAAATTCATCTCTTTGGTTGAAATTTAACTATTTTGTTAAAAATTCGTTTTTTTTTGTTGCAAATTAATTTTTTTTTAGTTTAAAATTCTACTTTTTATTTAAAAATTCGTTGTTTTTTTTTTTGTAGAAAACTAATATTTTTCGTTGAAAATTCATATTTCTTGGTTGAAAATTCAACTTCTTAGCTGAAAGTTGAGCTGCTTATTTAAAAAAATGTATTGGGTTGAAGATACATCATTTTATTTGAAAATGAATCTCTTTTGTTGAAAATTCAACTATTTTTTTGAAAATTTGTTTTTCCTGTTGAAAATTAATTTTGTTATTTGAAAATTCCTTTACTGCATTTCTGGTTGAAATATAAATTGTTTATGATTTAAAATAAAAATACTTTTTAATTGAAATTTCCACTATTACATTTTTTGAGAATTTATCTTTTTTTATTGAAAATTTTACTACTTAATTGAACTACTTTCTTACCAATTCTTATTTTTGTTTTTGAAGATTTATGATTTTACTTGAAAATTCATTTCTTAGGTTGAAAATTTAATTGAAAAAAAAATGAAATTTTATTATTATAGTTGGAATTTATTTTTGTTACTTGAAAATTTAACTATTCAATTTTTTGTTGAAAATTGATCTTTTCAAGTTGCAAATTTAACTAGTTGGTTGAAAATTCATGTAATTTCTTGAAAATTCACGGTTTTGTAAAAAATTAATTTTCTTTTTAAATCGAACTGCTTGGTTGAAAGTTGAACTGTTTTGTGGAAAATTTATTCTTTTTGTTAATGATTTATCATTTCAGTGAAAAGTGTATCCATTTGGTTGAAAATTTAATTTTTTTGTTTCAAATTCATTTTTTAAAATAATTTTTGAAAAATTTAAAATTACATTTTGTTTTGGTTAAAAAGTAATCTTCATAGTAGAAAATTCACCTCTTTTGCTTAAAATCGAACTATTTCGTTGATAAGTAGTGTTTTTGTCTTGAAAATTAATTTTGTTTATTAAAAATTTAACTATTCTACTTTTGGTTGAAAATTGACTTATTTTAGGTGAAAATTCAACAGATTAAATAATAAAAAATTACTGATTTCATCAGTGAGTGACATTGACTGATTTAAAAAGTAATTTGTGACTGATTTTCCAATCGTGGAATCCGCATTATTCGAATCAGTCACTTCTGGCAAAAATGGCAATAATATAACAAAAAAGTGATATTGTGTCAAAAGCAATAAAAATACGAAAAAAACAGTAAAATCATATGAAAAAGATGCTAAATAAAAAGAGTAAAAATATGCCAAAAAAGTGTTATTATGGAAAAATTAGTAATAATATAACCAGGGAGCGTATCAGAGCCACTGTGAAGTTAGCTGCCGAGAGCAGCTCGGCTCTCACATGTGAGAGCCGAGCTGCGTTCAGCAGCTAACTTTACGGTAGCTCTAATCCGCTTCCTGAATATGACAAATATAGCGAATAAAATAAAATAACATGGGTAAAATGCCCGAAAAATATTAAAAAAGCGAAAAACATTCAATTTTGAAAGCCTTTTAAACAGAAAAATAAAAATATTATTTATGAAAATCGTCGAAAGTGACTTACTTTTTCCTGAGCAGCGGCAATCTTCTCATAAACGAACTGGTCAATCTTCAAAGCCTCATCTTCCAATTGTTGACCGTAGTCAGTACTTGATTCCTGGACCTCCTTAATTTTCTCACGAATTTGGTGGATCGCATTATTGACCGAATCAATTAATTGATTTTTCATGTCCTGGACTGAACTTTGTGTAGCTTTTTCTTCTGCCTGAGTCGTATCATCATCAGCACAAACCTTATATATTATTTGAAAAAATAAACAAATTATTAGATTTTCCTTATTTAAAAATTTATTTTTAATTAACTTTTGGTATAATATATATATGGAAATAATTTGTCCTGGGTAAAGTGTAGAACTCAGTCCTAGACTGTCTAGGAAATTTGGATAAACTAACAAAAAGCCTACTTTCGCTAATTTTTTTCAATAATATCAGATATTAATATCTGTACAATATAAACTTTTATTAGGAGAGTATACCAACAGGTAGAGATTTTCTTTTTTTATATAAACAACTTTATAAACAAATTCCCATTTTGACTATTTTCTTATTTTTAAACGCAGCTTTTTCAACAAATTCTAGTGAGGAATCGTCAAAAAATACATCATTTTCTGAAAAGGTTTACTGGATGAAAATTTGTGCTTTAATAATTTCGTTTGCAGTAAAGCTTTTATGATAATGATGTATTTATCATTATCAAAATTTCCCATAAGAAAACAAGACTGTTTTGTAAATTTTATTCAGAATTGTCAATATTAGGTGAATCGAGTTGAAATTGATTATTTCTCTTCACAATTAGTCATAGAATACGAATAAAATATTACTTTTGAAATAACATCCCCATAAGTCTGTTTTATAGGGTCCCAAAAAAACCCCATAAGTGGAAAATTGGGTTCTGCGACTTTCTGGTGATAATTATGATTTTCTTGCAGTTTTTTAAAATTTTTAATTGTTTTTAATACATAAAATACTACTTTTTACTAATAATTATATGTTTAAATAAATTGTTTAAACAATTTATTATTGTTTTTAGCAATTTTTTCTTAGAATAGTTAGAAAGTCGTGATTTTTCCGAAATTTCAACTTATTTTCAAATTTTCGGTCACAGAGACAATAATCAATTAAATTCAACAGAAATAATTGTTTAAAAAATTTATTATTGTTTTAAATAATATTATCTTTGAATAATGCTAGAAAGTTGCGGTTTTTTCTCAAATATTCAACTTTTTGTCCACTTTTCTCATAGAGCGAGATACAAATTAATAAAATTTAACAAGCCTAATTTTTAAACAAATTTTTATTGTTTATAACTATCTTCTGTTATAGTAATGCTAGACAGTTGCGAATTTTTATGGAATTTTCCTCTTTTTGTCAACTTTTCACTTAGAGTGAGGTGATAATTAGTTAAAGTAAACAAACCAAATTTTTTAAACAATTAATTATTATTTTAAATAATGTTATCTTTGAATAATGCTAGGAAGTTGCGATTTCTTCTGAAATATTTAACTTTTTGTCCATTTTTCAATTAGTGTGAGAAAATCATTAATTCAAGTGAACAAGCATAATTGTTTAAACAAATTAGTATTGTTTATGAATATCTTCTTCTGTAGTAATGCTAGATTTTTGCGGTTTTTTGTTAAATTTTCCACTTTGCGTCAACTTTTCAGTTAATAATTAATTCAAGTTCCAAACATAATTGTTAAAAACAATTTATTATTGTTTATAAATATCTTCTCTTAGATAATTGCTAGAAAGTTGCGGTTTTTCTGAAAGTTTTAACTTTGTTTTGGCTTTTTAGTTATGAAAAAATAACAAATAAACAATAGAGAGAATTATTTTTTTAACTAATCTTTTAGTTGTAAATATATTTTCCGGAAATAAAACAGATATTTGAAATATTCTTCAAAATGGATATTTGGATCATGTTAAATGTAAATTTTCCTTGAAGTAGTTACTGAGAGCCTTTTTGTTGAAGTCAATATTAATATTAATATTTATTATTTGTACCTGAATAAAAGGTCAAAGAAAAGCTCAAAATTTCAGAAAAACTCGCAACTTTCTAGAATTACTCTAAGAAATTTTTTAGCATTCAAATTTTTTTAGTATTACTCATAAAAAAGTTGTTAAAATAATCGTATTTGTTAACTTGCAATAATTATTATCGCAATAAGTAAAAAATTGACAAAAAGTTCAAAATTTGAGAAAAAACCGTAACTATACAATTTTAATATAGAAGAAGATAGTTATAAACAATAATAATTCGTTTATACAATCGTTTCTGGTTAATTCCAAAAATTATTACCTCGATCTAAGTGAAAAATTGATAAAAAGCAAAAAGTTAAAAAAAAACGGAAATTTCTCAAATTCCTTAAAGAGAATATTATTAAAAATAATAATAAATTATTAAAACAATTATTTTTGTTACGTTCAATTAATTATTACCTGACTTGAATTAAAAAGTGGTTAAACAATTCTAGCATTTTTCTCAAAGAATATTATTAACAATAGTAATAAATTGTTCAAACAATTATGTTTGTTAACATTAATGAACTATTACCTCACTCTAATCGAAAATCAGACAAAAAAATGGAAAATTCATGAAAAAAACCGTGACTTTCTAACTCTATTTCAAGAGAAAATTGCCAAAAACAATAATCAATTGTTTAAATAATTTATTAATTTATTAATAGAAAGTAGCATTTTAAAATAGAAACAATTTGTATTTAAAAAACCGCGAAAAAATAGTAATTAGCGCCAGAAGCTCGCAAACACAAATTTTCCACTTATGGGGTTTTTTGGGACCCTATAAAATAGGCTTATGGGGTGATATTTGAAAAGTAATTATTAATTTGTATTACATAGCTCATTGTGAAGAGAAACGTTCAGTTTCAACTCGAGTCACCTGATATTGACGATTCTGAATAAAATGTACGTAACGCTCAACTCACGTAGAGTGGCGTTCCCGGTTCAAATCCGGAGACAGGCAGATTTTTTCTTGTTCTTCAAAAAATTATTTTTCTGAAGTAATCGTTAAACATCGAATTTTAATTAATTGATATTGCCCAGATATGATATTATTGACGTCAAAAAATTAACATTAATGGAATAAAAGAAAAAATTCGAATGATCCTTCAAAATAAATATAAGTACAATAACTGCGCACTATTTTTCGCTTTAATAATTTATTAATATACTTTTTACTGATTTTAGTTTCTTTTTTAAAATTTTTATACCCCAATAAAAAAAATGTTATACTTACGCCGACGAGAAGGAGGGCACAGAGTAAAAATGCGAATTTCGACATCTTTATCAGACTTCGTCACATACAGTTACAAAAAATATCACATTGTTGTCCCTTTTATATCGAAATGATCGTATGATAATTAAATGAATAAATAAAACATTAATACACTTGTCATATTAATTCGAAATGCAACAAAAGAATCGAGATAAAATATTTCGGAACCATAATTCATTTTAATCACTTTCAAACATGTGTTCCTGACAAGAAATATTTTTCGAGAATAATCTATACAATCCTATTAAGAAAAGTTCACAGATATAAGAGAAAATTAATTTAATACAGGGTGGCCGCAGGTTATCTAGTAGAAAAATATTTATCGAAAACTTAATTTTGGACCATTTTTTTTCTAGATTAGTTTATATTTTTAACATTTTTAATATTTAACATTTTAGCTTATATTTTTAACAACAATTCAGAAAATCGGAACCCTTCACTAAAAGTTTTTCGCCAAATCTAGAAAAGTAGATTACCCAATATAAAATTTTTAATAATCGTGGAGGTAGTAGTAATTTCAAAAATTGTGAGAAAACTTTGTTTTTATGCATATTTTTTCAAAGTGTCCGAAAATCTGTTAAATTCTTTCAAATCTTTGGAATTGCCTTAAATTTTTTAAAAATCTTTTCAAATTTTTAAAATGCTTTGAAATTCCTTAATTATTGTGGATACAGTCTTTGAAATTTCATTAAAATATTATTAAATCCCGTGAAGTCACATGAAATCTGATGATATTCATTGAAATTTTCTCAACCTCAAAATTCCTTGGAATCATTTAAAACCCCATTAAAATCATTTACCCTAAAATATTTCCAATCCTTTGAAATTTTTTAAAGCTCTTGAAAATTTCTTTGAAATCTTTTAAAATGCTCTAAAATCGGTCAAATCCTTTAAAATTTTTGAAATTTCTAGTAATCTTTTAAAATATTCTAAAATATTTCAAATTCTTTAAAATCTTTTAAACATTCTAAACTCTTCGGAAATACGTTGATATATTAAAAATCTCTCAAAATCCTTAAAATTTTTGGAAATTCCTCAACTCGTTTGATAAAAATTATTTGAAATTTCTTTAAAATATTATAAAATCAATCAAAATTCAATGATTTAGTTGGAAATGCAACAGTTTTTGGTCAAAGTTTAATAATTTTTATTTGAAAATTCGATCATTTGGTTAAATTTTTTTTTAATTCATCTTAGTTGAAAATTAAATTCATCTTTTTTGGTAGAAAAGTCATTTTTTTACGTTGAAAAATCAATACTGTCATCTAAAAAAAACAATTTTTTGGTTTAAAAATTCAACTATTTGATTCAAATTAAACTGTTTTTGATGAACTATTTTGTGTAAAATTGTAACTGTTTTTGGTTAAAGTTTAATCTTTTCTGTTTGAAAATTAGACCATATGGTCTAAAAAAATTCTTTTTTTTTGTTAAAGATTAATTATTTTAATGGGAAATTTCATTATTATGTTAAAAATATAACTATTTTGTAGAAAAATTAAACTTTTTTCTAAAAAAATGCGCCTTTTTGGCTTTATAATTACACTTTTTGATTGAAATTGCAACTACTTTTGGCAGAAGTTTAATCATTTTTGTTTGAAAATTCGATTATATTGTTAATTTTTTTTTTTAATTTATCTTTCTTAGTTGAAAATCAAATTATTTGTTGAAAATTCAACTATTTTGAAAAAAATTGTTCACTTTTGGTCGAAAATTCAACTGCTTTTTTGGACATTCGTCATTTTCAATAGAAAATTCTTATTTTTTGGTTGAAAAATGCATCTTTTTTGGTAGAAAATTAATTTTTTTGTGTTGAAAATTCATTTTTGTGGTTTAAAATTAATTTTGTTGTTGAAAAATCAGCAATGTTTTCTAAAAATTTAATTTTTAGTTTAAAAATTCAACTATTTTGTTTTTTGGTCATAAATTTATCGGTTTTGTTGTACATTTGTCCATTTGAATAGAGAATTCGTCATTTTGGGTTAGAAAATTCATATTTTTGTAGAAAAGCCTTTTTTGGGTTAAAAGATCATCGTTTTTGGCTTAAAATTAATTTTGTTGAAAAATCAATCAAAAAATTAATTTTTTGTTCAAAAATTCAGCTATTTTGTAGAAAATGCTACTGTTTTTGGTTAAAGATTAAACATTTTTGTTTGAAAATTCGATAATTTGGTTGAAAATTAATATTTTTTGAAATTCATCTTTGTTAGTTGAAAATCAAATTCATTGTTGAAAATTCAACTATTTTCATAGAAAGTCACGTTTTTCGGTCGAAAATTTAACTTCTTTTTTGTACATTCGTCTTTTTCAATAGATAATTCGTCTTTTTTGGTTAAAAAATTCATTTTTTTTGGTAGATAATTAATTTTTTTGGGTTCAAAATTCATTTTTTTTTTCAAAATTAATTTTGCTGTTGAAAAGTCGCCAACGTTATCTAAATAAATTAATTTTTTGTTTAAAAATTCAACTATTTTCTTGAAAATATTACTGTTTTTAGTTGAAGTTTAAACATTTTTGTTTGAAAATTCGATAATTTGGCTTAAAATTAATATTATTTGAAAATTCATCTTCGTTGGTTAAAAATGAACCAGTTTGTTGTGAATTCAACTATTTTGTTAAAAAGTCATGTTTTTTGGTCACAAACATCGGTTTTTTTGTATATGTGCTCTTTTTGATAGAAAATTCGTCTTTTTTGGTTAAAAAAACTCATCTCTTTTGATCGAAAAGTAATTTGTTTAGGTTGAAAATTCGTCTTTCTTGGTTTAAAATTCAATTTGTTGTTGAAATATTTACAATGTTATCTAAAAAAAAAAATTTAGTCAAAAATTCATCTATTTTGCTGTACATATGTCCTTTGGCATAGAAAATTGGTTATTTTCTGTTAAAAAGTCACCTTCTGTGGCAGAGAATTAAATTTTTTTATTTTATTTTTTTTTTTGAAAATTTAGCCTTTTTGGTTTAAAATTAACTTTTTTGTTGAAAATTCAACTGCCTTCTAAAAAAATCTTTTTTCTTCGTGGTTTAAAATTCAAATATTTTTTTTGAAAATACAAGTGTTTTTGTTTGAATTTCAATCATTTCTTTTTGAAAATTCGACGATTTGGTTGCAAATTCAACTATTTGGTTAAAAAATCAAATATTTAGTTGAAAATTCAAATATTTTGTTGAAGATCTTTACTTCGAACGTTCAACTATTTTATTATAAATACAAATGTTTTATTAAAAATAATTTTTGTATATACTAATAGTTCAAATGCTCAGTTGAAAATTTATCTCTTGGTTAAAAATAATCTTTTTTGTTGAAAATTCGTCTGCTTCGGGTAAAGATTGAACATTTGTGTTAAAAATTCGTCTTCATTGATTGAATTCAACTGTTTTTGATTTTAAAGAAAAATATTTTGTTGTTGAAATATCAACCATTTCGTTTTTTGTTAACATTTTTTTTTAATTCTGTTATACTTGTTTGAAAGTGAAACTTTGTAAAAAATTAATTTTATTAATTTCAGATTCATATTTCAGTTAAAAAATATCTGTTTTGTTAAAAAATGAACTATTTTGTTGAAAATTTGTCTTTTTTTGTTTGAAATTAACTTTTTTGTAGAAAATTCGGTTCTTTTCGAAAATATTTTATGTTAAAAGTTAAACTACTTCGTTAAAGTAATTTTTTTGTTTAAAGATTCAATTGATTGAAAAAATAACTGTTTGATTAAAAATTAACTTTTTTGTGGAAAATTCATATTTTCAGACTAAAAAAATTTAACTTTTTTGTAGAAAATTCATCTTTTTTGCGAAATATTTTTTGTTTTTTGGTTTAATTATCAACTATTATATTTTTCCTTGAGAATTAATCTTTTTGGTTGAAAATTATACAACTTCATTAACAGTTGAATTACTTTGTCAATTTCATGTTTGTATTAAAAATTAATCATTTTAGTTGAAAATTTGTCCTTTTTAGTAGACAAGAAAAACCCTTCTTCTTGATAGAAAATTCATGCAATTGGTTGCAAGTTAACTTCTTTGTGGAAAACTCAAATTTTCGGGTTAAAACATTAAATTTTTTGTAGTGAAAAATGTTTGTAAAATGTAACTACTTTGTTAAAAGTTTTTTTTTTTTTAAGATTCATCATCAAAATATTCAAAATGATCTTTTTTGTGGAAAATTCATATTTTCAGACTAAAAAAATTAAACTTTTATATAGAAAATTCGCCACTTTTGGGAAATATTAATGTTTTTTGGTTAAAAATACAACTGGTTAAAAATTAATATTTTTTTTTTTTGGTTGAGGATTTAACTATTTTGCTGAAAATTGGTCATTTTTTGATGAAATAAACTATTTTTAATATAAAATGAAAGTATCTTTGGCTTGAAATATCAACTGTCACATTTTTCGTTGAGAATTCATCTTTTTTTGTTTGAAAATTCAACTAGTTGTTTGAAGATTAACATTTTTGTTGAATTTTTAATTTGACATATCTCGAAATTTTTAAAAATCTTTTTGAATTTTTCCAAGAATCTTAAAAAAATTATATTTATATAAACAAAAAAACCTAAAAAAATAGTTAGAGGAAGCCTCCCTACAGTGGATAATCATTAATTCACAGCTCAAATATACGTAAAATAATTAATTTTAAATTAAGTTTATTAACACGTATCGTGTCTTAGCTATTGATTGAATGAAGTAAGTTTTGTAAATACATTCGTATTTTTAATTAATCATTATATACTGTAGATTGTATTATCCACTGTAGGGAGGTTGCCCTTATTCGAAATTTGTATTTTTTATTAAAAAATATTAATCACAAAAGTAATAATATGTCATAACAATACGACGAAATTCTATTATAGGAAATAATGCACAGTCCTATACAAGAATGTGATTAAGAGCTTATTTATAATTAATTTTCCCTTTGAGTATACATACTCTGATCACAGTTTGTAATGTGGAATTAAATGGATGTAGCTCGCGAGCCACTCATTATTGAAGAGGTATCAACGCCAGAGACGATTTTTATAGTGCGAGCATATATTCAGTCCATTATATGAAAGCTCACCCCAATAGAATAAAGCGTTCCCATAGAATCGGTGTATGGGGTGTCGTGGGAACCGTCTCGCTCGATATAAAGCACCGTACTCATTTTTTTTATATACAGGGTGCCAAACTACTTGTAAGTAGATAAAATTCCTTTGTATCGAATCAAAGACTTTTTACCTTCTTAGACCTTTTAAATTTCTACCTCATCTCTTTTTACTGATACAGATTCCTCTTACCGAGGTTTTACCGACAATTGAGAACTTTTGGTTCTTTTCACATCACAGCAGTTGCAGTATTAACCACATAGTCGAATCTTCGAGCCAAAGAAAATTATTTTCATGTTCATTTTTCCTAAGTCTAAGTGCCCTTTTTGTCTGCCCTATATAAACTGCATGGCAATCTTTACAATTAACTTTATGAAGTACACATTTTTTGTCTAGTGTTTCATATCTATCTTTTCCCAATTTTACAATCATATTGCTCTTAAAAGGAACTCTATAAATAGTATGTAAACCCAATTTTCCCAACATTTTCTTCAAAATCTTCGAGATTTTACCAAAATATGGAAGAACAGCAATATTAAAAGTATTATAATCTGCTCTGTCTACTTTGTTTTGATCATTGTTTTTGTTTTTCATGTAATTTATTCTGTTATGCGCATGTTTTTCAATGAAATCAAAAAGGTTAATGGTTTCGAAAAAGAATTTGTTTATATAGTTCAATATTTTTTTTATCGAAAATTGGGTGTGATAATTTAAGGGCTGTACCAATCACATTTTTAACAATTCCTATTTTATTTTGAATAGAGTTATGTGAGATAAAACAAAATGTTCTTCCTGAACAAATAGTTTTCCTATGCCAATCAGTGATAATATGCCTTTCATCGGCTTTGATTAAAGTCATGTCGAGAAAATTTAATTTTCCTTCAGTTTCAATTTCAACACTAAATTGTAATCTTGGGTGTATAATATTAAACGCATTAAGAAAGGTATTAAAATTATTTTTATGTACACTAAGTACTGAATCATCTACATATATTGCATACAAATCAATATTAAAATCCATTTTTTGGAAAACTTCACTCTCTAGATCTTCCATAACAATTTCAGCTAAAATACGAGACAACACTGTTCCTATGGGAGTTTGAAACATTTTTGTATGGCATTTTCAACTCTTTCATAAGGGATATTTGGAAACATAGCTATTACGTCAAAAGAGAAAAATATGTGATCAAAAGGTATTATTATATTGTCAATTAGTTTTTAAAAAGCATGACTATTTTTATGTGATGTTTTTGAGATTTCTATTGATTTTTTAATAATTTAAATCAATAATTCTTCTAATTTTCTAGTTGGAGAATCTATTGTTGAAATAACAGGTCTTGCAGTCAGTTTTGTGAGCTTTAACAAGGCCATAGGCTAAGGAGAGATTAGTACTCGTATCAATATCACATCCTTCAATATTTTTACCTAAGTGTTAAAGATTCACAATTAAAAAAACAGAATTCCAAACTGCCTTACTTTTCGGCTCATTAGAGACAATAATAACCAAATGAAAAAAGAGAAAGAAAAAGAGAAAAAGTCAACCAAAACCAACCTCTCACTTTTTCCTTCCTCCGTCCTGTTTACACTACTAGGAAACCAACATTTTTCGGGGCCAATTTGGACCCCCTCATCAGGGATCATTTATAGGAAAACTACAAGGTCTAATTTAAAAAATTCTTATGCAAGCTAAATAATCAAAACAGAATACCTGCAATTAAAAGGAGACGTATACATACATAAATACACAGATATACATACATAAAAAACATATATTTATATACTGCCCCTATTCAAATTTATTCAGAAAAAAAGGATCTCTCTCCTCTCACTCCACTGGGATTCGAACACCAGATCAACTGATTTCTGGTCAGATGCTCTTTGTGAATAATGGAAATCTAGATTATCGACTAAAGTTAAATCCTCTAATACAGAAAAATAATTTTCGTCATACAGACTAGATGGGGATTCGAATCCCAATGGAGTTTGAGGAGAGACATCCTTTTTTCTGAATAAATTTGAATTTAATAAATTTTAATTTATATCCCAATCTAGTCTGTATGACGAAAATTATTTTTCTGTATTGGAGGATTTAACTTTGGTCGATAATGTAGATTTCCATTATTCAAGAACACCTGACCGGAAATAAGTTGATCTGGTGTTCGAATCCCAGTGGAGTGAGAGGAGAGAGATCCTTTTTTTCTGAATAAATTTGAATGTAATTATTTTATAGTGTTCAAGAGGAAGAGTGCCAATGTTTTGAATATATGGCTCATGTAATCCCGAATCACAATAGCTGTTGGATACAATATTTTTCGTAAAATTTGCCTCTCTTGGAAGTGCATACGTTCAGAAGAATATATTCTTCTGCATCGAACAAAAAATGTTGTTATTTTTAATGTGTATGTAAATAGAATTGCAAATGAAAATAAATGCGTGACTTTCTGTTACTTAATTCAAAAGGAGGTCTTATAGGTCAATGATAGGCGTATAAGTAATTCAAAATAATATAACCTAAAAATAAATTTAGAAAGAAGCTTTCAGGAATATATTTTGGGAACGTTTTATGGAGATATTCCATCAATATCCTCGAAAATCTTATGAGATCCCTTAAAAATTCTTTGAAATATTTGGAAATCTTAGAAGTCCTCTGAAATCCCTTGGAATCTTTTTTAATATCCTGAAATTTTATAGATCCTATGAAATCCTTTCAAATCTTTCGAAATGTAAGGAAATTCTTTAAAACCGCATGTTGACCGGAATATCTAACATCTTAAAATCTTTGAAATCCTATGAAATCCCTTCATTTTTGTGAAATTCTTTTCAGTTTGCAGAAACATTATAAAATATATAGCATTTTTTTATAGCTACTGAAATCCGATAAAAATTACTTGAAGTCATCTCATAAAAATCCATTGAAATCGCTTAGATTCTCTTAAATCCTTTGAAATATTTTAAAATACCTTAAAACCATTTAAATACTATGACATTTTTTACAATCCTTAAGCAGTTTAGGAAATTCTTAGCAATCTCATAAATCTTGCTCTAATCTCTGAAAAGCCCTTGAAATCTTTGAAATAATACTAAATCTCTTGGATCCCTAAAATAATTAAAATTTATGGAAATTCCATGAATTCCCTTGAAGTCTAATCAAATCTTTTGAACTATTTCAAAAAAATTGGGTAGAACGGGTTTTAGAGCTAATCTGCAAGACTTTTATCGGGTCGGTTGGTGAGTCTTAATCCGCTTCTAAATTCTAATTTTTACAAATAAATAATAATTTGTCCATTTTTTTAACCTAAAGATATTTAAAGTAAAGACACTAGGCTTTTCCAGAAAAGTAAAAAGAACCCTGGATCCGAAAAAATTCTGATAAAATTGTTTACTGAAATTGATGAATTAAAACAGATTCAATTGCCCAGGATCTCAAAAATAAAATTTTCAAAACATTTGTGTGTCTGTAGGTAAATCTTTTCTGTTCACCATATCTCGAGAAGTAAAAGAGCTATGATCATAAAATTTGAAAGAATTGTAGCTCTGATTGATATCCAGGTCTAATAGGATTTTGAGCTAGATCAGCCATTTAGAAGTAGTTTTTTTTAGTCTAGAGACATCAAAAAAATTGTTTACCTTGTTTATATGAGAAGAACTTTTTTGATATTCAAAATATAAAAATACGATCTCTAGAGTAATTGTTCGCGTCTTTGAGACGTATCGCTCGACCTATTGTTAAACATTTGATAACCCACTAGTACCGATTTTCGAAGTTTCTTCCAAATACCTTTCATGGCCTTTTATGCCCTAGCAATACTGTTTTATAAATTAAAAAAATATATTGTTTACCTTCTTGATATGAGGAAAATTTTTTTAATTTTGAGAATACAACAGTAATGTATATGACATGTTTGTTCACGTCTTCGAGACGTATAGATTTCCCTATTGAAGAACCTTTTATGACCTACCATAACCTGCCAATATGGCTTTCTTAATTTTTAAGAAAAATTATTTACCATGTTTATAAAAGGATTTTTTACCCGTAGTGAATACATCCATAGTACTTCGCAGCGGTATTTTAATTTTAAATACCTTAAATTGAGAAGAATTCTAATATTTTAAATGATTTTTATTTTTGTAGTTAGTGTATTCAATATTTGAATGGAATATTGATTCAGGTATGAAAGTTAAAAATTTTTCATTTGCATGCCTTGGAAAAATATTAGGTAATCGGGAAATGACCAGAAACTTGTTTTTGTTTTTAGAGGCCACTCTGAAACTTTTATATTGAGAATTTGACTGCTAACAAGTCACTTACCGCGCGCGTAGAGCGCAAATCATGATAGGTAGTCTAAAATTGGTTAGCATATTGATCAATTTAATTAGTCACAGCTATCTATGTGTATACAGTTACAGTACTTCTCTGGATCCGCGCCTAAGGCCATTGTCGACTTCAAAGTTCAATTGGACACAAATACTGCCGTCCAAGGTAAAAAAATACGTAACTGACTTTGCAGTTTAGGGTAATTCTCTTAAAACTGGCAGTAGAAGAGACGAGCCAAGATATAATTGTCACTTATGTATCTTTTTACTTTGGACGGCAGAATAATTTCACATACCTCAGAGATTTGACGGCTGTGTGCGGTCGAAAAGCGGTAAGCGCCATTTTTTTCAAAATCCAGTTAAGCACGTTATCAGGTTTCATTTAACATAAATAATACTCGTGCACAGTAATATTTCCTATACACTCATACCTCGCTATAAGGACCCCCGCTATTGGGCCATCTTCACGCTTGACTGCTTCTGTCTCTCCGCCTTGAGCGTCCCTTGACAGCCTATACGCTCGGATAGTCAGTGCCTTATCAGAAGTTGTTTACATCGCGCTTCTCTGGGGGCTGCTGTGCAATACTGTGCCGGGTTCAGAAACTAAATATGCTGTCGACTGAATGTTCACATGAAAAAACTGCATCGTTACTTGGCCAACCAGACACTAGGCTGGCCTTATAGCGAGATATGAGTATATTAATGTTCTTTATGAACATATTTCGTGATTCAAAATCACGTAAGTGTATTTTGAAACTGTAGTGAGAAGTTAAAACGCATTAAGTGCATATCTGTCGTTTAGTTTTTTATGCAGCATCAACGGAAGGCGACAGTAGGATGGTCCAAATTTTTTAAAAATTTGTATGCATATTGACCCCAAATTTCTTCGAATCAACAAATAAATGAATGCACTAAAAAAAAAAGATATTTATAAGTTCCGCCAGTTCTGTGAAGTTTAACACGTATTTCCCATGAGAAAAAATAAATGTTTGTACATTTTATTCAGAATCGTCAATATCAGGTGAATCGAGTTGAAACTCAACTTTCCTCTTCATAATTAGCCATAGAATACTTTTTTTTTACTGATAATTATTTATTCATATAAATTGTTTAAAGAATCTATTATTGTTCTGATCAATTTTCTCTTAGAATAGAGTTAGAAAGTCTCCGTTTTTGCCGATTTTTTCAACTTATCTTAAGCTTTTCGGTTAGAACGAACCAATAATTAAATGAATTTAACATAAAAAATATTTCAAACAATTTATTACAATTCATCACAATATTCTCTTAGAATAATGCTATAAAGTTCTATTTTTTTATATACTTTGCCATTTTTTATCCACTTTTCAATTAGTGCAAGGTGATAATTAATGCAATTTAATAAAATTATTTGTTTGAACAAATTATTATTGCTTACAAATATCTTCTCCTATACTAATGCTATAATCGTTCCAATCCTATATATTTATCCTATATTAATAAACTTTTCGTATTTATTTTATCAAAAAATTCTTATTTTCCATGAAAAAGGCATACAAAATTATATCGAAACTGTAGAATACCACATTTTTTTCTGATATTAAATAAGTTTTAAGTCCTCGAAACAGATGGTACCCCTATAAAACCCAAAAATATCTACCCTTTGCCAAAATTTGAGTCGGATCGGAGAACTTTGATTTTTTTGGAGAGGTTACTTAAGAAATAATGCCTGCAGAAATAATAATATTTAATGCCATATCTATGAAATTTGTTATTCCTTCCTGACATTTTCAAACATTAACCAGACATTTTTGCAAGTCAACCGAATGCAGATAAAAAAATGATTTAGCTGAAAAAATAACAAATATCGAAAAAATGGGATAAGATTCCTGAAGTTCTTTTGTACTGCACCGGACCTTCAAAATATATAACTCCCCATGATAAATAACGGGACCATTTTTTTAGCTTTGGCAATTAATTTTCAACAGTACTTACTAAGGAAATAGGTTCCACACTGGAATATCCTCAGCTGGGACCCGATCTAAGCTTTCGATCCATTGCCTGGCTGCCAGTTGAAAAAAATAATTTATATTAAATCATTAATTTAAATTTAGATATTATCTCATTTCGTGCAAATCAAGAGATAGCAGTTCAAAGGGTAAACAAAATTTGTTTATATCAATAAAGAAATGGAACGAAAGTTTCGGTCGGGTCCCGGATCCTACAAAAGTTGTTTGTTTAAACGAAATAAATCATAAAGGCTACTATTTGAGCTCCAATGCCTATATTAAATCATTGAATTGTCCTCCCCGTATGGTTAGAAATTACTTTAATCTCTATTAATTTGAATACTGAACATAAATTTATAAAAAATTATAATTGAATTGACTTACCGACCGTATAGTATTCGAGACCAATGCCTGTTCAGTTCCTGTCCACTGCTTTGATGATTCATTTACCCTAATAAACCAAAAAATTAGAAGGAAAAATAATATATTTATATCAAATGTGTAAACATTCTCCTTTCTCTAGTGATTCTAAATCTCAAAAGTCTCGTACAATCCCTCTCTAAAAAATAGGTGTGTCGCAAAAATCTCAAAAGCATTCGTGCCGTTTTCCACAATGCCGATTGGATAGTTAGAAAAACTCGAAGAAAGGAATGTTGCAAAATTCATACACATAATTAAGATTTCAGTTTCAGTTTAAAAATTGTATTTTTGCAACAGATGAAATTGTTCCATTTTTAAATTTTTTTCATTGCATTACTTGAATATAAATAATTAGTTTTGAAAACCAAAACTTATACCCTAGGGTTAATTTTTTTTGTTCTGTCCAAAATTTGACCTCTATTTTTCCTTACTAATCCTGTAATACGAAAAACTTCTCTTTGAATCGATACTTTGGACTGGTTTTCCATATTTTCTTAAATGAATATCTCTCAGGGAAATAAGCAGAACAATTTGAGATTAACAGAGTTTTTAAATCTGTCCTTCATCTAATCATCCTTTGAATTTCGCGTTGGTTCCAGGTTTTTTCTTATCCTAGAATCAAAATTTTGACGAATGCTCAAAAATCACTATTTTGAGGTTTGGCATTTGGTCACGACTAGGCTGAACTTTGTTTTCTTGGCAGCGCTAAATTTACATTTTGAAGTATTTTTTAAATTTAATTTTCCTTGCAAGTATTCCCATAATTGCAAATTTACTGAATTAATTTTTTAAATTATGAGTTCTGTAATGAATATTCCTTTTAGGGTGACAAACGAAAAAATGTGAGATTCAAATTGTATTTTAATCAGTTCTTAGTCGAATAACCCTATACATTTTGGCTTTTCAGTATCATAAAAGACCCAAAATAATGATTTTGAAAATAGCTAACAATTGCTATTTTGAGGTTTGAACATTTGGTATGACCAAGTGAAAGTTGAATTTTGTTATTCGATAGCAATACGTTTGAATTAGACGTATTTGTTTCATTTAATTTTCTTCACAAAAAATGTCATTAATTTCAAATTTACTCATTAAAGTGATTAACTAATGAATCCTCTAAACTAAGTGGCTTATAAAAACAAAAAATTTGTAAACGTTCGTTATTTTGACATCTTGGAAGCTTGAAAACGCTGAACTTTCTAAATAATGTATTTACACTATTTTTAAAGCTTATTTTACAAAATAAAGATATCGCATAGCAGAAGAAAACTTAATGTTATAAGTATTGTACGAAATTAATTTTGAAAATAGATTACAAAGTTTCAGTAAAATGTACGTAAAATTCACAGGGTGATTAGATTAAGAACTGTTTTAAATACACTGTAAGTCTCAGATTTTTCTATTTTTCTTCCTAAGAGGTATTCAATGTTCATCTCGAAAAATATAAAAATCCTTTAAATTTTTGAATTTTAGAGTTAAATTTTTCATATTACAGGATCAAGGTGTAAAAAGGAGTTCAAATTTTTGATAGAATAAGCAAAAACTAATCGCTAGTGGTAAGCTTTAACTTAAAAAAAATATTATCACAATTTAAATAATGCATTGGAAATATAGCAATATGGTCCAAGAAACCTTCATAATATTATTACACTTATGTAAGTATCAATATTCAGAAAAAAATCACAATCCACAGAGGCGATCTGAACCAACTTTAAATCAAGATTTTTACTCACGGGATTTTCTGGTAAATTATGGTTCAATGTTATCCCACGACAATGTTCAAATTAAACTTAAAATCATTGCCTGAGTAGTTTTTGAGAAACGTCAATCTTTGTTTTAAAAAATTATGAGTTTTAAAATTTATATAAATGTACTTGCTTAAAATTAAAAATTAGGTTTCGCCAACTAAATCAGAAATTTAACGAAAGTTGCTGATAATTGAAACAATTTTTATTGAAATTTGAAAATGTGAATGATTTTAAAAAATGGTATATTTCTAAGTTTAGTACTAAAATTCGCTATTTTTATCTCAGAAATGTGATATAATTAAAAGATAAACATTAATAAAAACATTCTTGGTTATAATTTGTAAGAGGCAACATTTTTTTACAAATCTCCACTTTTAAAACGTGGTAAATGAAATCTTTTGAATGATTCAAATTTGAATAGCAGAACGTAATTTTTCCGAAAATACTAGAAAAATGTATTTTTTATGTTTTTTAAATATTTCAAAAATATTTAAAGAACTTCTGTAAATCATATACAAGGTTCCAAAATCACATAAGCTTTTCCATAAAATCTATAAAAAATGTATCCCATCACTTTCCTGGAAAATAAACCCAGTTCTTTTCTCTAAAGAAAGGGTAAATAGTGCGCGCGTAGAGCACACTATGTTCTAGTTGAGGAATAACAGATGAAGATGAAAATAAAGGTACATTATAGTGGAAAGTTTCACCATTTAAATTTTTTATAATAATCTTCACATAATTTGTGTAATTTATATTAATAGAATTTCAATTTCCCAATAATATTCTCAGCTACAGAGTAGAATCAGACTGGAAAGCGTCGATTCTTTCTCACACCGCGCATTGGCACGATTTTTGCCAGATATACGTGACTTCGTAAATTGAAGAAACCAGGGATGAGAGCGTTAGTATTAAGTGAACATAAAATGCTAGATACATTTTAGCGCAATGTAAGCTACGTATTTCCGCGTTGTTATGCTAATGCGAAAACGTCGTATGATATCCTTGGGCGTTCCATGGAATGGTTAATGCAAATCAGCTTTTAATCGTGGCACCTATAATATAAAAATTGGTCAAAGCAGTCACCGAGCGCCTACAAAAATAGGTTTTGTAGCATATTAGAACGGATAATTAAATCTTAATAGAATATTAAAACCAAATTTTTGTTAATTTTGTAAAAAAAATTTTTTTTTAATTTTTAAATTTTGGAAAAAGTTCGATGGATGGACGGAAAAACAACCGACCGAAACTATAAGGCTTTCTGCCCGGAGCTACGGAACCCTAAAAATTAGAAAATATAAACCCTCTATTACATTCAACTCGACCAATTTTTCATCCATGCACCCCTCCCTAACCCGACCTGAAAAATCCCATAATCGAACTATATACTTTCATAAAAGTATTTATCACCCTCCGAAGGCAGAAGCGTTAGTGATTTTGTCTCACTTTTCTACCCCTTTCATATAAAATTTACTCCCTTAACGAAGGGGTGTTAGAGAACTTACCCTTAGATCATCCGTCGTTCACAAAATAGGTGATACTTTTTTCTTAGTTATTTTTCTATTCCTCCCTCTCTATCATGATAGGCTGTTATATTTATTAGACTACCCCTCGAAAATTAAGTGATAATTTTTAATATCCGACCCCTTAACATTAAAAAAGTACTTACAATTTCCATTCGCTTCATAATTATAAATATTAAATGTGAAAAAGGAGCCGTTCAAAAACTATATGTCGCGCTATCTTGAATAGTTTTCCAACCCTACCCTTCATCACAAATCATCACACAAAGCTTGAGCGCCCCAGGGTGACTTCACAAATAAGAACACCCCCCAAAACCCTTCTAGTCAACATTTTTTCTTCGATTTCATTTGACAAAAGCCTGAAATTCAACCAAGGAAGATGATTTTTCAACCAAACAGTCGAATTTTTAACAAACCAACAAATTAAATTTAGATTATACAGTTGAATTCACAACAAAATAGTTGATCTCTCAAGCAGAAGGAACGAAATTTTAACCAATTAGTTGAATTTTCGAACCAAAATATGAATTTTTTCATAGGACAGTTGAATTTTCAATCCAAAAGGACGAATTTTGTTATCCAAAGAGACTAATTTTCAATAAAATACTTGAGTTTTCAACATAATAATTCAATTTTTGATACAAATAGTTGAATTTTTGAGAAAGAAGTTAAACTCACAATCAAGTAGTTGAATTGTCAATCAAAAAAGATTAATTCGAAACGAAAAATATGACAGTTGATGTTTCAACCAAGAAAAGATTATGATTTTAAATAAAAAATTGGCGAATTTAACAAAAAAAAAGAATTTTTAATAAAATAGTTGAATCCTCAACCAAAACAATTTTCAAACCAAAAGAACGATTTTTCAACAAAACAGTTGATTTTATAACCCAAAAAGAAGAATTTTCTAAAAGAAAATTGAATTTACAATCCAAAATTACAAATTTTTAACTGGAAAGTTAATATCTTAACCAAATAGTTGAATTTTCAACTAAGAACGATCAATTTTCAACCAATAATGGAATAGTTCAATTTTGAGTGACAAAATTAGTATTCAACTGAAAAAGAACGAATTTTCAACAAAATACACTACCCTCGGAAATTGTGCGCACGACTTGTGTGAGCGGTACTAAAAATCACTGCTGACTTCGAACCATGATATTTCGGTGAAAAAAAGAGATAGGGCATTTTTTTGAAAACAGTTGGAAAGCTAATGAAATCCTACGTCTAGTGGTATGCAACAAATATTTTGTTGACCTTCTGAAAATAATACAGCACGTGAGAAGTTTAAAAACAAAATTCAAGATTTTCTGAAATTTTCTACCTCAACTTCAACTTTTAGCACGACCTAGGAAAATTTTTTTAAAAATGTCAAACTTACACGACGTCGAGCCGGAAATCTTATCTCCAATTTGAGTTAAGGAAACTTGAAAAATTCTAATGGGTACCCGAGATATGATTAAAAATGTTCAATCGTATCTGAGCTCAATTACTCACAATTGACACAATTACTGTACAATTGAGCTCAGATACGATTCAACATTTTTAATCATATCTCGGGTACCCATAAAGATTTTTTTAATTTTCTTGGCTTAAATTAAAGATAAGATTTTGGGCACGATGTCGTATAATTTTAAAGTTTTTGAAAAAATTTCCCTAGGTCGTGCTAAAAGTTGAAGTTGAGGTAGAAAATTTGAAAAAATCTTGAATTTTTTTTTGAAACTTCTAACGTGCTGCATTATTTTCAGAAGATCAAAAAAATATTTGTTGGGCATCACTAGACGTGGAATTTCATAAGATTTCCAACTGTTTTTAAAAAAATGCCCTATCTCTTTTTTTCACCGAAATATCGTAGTTCGAAGTCAGCAGTGATTTTTCATAGCGCTCACAAGAGTCGTGCGCACATTTCCGACAGTAGTGTATTCAACTGGAATAATTTTCGAAAAAATTTAGTAATATAAAGCTACTTGTACAAATGAAGAATCATAGTTATTCAATTTTATATTGCAATTTTAAAAAAAACTTAAACAAGCTCTCGAAAAAATTCCGTGACTAAACAAAATTCCCTGATAATTCCAGGTTTTCCAGATAGGATAGACATCCCGTGGAAATAAAAAAAAATACGAACCTGAAGAACAACGTCCGAAGAATCGATGACTTTATAAAGTTCACTCCAAATTCTTCTGCTCTGTCCCGCACCCATGACCCAATCTCTCACAGCATCTTTCATTCCATCATCTGGACGAATAAGATCAAAATCCTTCGTATCCTTTTCCTTATCATAAACATCTTCTTTCTCCTCAGCCACTTTCTTCAACTCATCATAGGATGAAATACTCAAATTCGGTCTCTTTCTCAGTTTCTTCGGACCGAAAACACTGTCGAAACTCTCAGTTTCGAGGACATGAACTCTCGCTTTCGCTGCTTTTTCTTGCAGTAAAGTCACCGGCAATTGAGAAGGTTTAATGATCACCTGGTAAGGATTGTTCTTCACGACGCCGAGTTCTTTTTGGAAATTTTGCAGGGCATTTTGCGAAATTACTCTCGAGTTGCTGAACCATCTTTGGGAAGGCTCTACACGAGACATTGTTCCGGAAGGAACTCTTCCTTGGAAAGGAGCTGGACTGATAATTTTCCCGGTTTTGTCTCGTTTTGCTTTCGAGTTTCGATACATCTGCAACCTTTTGATGGTGGCTTTCGTTCGAACCTTTGCAACACCTTTTAATCCTTCTGTTGGTCGCTCCGGGTTCATACTGTGCCCGGAACGGTTGAAACCCTGCTTCCGAGGGGCTTTGTGCCCCGAGTGTGACTTCACCATCGTTCTGAAAATTTATAAAGAAAAATTATTTTTTTAATTCAAGAAAATTAGTTGAATTTTAAAAAAAATCCATTTTTTATTTTAAAAAGTTGAATTTATCAACAAGAACAAAAATTTCTAATAAAATGGTTCATCCTCAACTAAAACAGATTATTTTTCAACAAAATAGATGAATTTTTTATATTTAACATACGTCTGTTGCAACTATATCATTTTGTTAAATGTGTGTGCTATTTTAAAATGAGTATCTCAATTCCAATCTCAAAATTATATGTAAATATGTTTCAACTTCTTTGGAATTAATTTAAAACGTTAATTTAATTTTTCTTTTGTGTGGTAACAGGAATTGATTAATAACATTAATATTATATCATTAAATATTAGCTATGATCTGTTCATTTAAAGTTTATTTATGTTACATAACGCTATTACAATTGAGTATTCTAGCATGACGTCATGGTTTTGATAGGATAGGTGGAAATGCCAGGAAGGTTGGCGTAGTTGGTACAATGTCAGCAAGAATGTGTTTGGTAAAGAAATTTGATCGAATAAATAGTTATAATAGTCTAGTAATAGATTATTTTTCACAAAATTTCTAACTAAAGAGGTACATTTTCAACCAAAGAGATCAAATTTCAACTAAAATTATGAATCTTCAACCAAAAAATCTAAAAGACAAATTTTCAATAAAAGGGTTCAACCTCAATCAAAACAGATTTAAAAAAAATAGATGAATTATCAACAAAAGATGTACATTTTCAACCAAAGAGATAAATTTTCAACTAATATAATGAATCTTCAACAACAAAAATGAATTTTCAACATAGTTGAATTTTCAACAACAAAATTTTTATTTTAAATTAAGAACAGCTGAATTCATCCAAAAAAGAAGTGGATTTTCAATAAAATAGTTGTATCCTGAAGCAAAACGGATTATTTTTCAACAAAATAGTTGAATTTTTGACAAAACAAGATCTTCCAGTAAAGAAAGAAAAATAATCAAATAAATTGTTGAATTTTTAAGCCAAAAATATGAATTTTATATAAAAACAGTTGAATTTTCAACCCGAAATAATTATGAATCATCGATAAAAAGTTCATTTTTCATCCCAAAACGATGATTTAAAATAAAAAAAAAATTCCAACCAAAATTATCCATTTTTAACTAATACGATGAATCTTTAACAAAAAAATTATTTTTTAACATAGCAGTTGAAGTTTCAAAAAAAAAAATTAACTTTAAATTAAGAACAGTTAAATTCATCCATAAAACACGAATTTTTAATAAAATTATTCATGCTCAACCAAAATAGATTATTTTCCCCCAAATTTGCAGCTAAAGAGGTATATTTTCAACCAAAGAGATCAATTTTTAACTAAAATGATGAATCTTCAACCAAAAAAATCTAAAAAAGAAAAATTTTCAATAAAAGGGTTCATCCTCAACCAAAACAGAATTTTTTCAACAAAATAGTTGAATTTTCAACAAAAGAGCTAGAATTTCCAATCAAAGAGATCAATTTTTAACTTATATGATAAATCTTCGATAAAAAAAAAATATATTTTAAAAGATAGAAGATTATAGTTTTAAATTAAAAACAGTTGAATTCATAAAAAAAGGCGAATTTTCAATAAATATAACATAACAATATTATTTACAAAACAATATTATATCTTCAATAAAATAGATGAATTTTTAACTAAATAGTTGAATTTCCAACAAAACAAAAAAACGAATTTTCTACTAAAGTGATGAATTTTCAGCCAAAAAAATTAATTTTTAACAAAATGATTTCTGGTTGAACTTTTTACCAAGTAGTTGAATTTTCAATAAATATAAAAATACATATATAACTTCAAAATATTGAATTTTCAATCAAATAGATTATTTTTTAACTAAATACATAGTTGAATTTCCAACCAACAATAAACGCATTTTCAACAAAATAGTTTAATTTTCAATTAAAATGAAGGATTTTCAACCAAAAAATCATTTTTTAACAAAATGATTTCTGGTTCAACTTTTAACCAAGTAGTTGGATTTTCAACCAAAAAAGATTGATTCTCAACAAAAATGAAAAAGTTGATATTTCAACGGAAAAAAAATTATTTTGAATAAAAAACAGTTGAATTTTAACAAGAACAGACCAATTTTCAACCGAATACTTAAATCTTCAGACAAAACATTTGAATTTTCAACCCAAAAATATGAATTTTTAACAAAACACTAAACTTTCCATCAAATAGTTTAAAGTTTTCAAAATCGCTAAATTTTGCAGCCAGATGAACAAGTTTCTACAAAAAAGTTGAATTTTGAAACCGAAAATATGATTTTTTAACAAAAAAAGTTAATTTTGCACAAAGTATTTCAAGTTTCTACCAAAATAGTTAAATTTTCAACCCAAAAAGACGAATTTTGAATAAAACAGTTGAATTTATTACCCAAAATTATGAATTCTTAATAATAAAGTTATTTTCAGCCAAATAGTTTAATGTATTAATGAAATAGTTGAATTTTCCACCCAAAAAAGACGAATTTTAGATAAAAGAGGTACATTTTCAGGCAAAGATATCATTTTTCTACTAATATGATAAATATTTAACGAAACAAACAAAATTTCAACATAGTAGTTGAATTTTCAACAAACAAGGTACATTTTCAATCAAAGAAAGATCAGTTTTAAACTACTATGATGAATCTTCAATAAAAAAGAATCATTTTTTAATGCAGTAGTTGAATTTTTAACAAACTAGTTAAATTTTCAAAGAAAAAAGACGAATTTAAAAAAAAATGGTTCATACTCAACCAAAATAGATTATTTTTCAACAACATAGTTGAATTTTTGACAGAAGAGTTATATTTTAAACTAAAGAGATGAATTTCGAATAATATGATGAATCTTCAACCAAAAAAATGAACTTTTAATACATTAGAAGACTTTTTAATTGAGTAGTTGAATTTTTAAACAAAAAAGTTTTTAATTTTAAATTAAAAACAGTTGAATTCATCCAAAAAAGGTGAATTTTCAATAAAATAGTTACGTCCTCAACCAAAATAGATTATTTTTCAACAAAATAATTGAATTTGCAAGCCAAAAAGATGAATTTTCTACCCGAAAATATTAATTTTTAACAAAACAGTAAAGTTTCCACCGAATAGTTTAAATTTTTACAAAATCGCTGAATTTTCAAGCTAAAAAGAACAATTTTCTAAAAAGCAATTAAATTTTTAAACCGAAGATGTGACTTTTTAACACAAAAGTTAATTTTTAACGAAATAGTTGAAGTTTCTACCAAAATAGTTAAATTTTCAGGTACATTTTCTGGCAAAGGGAGATCAATTTTCAACTAATATGATGAATCTTCAACAACAAGAATGAATTTTTAACATATTAGAAGACTTTTTAACTAAATAGTTGAATTTTCAACCAAAAAAGTTTTTAATTTTAAATTAAAAACTTGAATTCATCCAAAAAAGACGAATTTTTTATTAAAATCAATCAAAACAGTTGAATTTTCAACCCGAAATTACGAATCATCGATGAATTTCAAAAAAAAAAAATAAGTACCTTTTCAACCAAAGATATCAATTTTTAATTAATATGATGAATCTTAAACTAAAAATACATTTCTAAAATAGCAGTTGAATTTTCAAACAAAAAAGATTTTAATTTGAAATTAAAAAACAGTTCAATTCATAACAAAAATTCAATAAAATAGTTGCACCCTCAAGCAAAATTGATTATTTTTCAACAAGGTAGTTGAATTTTTCACCAAACAAGATTTTCCAGTCTAGAAAGAAAAAAATGTAAATTAAATTGTTGAATTTTCAAGTTAAAGACGAATTTTCTAAAAAAAAGTTGAATCATTTTCAATTTTTCCAGGAATCTCAATAAAATTGTTTTATTCATGTAAAATCTTTCAAAATGCTTAAAAAGCTTTTAAATTTTTTGTTCGCAATTTTTTTAAACATTATTTTACTTTTTTCAAGTTTTGAATTATTTTTCAATCTTTTCAAAACTTTAATATCTTTTTAAATATTCTTTTTAAATTAATTTTTCAAAAGAAAACATTTTAAATTTTCCCAGGAATTTGAAGAACACTTTTTTCTTATCTTGAAATCTTTTGAAATTCTAAAAAAATAAATCAAAATTTTATTTTGAACTGCAAAAATCTATATTTTGTTGTAAATTAAGTTTAAATCTTGTAACAACTTCTAAATATCAAACTTACTCGAATATTTTAAATTCATAATTGTTTAATTGTTACTTATACATCAAAATTTAACAATTTCACTTAAAAATTGAAAATTATTTCAAAAATAAATAAAAATTGTAATGTTCAATGTTTAAATTTATCTCTCTGAAATTTTAAAGATTCAAGACTTTCTACTTCAAACAATTCAGTACCAAATTATTTATTTTTGAATATAAACAGTTAATTATTTCTAAATATTTAAAAATTGTTCTTTTTTCAATTAACAGTTTATAATTAAATTGGTTAAAAATGGAATATTTTGCACTGGAACAATATTTGAAGAGGATTTTGAATTTAATAAACATGCTTGATTATGAATCTATTAATTTCGAATGATTTAAAATTGAAAATAGTTTATTTTAATGAAATAAATAATCCGAAAAGTCGCACTCTAGTTTAAAAATTAAAATCATGCAGCAGAAATATTTATGCAAATGCAATGAGATAATAATAATACTAAATAAAAATATTAATAATACTAATAATATTTGGATATTGGACAATTACGTTTCAAAAATGAAAAGCTTTGTTTATATTTGACAATTATCAAACCTGATTTTGAGGTTATGTTTCGAAAAAACATCAAACTTTTCAAACGAATTTTTTTCTTGAAAAAAGGACTTTTGCTCTTAAATTGCATTTAATAAATAATTAATTTAGTCTTTTTATTACATTTTGACATAAAGTAACAGAGAAATCTTCTTTTTGGTGTTTTATAACTAAAAGTACAAAAATAGTCAAGAATGTGACTTTGTGTTTTGAGTAAATATACCATTTTAAAAAGAGTAATTCACAAAAAAAAATGAAGTATATTTAATATATTATAATTACCTTTTGATAATTTCCGCCTTTTGTCTAAATATATATTAAATTCACTACAAATTCACTAAATATAAAAACGTCAACATGTGCAGCAAAGCCACGTGACGTTTCCTTAAAAGTGAGGTTAGGATCAGTCTCACTGCTGCCAGTGCTACCAATGTAAAAAAATAAAAATCTAGAATTTTATCAATAATTTACAGAAAAATGTCTACATATAACAGTGATAATAAGAACATGTAAATAGACGATATTTTTGAAAAATATGATTCAATGTGAAAAAATTATAATAAATTCTTCAAAAACGTTTACGATTGGCTAACCTGGGAGAAAATTCTTTCGCGGTAAATTCAAATAGGAAGCTTTCAAGAATATTTTTATTACAAATTTAAAAAAATTGAAGTTTAAAAATTGGAATATTTTTTCACTGGCTTATCTAAAAACCGATGTCCTGGGCTGAAGAAAATTATAAATAAATTTTATTTCATTTCTGTTTTTCCCCGTCAATTTTCCCCTTTCTTAAAAAAATCATTTGTCTCGATGTATCATAAAATTTCGAATTTTAAAAATTTGTAATTAAAATTGTAAGCTTTGCGGACGTGAAAATATAAAAATAACACCTTCCAAAAATTATCAGAATATTTTTCAATTGAAATATCTCAAAATTTTAAATTGTCTATAAAAATTATGATTCTGGGACTAGTTTTATATTTTTTCTCAGCCAAGATTTCCCGGGCTGAGAAAAGTTATATCAAACATTTTTTTCTTTCTATTTTTCTCTTTTTTCAAAAATTATTTTTCTGGATGAATTGTAAAATTTTGAATTTTGGAAATTTTTTATTAAATTTGTAAACTTACGAACGTAAAAATATGGAAATAACATCTTCTAAAAATTTCTAGGCTGATGAAAATTATGAATAATTGTTTTTCCTATTTTCCTCCGATCACTTTTTCTCGTTCTTCAAAAAATTATTTGTCCGAATGAATCATAAAATTTCGAATTTTCAAAATTTTTTATTAAAATTGTAAACTAACGGGCGTAAAAGATATCATACAAAAATTATAAGAATATTTTTTTACTAAAACATCAAAATTGTTGAATTTTCAAACAAAAAATTCAAATTTGCAACAAAATACATCAATTTTTTTAACAAATCCTTGAATTTTCAAATAAAAAAGATCGATTTTCCATAAAAAATGGAATAGTTCTATTTTCTGTTAAATAAATAATTTCAACCAAAAAGACAAATTTTCAACTAAAATGAATTTTTTAGAAAATAATTGAATTTTCAAAAAAAAAGTTAACTTTCGACCATATTGTTAATTTTTCTAACAAAATTGTTGAATTTTCAAGCCATAGGACGAATTTTCTAAAAAAAAAACAGTTTAATTTTCAATCAGAAAATATGAATTTTTTCAACTAATAGTTGAGCTTTGAATAAAAAAAAAACTTTCTACAACAAAATTCAATTTTCAACAAAAAAGTTAATTTTCACCCAAATAGTTAAATTTTCGCACAAAAAAAAAAGACGAATTTTCAACAAAATACATGAATTTTTAACCACATCGTTGAATTTTTAAATAAGAAAGATGAATTTTCAATAAAAATAGAATAGTTAAATTTTCAGTTAAAAGAAAAATTTCAACAACAAAAAAAACGAATTTTTTATCAAATTTTTAAATTTTAAGAATATTTTCTAACTGAACCATTTAAAAATTTAATAATTATTTATCCTGAACCCAGATTACCCAAGCTGAGGTAAATTATATCTAAAAAGCTTTTGTTCTATTTTTTTTAACATTAAAAAAATTGTAATTATTTATGAAATACGATGAAAGGGAATAAATAATGGAGGGAATAATTTTATATCAATTATTTATTTTTCCATACAAATTATAAACATGTTTTTCAAATACTGTACATATACTGAGTTCTATTATATTTTTAAACCTCTAATTTAATGATATATCATTTTCATTTATTTCCATTTACTCGTTAAATCAACTACTTTGATCCTCATTTCGTTTCTTTTATGATAACACAATATACAGGTAAGGTTTCTCGTTTCTTTCTTTTTCTTTTTCCTTCTTTTTGACCTCCGCAACACAATTTTTTTTTTTTTTTTGTTCTATTCGTCAATTCTGATCAAGCTCAATTCTTTGATATGGCAGTTCAAGGATATGGACAAATATAAATCTCAAATGAAAGCTTCCGTTGTATCAAACAATCTACACAATTGACCAAAACAAATAAACCAATTTTTTTTTCATTATAATTTTTCAGATTTTTTTTTTTTTTAATTAGGAAGACCTAATTTTTTTTTTAATCTGTAAAATCGAATTTCTTTTACAAAACAAAATACAGATCCGAGACTGAAATTCAAGCAAATGTACAATTTCTCCATAAAAAATTCTAGAAACTGTCATAAAATTAAAATACTTAAAGCACTACAAATAGACACATATTTTTTTTCATACATATTTTTTACAACAAAAAATCGACTCTTTTTCAGTCTCTAATCCGATGTTTTTCAAATATTCGAAATGAGTTAGAAACTACAAAAAAAAATCGAAATTTAGACAATGATTTTTTAACAATACTTTCTCGTAGTCAATTATAATAAAATATATACAGAGATCAGGGATCACAGTCCAAAAGGACTCAAAAAAAGGGAAATAGGGGAATTTTTTTTACGAAAAAGGGGAAAGATTGAACATTAATTTAAATAATTTTAAATAATTTTTTAGTGACTTTTGGTATTCAAGAATTTTTTTTACAACTTGGATATAGTTACAAGGAGATGATTCTTTCAAATTTTCCAGAATTGAAAACTGAATTTTCAACTGTTGAAAATTGAAGAAAATTGAAAAGTAATGATTAAATTGTTAAACGGATTCATGCTCAGCGGGTCAAAATACATGGGAATATATGTGTCGCATCTGTAGAACAGAAAAGTGTTTTTTTTTTGTGCCGGTGTTATTTATTGATTACTTCTTAGACGTACTCACCGAAATTCGGTGAACGTCGAAGAAATATTTTCGGTGAGCGTAGACAAAATATTTTCGGTGTGCCTAGACACTTCATTATTTATTATATACAATTATTAATTATATATTAATGTACTCAAATGCTTGCATAAATTAATAGGAACATTTTTTGGAATGTTTAAAATGTTTAATTTCCAAATCAAAGAAGAGAACGAAAGATAATAAGCGATTCAAACATTTTTTTTACATATTTCGGATGTCAATGCACAAATATTTTTTGCTCAGCTCAAACTATGCGACTCATTTAATCATTTTCACTCTGCCCTAGTGCATACAGGTTCTGTATGTACTAATCCTTCTCTATTACATAAGGATGATTGCCCCCCCCCCCCTGAAAAAAGAAATTTACTCATATTTTATCGAATTTATTTTAATACGGATTAAAGTAAAAATAATTGTTACGCAAGATATTATTGGACAAGATATGGTCCATGAAACACTGTAATTAAGAGAATTATTCCTCTAAACACAAGCGTACAATATAATTATTTTGATTTATAAGCTAAACAATAATAGTTTTTTTTTGAAAGTCCTAATAAATTATTTTTTCAATCCTGTTGTAACGACATAATTCAACGCCTATTTTACGTTACCGGACAACATTTTTGATAGAGGAATATTATATTCTCATACACAAAATAATGTCGGGCACATCAGACAGCTTAAAAGGTTTCAATCCATTTGGCAATTTCAACCACACATGTGATGGCCAAAAACATGACCATATCTTCTTGACCTTTTACATTCATTTTAATGTTTTTTTCCGTGACTTCCAGTGTTTGCAATGTTTAGAATATGTTGAAATAAAGTATTGCCTATGGCACAATTTAACACAACCCCTATATTAGCCCAAACACTTCACTCCTAAGAAGCCTACAGGTATAAATTCAGTGAAAATATGACCAAGCGAGAATCACGAATGGCCACCCATCCGAGTTTTAACCGCGCCGATCTATGTTTAAATTAACTAATTATTTTCTCAAACAACCCAGTGAGGAACTTGACCCTTCCAAGGACGTGGCACTCCTCCCAAAATTGATCCATCTGGAAGTCGCACAAAAATGGTCGCATAACTAGGACCCAAATGTTCCACAGTCACAGGCCCAAGATCTGCTTTTAAAAGAATGTCCAATCCTTTTATATAAAGGCAGGATGTCTCAATAACAGCATTGATACCCAGATTTTTTAATTTTGTAACGAAACGATAGAAATTAGTCCCATAAGGCACGCCTGCATAAACATCCTCTCCTGTTCGATATGAAAAATTTGGTCGAAGCATCCAGATAGGAGGCTGACCAGATACTAGAGCTCCAACCGAAACTTGGTGGCCAGAACCTTCGATTTCGACATAAACGAGGCTGCCATGAGGAAGAACAAATTGTTGATGAGTTTCTTCAATTGCTCTCACTACTGCATCTAGTTTTGTGAGGAAAAACAAAAATTTATTTATTTTTTTATTATTAAATGAATGTTTATAGTCGCATCAACTGCCAGGGTCATTGGTGACTATACTATAAGGTGGCTACCATGACTGCAATGATGAAACATAAGACAATCACGATACTATTAACAAGTTTTTTGACTTACAAGAGTTGAGTCCCCGAAATTTGAAATTTTCAAAGAAAGGAGATTGCATAAAAAAGTTTAATTTATTGAAGAGCAGGTCTTTAGCATCTAATAGAAAAATTATTTATTTTAGATTAAACAAATGTTTCCAGAATTTATCAACGGTTGAAACCCCTGATGAATTTGGCTGCAAATATTGAAAATTCGATTAAAAATTTTAAAGATGTAAAATGTAATATTCGTAAAACTGTCACTCAAATAGTTTCAAATCGTCGCTGCTAACACAGAAGATTATAACAGTACTGTTGAAAACATTCTTAAGAATGATATTTTATACAAGAATATTTTAACCAGTATGGTTCCAACTATCGTAAATAAATGTAATGACATTGCTATAAGATTGGAACATAAAAGATTAATTAATGATCAATGTGCATATAGTTTAAAAGCTCAAAATAGTGTCATAGCAAAAGCTTATGCTATCCCTAATATCCACAAACCTAATTGAAGTTGGATACTGATTATTTCTACTGTTGCTTCTCCCACTTACAATTTATCTAAGTATATTTCAAATATTCCAAAACCTGTTTCTATTAACACTAGTTCGTTTTTTAAAAATAGTTGGGAACTTGAAGATATTTAAAAAAAACGTTAATGTACCAAAAAGTCATTCAATCGTTTCTCTAGACGTAGTGTCGATGTTTGATAGCATCCCACTAGATCTTGCTTTAGATTGCATTGAAAAAAAACTTATTTTAAATCATAACTTAACAAAAATAACAAAAAATGAATTATTAATTGCTACCAGAACGGTGTAATGGTATTTTTTTCTCCTTTGATAATAAATTTTATAAACAAATTTCGGGTTGCCCTATGGGTTCACCTTTATATCCAGTTGTTTTTGATTTAGTTTTACAAGATTTTGAAAAAAGAGCTCTAAAATTATTAGATTTTACACCTATTTTATACAAAAGGTATATAGACGATATTTTAGCTATTGTTCCTACTGATATGACTGAAGCTTTCCTAAATGTGTTTAGTATCACTGAAGATTGTATGAAATTCACTCATGAACCTGAGATTAAGAACGTTATTAACTATCTTGATCTACAAATCATTACAACTCAAAATGGTGATTTACTAACCAACTGGTATAAAAAACCTTCTCGGTCTTGCAGATATTTAAACTTTAATTCTTATAACTTATTTGGTCGTAAAATTGATTTAATTAAAGGTTTAGTAGACATATGTGTTAAATTAAGATTTGTGTAAAAGGGTAATATTTTTCTGATTTGAAATCATATTTGACAATGTAAAATACCTCATTTTCGAACACAAATCTCTTTTTTTGAACTAATAACAACGTTCTTACGTTTACCTAATCCCCCATTCTCCCCTATTCCTATTAAATTTTAAGAATCCCTTAAAATCGAGAATTTTGACCCACTTCTCTTTTTCTCCCTTTTTGGCAAAGTTTCGATTCACTTGTTAAGAATCATACACAAATATTTCCGAAATGATTTATTTTATAATTTTCTAGATTTGAAGATAAACTTAATGTAGATACTAGTATTGAATTTAAATTGAAACGCTTCAAATTTCTAATATAAAATGATGAATATGCATAAAAAGAAATTAACTTTTCACAAAGTAATTCCAATTTTAACCGGGTAGTTGAATTCGAACAAAAAGGCGAATTTTCTACAAAACAGTTGAATTTTCAAGAAATATTTAATTTTCAACCAAATAGTTTAATTTTCTACAAAGTTGTTATTTCAAGTCTTAACAATGAATTTCCTGCAAAATAGTTTAATTTTCAATCCGAAAATGCCAATTTTCAACAAAAAAGTTGATTTTCTACACACAAAAAAAACTAATTTTCAACCAAAAATTATTCATTTTTATCCAGTTGCCTTTCTTTTAAACAAAAAAGATTACATTTTTGCACACAAAAAAAGACTCAACTTCTACAAAACTGTTTAATTTTGTATCAAAAAATATTAATTTTTGAAAAAAGTTTATTTTCTACCAAATAGTTGAAGTTTCTACGAAAATAGTTGAATTTTCATCTCAAAAGACCAGTTGTGAAGAAAAAAGTTAAATTTTCTACCAAAAAGAATGACATTATGATAAAATTATTAAATTTTCAACCAAATAATAAAATATTAGCCAAAAAGATAAATTTTCAACTCAAATGATAAATCATCATAAAAAATATTTAGAAAAGTAGTTCAATTTTTAACCCAGTTATTTAATTGAACTAAAAAGAAGAATTTTCTAGAAAACAGTTAAATTTTTCAACAAAGCAGTTAATTCTCAACCAAATATTTGATTGATCAATCAAATAGTTTAATTTTCTACCAAATTGTTAAATTTTCAACAACAAGAAAACACGCATTTTTAACAAAATAGTTAAATTATTAAACCAAAAAAGATAACATTTTTTCTGAAAGAGACTTTTTTGCTACAAAACTGTTTAATTTTCTACCCAAAAATATGAATTTCTGAAAATAAGTTGATTTTCAACCAAATAGTTAAATTTTCATCTCAAAAAGACCAATTTTGTACGAAACAGTTAAATTTTCTACCAAAAATAATAACATTTAAACAAAATTATTGCATTTTCAACCAAATAATTCAATTTTTATTCTAAAAAGATGAATTCTCAATGAAAAATTGTATATTCAATATTATAGCCAAAAAATATTTTGGTTTTTAATAAAAAAAGCAGTTGAAAAAAAAATTTTTTAGTTAAAAATAAAAAAAAATTTCAACCAAATTGTTGAACTTTCGTGTCAAGAAGACGGATTTTCTACAAAGTAGTTAAATTTTTAACCTGAAAACATGAATTTTCAACGAAAAAGATTTTTTTCAACCAAATATTCCATTTTCCACCGAAATAGTTTAATTTCCAACACAAAAGGATAAATTTTCTTCCAAAAATCTTCATCCAAAAAAATTAGTTTTTAACAAAGTCATTCCACTTTTAACCAAGTAGTTGAATTTTCAACCAAATAGTGTAATTTTCAAGTCTTAAAGAAAAATGATTCAATTTCAACCTGTAGCCTTTTTAAGAAAAAAGATTAAGTTTTTGCCAAAAAAGACTATATTTTTTTACAGAACTGTTTAATTTTCTATCCAAAACTATGAATTTCTAACAAAAAAGTTCATTTTCAACCAAATAGTTGAATTTCCTACCAAGATAGTTGAATTTTCATCCCAAAAATTGGTAAATTTTTAACAAAACAGTTGAATTTTCTACGAAAAAGAATGACATTTTAACAAAATTATCGAATTGTAAACAAAATAGTGAAATTAAACCCCAAATAATAATATTTCTAACCAACAAAGATGAATTTTTAAGGAAAATTTCTATAGTTTTTCAGTTGAATGTTTCCTGATAATAAAAATATGGTCCTGCAACGGTAAAGTTCAATAATAACTTAATAATTTTGAAAATCATTCATATATTTCAGACTTTACACTCTTTCCCCTATTTCACATTTTTTAAGAATTCTTTTGTTCTCCTTTTATTAGGATACTTCCCCCTTTTTCCCTTCTTACTATTTTCTCGTTTTTTCGCCTAAATGCGAATTAAATTAATAGGAACCCAATAAAAAAAACCCAAAAATTTAATTGATTTTTTTTCTCTCTTAACTGAAAAATCTTTCTTAGTTTAAAATCCCAATCTTGTTGAAAATTCGTATTTTTGGTTGAATTCACCTGTTTTTTATTTTAATTTAAATTTTTTTCAGTTAAAATATAAACTATTACATTTTTCATTGAGAATTAATCTTTCCCGGTTGAAAGTAAAATTGCTTTGTAAAAAATCTTTTTTTTTTGCTGAAGATTCATCACTTCAGTCAAAAATTCATGTCTTTGGTTGATAACTTGAATATTCGGTTGAAAAAGCGTTTTTCTTTTTTGAGAATTAATTTTTCCAACTAAAAATGTAACTTCCATTTTTGGTCTTAAAATTGATATTTTTATTCAAAAAATAGTCTTTTCTAGTTAAATATACATTTATTTGGTTAAAAGTGCATGTATATTATTGAAAATTCTTATTCAGTCGAACCTATTTACTTGAATGTTAACCACTTTTATTAAAGATTCATTTATTGTTCTTCAAGATTCATAATTTTAGTTGAAAATTAATTCTTCTTGTTTGCAAATTCAGCTACTTCTTTAAAAGTTGAACTACTTTATTTAAAATCCATTTTTTTGTCGTTTGAAAATTAAAGAACAAAGAAAGTCTTCTGACAACTAATATCTTGGGTAATTTTTTGAAATTAATTTCGAAATCGAATGAGTAATTTTCAACTAATATTTAGCAATTTTCGCTAATCAAATTTTTTCAATTTGACTTTAGTAATTATTTTAGTTTTACAAAGTTAGCGGTAGAATTACAAATTTCTATAGAAAATTAGAAAAATGTAAAAACCGAAACGAATTTTGAAAATCGAAAACAGAACTCTGTTGAAGAGTAGTGTTTGAGGACCCTGAATGCATATAATTAATTTAAAGCTCATTTATTTCTTATCATTTTAAAATTGTAAAAAATTCTTATTTTCTCAATTTTGTTCAAATAATCACAAGGCGGTGTTTTTAAATTGGTGACAGTCTCCATCATATTTACACTTTAACAAGACAGAGTAAAGAATGTCACACTATCGCGTCGCTTTATTAAACATTTCTATTTTTCACGTTTTTCATTTTTATTCATATTTTTTAAATTATCATGCATTATTTATTTGTATCAAGCAATAAGTTGCTTTTTGCTATTGAATTAGGAAATATCTCGACTAATCGAATTTATAATTTTTTACTAATCTTTGGCTTTGACTTATTCAAAAGGCAAGTCATTTTTCAAAAGTTTGCTAAATAATTGCACTTTTCGATGGAAAATAAGGAAAATATACAACGCAAAAAATTTGTTCAGTCGAAAACCGAACTCTGTTAATAAATAGCGCATGAGAACGCTGAACATACATAATTAATTTATAGCCCATACTTGTCTATTATAAGTTTAAGATCGTAAAAAACACTTATTTTTCTTAACTTTGTTCAAATAATGAGAAGGCAATGATTTTAAATTGGAGACAGGCTATGTCACGTTTAGAATTTCACAATGCGACATTTTTATTGTTTGAACAGAGTTAAGAATGTTACACCATGGCCTCATTTTATTTATCTTTTCTATTTTTCAAGTTTTCCATTTTTATAACCTTTCATTTATTATACACAGTCCTAAATAATTTTTCTTAAATGTATCTCGACTACTCAAATTAATAATTTTCTACTAATTTTTAGTGGCTCACTTCTCGCTAATCGAATCTATAAAGTTCACTAGCAGAAAGACAAATTTTTAACAAAAAAGTGGAATTTTCTACCACAGAAAATGACATTTTAACAGCATTATTAAATTTTCAACCTAATAATGAAATTTTAACAACAAAAGAATGAATTCTCATCCAAAAATTATATAGTTGATATTTCACCCAAAGAGAATTTGTTTTTTAATAAAAAAACAGTTGAATATAACCAAAAAGATGAATTTTCAACAAAATAGTTGATTTTTCAGCCAAATTAGATTTTTTAACTATGAAAGAAAAAAATTTCAGCTATATTGTTGAATTTTCATGTCAAAAAGAAGAATTTTCTACAAAAGAGTTGAATTTTCAATCCGAAAATATGAAATTTCAACCAAAAAGGTTATATTTCAACTAAATATTGAATTTTCTACCAACATAGTTTCATTTTTCATCCAAAAAATTTGTAACTCAAATGATGAAACTCCATGGAAACAAAAAATAATTTTTTAACAAAGTATTTACACTTTTACCCAAGTAGTTGAATTCAGACAAAAAGGCGAATTTCCTACAAAATAGTTGAATTTTTAAATGAAAGTGATTAATTTTCGACCAGTTGCCTTTTTAACCAAAAAAGATTACATTTTTACCAAAAGAATCTATTAGTTTCTACAGAACTGACTCATTTTTTAGCCGAAAATATGAATTTCTAACAAAAAAATTTCATTTTCAACCAAATAGTTGAATTTTCATTCGAAAAAGACCAATTTAACAAAATAATTGAATTAACGCACAAATAATAAAATTTCAATCAAGAAACATGAATTCTCAACAAAAAATTGTATAGTTGATATTTCCCCCAAAAAAAAGTTGGTTTAAAAAAAAACAGTTGAAATTCATCCAAAAAGATGAATTTCCAACAAAATAGTTGATTTTTTAGTCATAAGAGATTTTTTAGCTAAGAAAGAAAAAAATGTCAACCAAATTGTTGAAATGTCATGAGAAAAATAAGAATTTTCTACAGAATAGTTGAATTTTCAACCCGAAAATATGAATTTTTAACAAAAAAGTTAATTTGCAACTAAACATTGCATTTTTTCAAAAATTTTATTCCTTTTCAATACTTTTATAATATGTAATAATGTACGTAAAATGGCGTATCAGAGAGAAGTATGTTTGTTGTAGTGGTGGAAACAAAATTTTGGAAATCAAAATATACGTTAGCAAGAACTACGTATTTAAAAACATTTTTATCTTCATAATTTGGTATAAGATCATATTTGAGAACAAATATTATTTTTTGGGGGGATTTAGTTAATGCAAAACTTATTTCAAATTTGAAAGTGGCCTAAAAAATAAGTTCAAACCTTTTTTCACATTCAAAAAAAAGTATTGGTGTGTTTCTTCCGTTCGAAAACTGTACACCCACAAAATTCACGATTATTTTTAAACTTATAGAATACACATACATATCACATACATATCTTAAAAACATATTGCAAAAAAAATTTGGTTCACTCCCCATGACCATTTTATATTATTTCACTATTTTACTATAAAGGACGACCGAAACCCATGATAAATCGCGGTACCAGTGTATTTAAAAAAAAAATTATCATAGCACCTTTTGAATCCTCCCTACCTCCTAAAAGCGTTACGTAATATATAGACGACGCTTTTTCATGAAGAAATGTAGAAATTTTCATTCGTTTAATGTATGTTTTTTAACAATAATTTGTTTTTAGCTAACATTAAACAATGTTTCGATCATCTGAGGGTTTTCAAATGACAAAAATACATTAGAACAAAATTTACATGTCTAAGGAACCAAAAACAGAAAAAGTAGGTTTTTCAAATAGTCATTTTTGTATTCTTTGAATTATTTCTTTACAGTTTAGGTAGAAAAATACTTTGAACAACTCAGGGTAAACAAGTAATATTTAATATGTAAATACGGATAAGAAATCATTCACTTATAGAAAAACGCCACATTTTCTGTTAGAAATATTCTGAAAATGACGAATCTTTTACGCAACCATATTTCTAACTGAATTTTCCGAAATTTCTCATAAAATTACCCAATCGAAACTAAAAATTATGAGATTTTAAAATGAATTTACGAAACTTGCAACTGAATTTTTCTAAACCTATCATAATTTACCAAAATTAATCATCATTTTGCGAAACATGTAACGCCTCGCAATATCAATATTATGTTACACTTACTTGTACATTTTAGTGAAACCATACAGGTAAAGAGTAGAATAGCGATCTTCATGTTTTCAAGCAGCAGGCTAGGATAAAGAATTAAAAATTAATTTTTGAGGAATTTTATAAATGGTAACTGTTGGATTTGTGGAGCATATATTTATTTGTTATGCTAGCCATTATCAGTCACACGACATTATGTTTGATTTAATATAGAGTGGAAAGATAAAGACTGTTTGAAGTTGATTTTAGATCTTAACATTTTTCATATCTGCTACATTTATTACCCACACCGCCGGCACAAATTCATTCACATTCTTTAGATGTCTTATGAGAACCCGTTAGCAGCTGTCACTTTATCAAACAGTATCAGCTGGTAACAGATGCAAACATTTTTCAATATAATTTATCAAATAAACTTTCATAAGGGGGCATCCATATACTACGTTATCAATTTTTGGATTAATTTAACCCCCTGCACCCCCTCCTTGACGACCGTAGTTTTGCCTTGCCACTATATTTCTCAATGAAAAAAGATGAATAGTGTAGGAACAATAAATATTCCGAATTTTTATTAAAAGTATCTATATATTTCTAAAGACTCAATTACAAAACGCGCGTAGCAAACAATTCCAAATGAACTACTAATTTTAGGTTATAAGTATCTAGGAAAATTTGAAAGAAAATGTCAAGTAAACCGCTCAGGACGAAAGGCCTCAAACAAGGGCTGTCGACTTATGGCCTCTACACCCCTCAAGTAGATATTTGGTTTTATCTGGCCATGTGTTTTATATGAATCTAAACAACACATTTTGTCTATCCTTGGCGACAGCTAGCCCCCTGCGCTTACGACTTTTCCATCAAGTCAAATATGTAGGTCTTCACATTCGCCCGTTCCTTAAATATACGTCGTCCCCGACGTATATAATATGATGTCCACTTTCTTCTGAAAGAATCAACAAATTTAGTGTTACTAGAGTTTTAATTTACTAAGCTGACAATGATTGTTGTCCAATCGTTTCCATTATTACCAGAGTGATCAGTTCTAATTCAATAGCACATGTTCTCAAGTCTCATTATCATTGAGGTAAAAATAGGAAGGATAACATTCTAGGTGTCCTGTCTGTCAGTAGTACTACTTGTTACATCCGAGTACTATCTTCCGTCGGATATTATACAGTACAGGTCGAGTACTATCATTCGTCTTATTTCACCTCGTATTACTGAACCTGACCGTTGGTCTGGACCCCCGCCGAGAAATAAACCCCACGTGAATCCTGACCAGGAGCAACACGCCAGAGTTTTCGACTCGCGATCCTATTAAATGGTCCAGCCTATGCAACAAGTAAAGCCCATGTTTTCCTTGCCCAGTAGAAAACGCCAGAACTTGTGACTTGGTCCAGGCTTTACAAGCCTTGCAATGGCCAGATAACATTTTACAGCTTTACCAGTTTCACGCCGTAGCATCAAAGATGACCCACGGATTTAGCTGTTCCACTGCCGCCACCGTTCTCTGGCTCGGAGTATTTTTCATATTGCGAAGATCCTCGACCTCGTAGCGATCATTCGGCAATACTACCCTGACCTTGAACGGACCTTTGGCTTTGGAATTCAATTTCTGGCTCTCTGCCATTGCTGGTGCTGATTTGGACTGCAACATGACTACATCACCTACTTGGTACTTGGGAGGCTCGAACCTCTTTGCATCAAAAGATTTATTCTACCTCTTTTGTTCTTCGTCAGTATTGCTTTTGGCCTTATCACGAATTTCCTGTAGATCAACTTGATCCAAAGTTTTCTGAATCGCAGATAATAACGCTACTTCGGCATTATTTATATATCGGTATTGTTTATAGCACTTCGAACCTTCTTTAGAGTTCGGTTAACCGTTTCACACTAGCCATTAGCTCTTGGAGTAGCTGCTGAATTTAATACGAGTTCAATACCGTATTATTTGCAGGAGGTGTCAAGGGTGTGCGAGGTGAATGCTGTTCCACTATCTGAGATTATTGTCTCGATAATTCAAAATTTAGTGAATCCATCAACGATAGTTAAAACCTGAGTGTTTTTGTGAACACTGAGCTTGAAGGGTCTAATGTGGTATAAATGTAACGTGTGGAATGGTTTGGCTATTTTTTCTATGAGGTACACAAACCCAGGCTTTTTTCCGGCTGTAGATTTGTTGTATAAGCAGTTAAAACACGCATTTACATACTTCGCCACGAACTTGCGCCTTCTCTTGAGCGAAGTGACCTTGATCATCATGACACATTTTAACGATATTCCATCGAGCTGTCCCCGGAACAAGCCAGCATTCCCTGTTTCTGTTTTATGAAAAATTACTCCCCCTTTTAAATCATATTGATCAAAGTATTGTTTTACATTAAGCTGAACGTTGCCTGATGCGAGTATATTCCTGATTATTTTAATATCATCATCCTGCAGCTGAGCGACCTTAATACGTTCGCATGAAGTAAAATCAATACACAAACATTCGGTAGCATTTCGACTAAAGGAGTCTAGATATGAGACTTGAATACTTGGTCGATAAACAACACGAAACTTAAAATCCTGTAAATAAACCCACCAACCGGCGACTCTCGCAAGCACATCTTTCTTCAGGACCGTCGCTCCAATAGTGCTACAATCAGTTACCATAGTGAACTCGATATCTAATACATACACCCGAATTTTTTGTAACGCCTCTACTACTGCGAGAGTTTTCAAGTCACAAGAATGATATCATTGTTCCTCCGGTGACGCTTTTCTACTGTAATAGGCCACTACGATCAAAAATGGATAAAACCGGTCGCGATGATAAGATTTCTTTTATTTCTTGTACTGAGTTTTCTTGCTCTTGCCCCTATTTCCATAGTACATATTTACGCAAAAAATTAGTTAAAGGCGCTTTCTTTTTTGCAACATCTTTTATAAACTTTCGAAAAAATCCGGCAAGAGCAAGAAACTGCCATACTGGCTTTGCGATCTGCGGTGACTCAGTCTTCATTAACGCGTCCACTTTACGTTGTCCTGGGCGTACCCCTTCCTTTGATATTTCCCGGCCTAAATAATCTATTTTCTCTTGGAAGAACCTGCATTTTTGAGATGTTCGCTGAGAAATTTGTACTTTTTAATATCTCTAGTACCTTTTCTAGTTGATCAAATTCATCTTCAACCATATTAATCGCCATATAAATATTAACATCTGTTCCTTGAAATGTTGAAATCATTATTTTCTGAAAATATTCCAGTGCATTTATCAAATCGAATGCAGCGCGCAAATACTCATATTGACTTTCAGGAGTCACAAACGCAGTTTTCGCAATAGTATCGGGATGGATGGGGATCTGATGGAATCCAAATTTCAAGTCGAGAGAAACACCCATAAGGCGACGTACTCTCCCGAATTATTCCGATGGCTTCTAATTCAGGAATTATTTCTTTTGCTTTGTCTCGATCAAATCTACTCATCCGATACGGTAGATAAACAACTGGCTTTTCACTGTCAAGTTCAATTTTTATTCCCGGTACATTAAGTCATCCTAACTCGTTCATACGGACGGCAACAGTTTGTCGATAACGATTTAATAAGTTCAGTAAGCGATTTTCTTCATCTTGTAAAAGTCCATCACATACTATGTCGTCACTCTTAATATGTTTGAATTCTCGCGTAATAAGATTAATTTCAAAGTGATTCCCATGAACTGCATATTTGCTTTCTTATCCAATCCCCGACGAATCAGATATGGCTTTCACACCTGGCACCGCGAGCGTTTCAGACCCTAGTAATATTTCTTTTGAAAGTTGTATATTGGGCAAATATAATATATATCTATATCAACCCTTATTTTCGATTGAGCCATTGGCAAACCTACTGAATTATTAAACGCCACCATAGCGCTGTCGTTCGTTTCAGGTTCCAGATGCATTTCACGAGCAATTTTCTCCAGAATTAACGAACATACGCTTCCTAAATCGATCATATAAATCTTCTCTATACTATTTTTGATACATACGCGATATGGTTTCCTAATTTTCAATATTTGAACCTGATGGACCGCCGACGCCCGATGTGCAAGCTCTAGTCATCTTTTTTTTGCTATTGGTTGTTCATTGCGTTTCTTGTGATATTTTTCTTCTACATGACCGGTTCCTTTACAATATAAACATATTACAAATGATTTGCCATATTCATCAGTATCAGAAATATGGGGTTTGTTGTGTACTACGCCTGGAGAATCGCGTTTGAAATGACTTGGCTTCTTGCACATGTGAATAAGGTCACATTAGGTTAGCATAAGGCTGAAATTAGCGCTTGGCAAAAGGCCTATAAAGCGGGGTTTAGGTACTGAAATAAAGAGAACGTTATCGTATCAACTTTGGGCAAAAGTGCCGACTTCAACTGCATTATATTTTTCATTATTATTTTAACAATAAACTCATTCTATAATTATGTGTAGTGGATTCGCAAATTCTTTTATCCCTGAATTCTGATTTAAAATATTTGGCAGTATAATATAACAGGAAGCATGATTAAAAGAATTTTTCTGTCATTTATGGTAATTTTGCAGCGGTTGATTTTATATTTTGTTTGTTAAAAAAATACAAAAACCAGAATGTGCTGTTCCTGACATAAAACTATAATTGTAAACGAGAAAAAAATGTATTTTGTGATTCTGTAAATAATTCTGAATAAAAAAACGTATTGCACAATATGATCTTGAGCTTTCGTTTAAAAGATATAACGCCATACATTTATAAAAAGGTAATCAGGGACACGTTAAAATTTCAGGGTCATGTTATTGTTAACTTTTTTATCCTCACCCATATATGTGCTCAAAATAAAGAGGTATATTTACGCAATAATGTTTTTATTCACTTTCATTTATAAGCTACACAAAAGGCTGTTTCTTTAAGTTTAAATAAAATATTTGATCAAACCTTGTTATAACCATACCACTCGACGCGTATTTCACGTTATTGGACAACAGTAAAATATCATCGAAAATCATTTAACGACATTAGTAGCCAAATTTATTGGGATATCAGACAGTTTCAAATCTTTGGATTCATTTCGCCCTTTGAGCCACTCGCATCTAAGATGGCCAACAACATGACCGGTTTTCCGACATTTTACAATTATTCACATTTTTTTTGTGACTTTCAATGTTTTCAAAGTTTAGAATATTTCAAAATTATCGTCTATAACACTATCCCACTTGAACCCTATTAACCCTATTACCCTAAATACCCCACTCTTATTAAGCATACAGATATTGCCTAGCATACGTAATCCTGCATAATTCAGAGCAATAACCATTTGATCTCCGTTTACGTGCTTGACTTACCGTCTACACTCCACTTTCCCTCACGTCACTGAGTAAGCGTGAGACGCTGTGTCCGACCCTTTTGCAAATAGCAATTTAGAAATATTATATTTGAAATCTACGTTTCTTGTCGATTTCAACGATATCTCACGTGCAATTAAAAGATTAAAATTAGAATGAGTGCCATATGTTATTTACCAGTGCCAAAACATAAACTAAAATCTGCATCAATTAGCGATAATTGCTATTTCAGTAGGAGCAGTCGATTTATTGCTCTATGACAATTCAAAATTTTTGGTGATATGGACAATTAACAATATAGCCTGAAAAATGCTTTTAATTTTCAACTTATGGAGGCAAATAACATATAGCACTTATTCTAATTTTAATCATTTAATTGCTAATTGCAAAATTTAAAACATTGTTATGTTCCGTATTTTATTCCTCATTAGTACAAAGGACCCTCCACTGACAAGAGACGGACATAGCATCTCGCGCTCACTCAGCGACGTGAGGGAAAGTAGGCGGCGATTAAATGGAAATCGCCGATAATTCAACAGTATCTACTGTCAACAACGGTGAACCATCCAAGCGCTCATGATCGCCTATTACACAATTTATTGTTACCTAATATTTAATATTTAAACGTTTTTCTTCTACTTGAAACTGGCTGTTTTAAATCGACTTCCCTTAATCCACAATTCGTGCTGCCCAGTTTGCTCAAACAACCCAGTGAGGAACTTGACCCTTCCAACGACGTGGCACTCCTCCCAAAATGGACCCATCTGGAAGTCGCACAAAAATGGTCGCATAACTAGGACCCAAATGTTCCACAGTCACAGGCCCAAGATCTGCTTTTAAAAGAATGTCCAATCCTTTTATATAAAGGCAGGATGTCTCAATAACAGCATTGATACCCAGATTTTTCAGTTTTGTAACGAAACGATGGAAATTAGTCCCATAAGGCATGCCTGCATAAACATCCTCTTCTGTTTGATATGGTAAATTTGGTCGAAGCATCCAGATAGGAGGCTGACCAGATACTAGAGTTCCAACCGAAACTTGATGGCCAGAACCTTTGAGTTCGACATAAACGAGGCTGCCATGAGGAAGAAAAAACTGTTGATGAGTTCCTTCAGTTGCTCTCACTACTGCATCTAGTTTTGTGAGGAAAAATAGAGATTTATGAATTTTGTGTTCACAGGAAAAATATGTGTTTTAGTAAGTTAGGAAAGAACTGTTCTAATTGCAGATAACGTTCCTGGCAAGGCTATGGAGATTTCCGAATTTCGATTTATGCTGTCTCATGATACACATTTCTAAAATTATATGCAAGATTGAGATGGCCGCTCAGGTGAAAATTTTCACGTGATAACCTACGCAGAACGTCACGTGGGCCAAATTCGTATGATATTTTGAAACACAGAGAAAACTGGGGGTTCACCAAATTTTCGGTTTGAATAAAAGTTATCATCTTTTAGGTGTTGAACTCCAATAGAAACCTCTGGAGACCCAGAAGGGTTCCTTTGTAGAACACTTGAATCAGTTAAATAAAACAACATGCAGGCACAGTCAGTAAAGCAAATTATATGGCATATGAATACGCCTTCACGCTAACAATTTTGCTACATAACCTCCAAATTATATTTATCAAGTCATTATATCTATTTTAATTGCGTATTAATAGATGGTGAAAGTTCGAGTGCAATGTTATGCGTCTAAGTAAATAATTACTTATACATAACGTAAAAGGTATAAAATGACATATTTCATACCAAATAAAAACACCTTGATGATGTTCAGAAGATCCTTTAATCAATAGACGTTTCGAGAGTCGAATGCTCTCCTCATCAGGAAACAGGAATCCAAGTCAAAAATTAGTCCTTTATTTTTTTTAATTGGAAAAAACCAAAATGTCGAAGTCAAAAAAATGCATGCTCTTACATAAATTCTCATCTCAAGTTACTTCTGAAATTTCAATATTTTACCTTTGACATGTTAAAAAGTAGTAAGGTCCATTAGTATCACATCACGCACAACATTGAAACATTCTTAAAATTTTTCTTTTCTTAATTCAAAATAGAAGACAGAACGAACGCTCTACTCCATGATAAGGGTTAACATCTACTTTTTAACATGTCAAAGTTAAAATATTAAAACTTCAGAACTAACTTCAGATGAGAATTTATGTAAGAGCATAAATCTTTTTGACTTCGACATTTTAATTTTTTTCCAATTTAAAAAAAAAATAAAGGACTTATTTTTGATTCGGATTCCTGTTTCCTGCTGAGGAGAACATTTGACTATCGAAACGTCGATTGATTAAAGGATCTTCTGAACATCATCAAGGTCTTTTTATTTGGTCTGAAGTATAGGTTCTTTGGAAAAAGTCTCCACTGATATTTTATTCCTTTGGAGATCCAACTGGAGCCTTATTTTTTTGCTTTCTTTTCAGCAAGAGGGGTTTCTTTTTGTTGCAGCTCCTCAGTAACCAAAAATTGTTTTTAATGGAAATCCAAGTTTTTTGTGAACAATAAGGAACCCATCTTTCTTTATGCCAATTTACGCTTAACTTAGTTGAATAAAATAGCTATTTGTGATACAAGTGCGCAAAATGCACGACTGCTGACGAGTATGAAACTTACAGCATTAGGTAGCAATTATCTGTGCACACGTGTATCACAAGCTATTTTTTGCAACAACCATATTGTTGCAAAATCAACAATTTGTGTATAATTTTTTTAAAGAGTTTTTAAGAATATTTTTATTTAGCCGGTGTGCAAAGTTACTCATGTCTGAAGTGCGCATGCGCGTCAATTGCGTCAATTTTCAAAATATGTGACCGTCCGTGAAGAAAGGGACCTAATGCGTCAAAGCTGAATTTTACAGGACGGGCGATCGTAGCAGAGCCCGCAAGCCAGCAATTGAGTAGTCCCCACTACTCAAATGCACTCCCTCCACTTGCAACTACACTTTTAGACACGAGCCAGCGGAGCTCACGGACACGTCACGTACAGTTGTGTGGTAAGTCGTTTTTTTTAAATTAAAAAAAAAGGCTTCCGTAGGCCTCTCGTTCGGTCTTCGCGTACGCTTATCATGCCTATGTTTGTAGCCTAATAACAAGAAAAGAAATTAACTCAAAAAATTTATAATTATTGGAAATGAAAGAGAAACTCAGAAACTATCGATTGGCGTAAGAAAATGAAAATCCATTTCTGCCGCATTAGGTCCCTTTCTTCGCGGACGAGCACATATATATGTTTCAAAGTGCGCATGCGCAAATATTATTTTCGCACAGTCTGATGCTGAATTAAAGCACTTTGCACATCATTTAGGGGAATAGAACTCCTCACTTTCGAGGTAAGTGTTGCAGAACAAACTTTTCACGAGTAAATATGGATCTAAACATGAATAAGGAAATCATTTTCCTGGTTCACATTACCCCTTTCTTAAAGAATTCCTCTTTTCCCCTTTTTTCAAGAAAATTTCCCTTTTTCCCCCCTTTTTCTAGTATTTTCGCTTGAATGTCAACTGAAATAATAGAACGGAGGAAGAAAAGCCAACCATTTTTGGTTGCAAGTTCATTCCTTTTAATTAAAAAATTTAGTATTGTATTTTTGGTTCAGAATTCATCTTCTTTGGGATGGAGTCAATTTTGCACGTAGCAACTTTGCACGTGCCCAACTTTGCACGTCGTTGGTCAGGCGGACAACTGTGCACGTGCCAACTGAGCACGTGCCATCTGTGCACGTGCACAGTCGTCATTTGAATAAGTGTGCACGTGCACAGTTGTCTGAGTGACAATTGTGCACGTCGAAATTTCGACGTGCACAGATGGGCTCCTGTGGACATGACCGTGCACATATGTCATTTTCCTAACCGAGCACCAGCACAGATTTTACTTGCCCAACTGTGCACGTGCACAGATGTCACTTGTCCAACTTTGCACGTGCACAGATATTACTTGTACAACTGTGCACGTGCACAGATGTCCTTTGCTCAATTGTTCACGTGCACAGATGGAACTTTCTCAACTTTACACGTGCACAGATGGAACTTGCACAGATGTCACCTGCCCAACTGTACACGTTTATGTCCGTACGTAAGTTTTTATACGAGTGTTGCCCTTCATATCTGCGTATAATAAATTTAAAGCAGTTGCAATTATTCAAACCTGGTGAAATGGAACGTTACAACATTTTTAAATTTAGTTAAAAAATATTTTAAATATTATTTTTATGAAATTATTCATTCCAAATTATTATAGATATATGAAAATCTCTTTCTGGCCGAGCCCCCCTTGCAGACGCGCCATTGCATGCACGTAAAGATGGCGTAATATGGCCGCTTCCAGCCCAGTGACGTTCGCACATGTGCACTCCGCCGCCGGGCCGACATGAAACTTTACGCCCGCTACAATAGGGGAGTGGGAATAACACGTGACTGCGAAAACAGCTCTGCGCATGTGCACGATACTGAGACCAAGTTTTCATTCTTGGTAAACATTAACAAATTCTTGGACGTCGCTCGTCCCACCTCTGCTCACCAAACACAAAGGGTGATACCACTCCTTACTATTCCTTCGTGGAGCCAGAGTAAAAATATACGTTAACAAATTTTTTAGAAGTTGACAAAACACATTTTCTCGTATCTTCAATTTCAAAAAAATGACAGAAAAAATATTCGTTAATAACACTTTTCATATTAATTTTACAACTTTTTTTGTTAAACAATTTCATTCTTAGATGTTTCTGAAATATTTTAAACTTAAAGACATCTTTCTATCATTATTAGGAGCTAAGATAGCCTGTTCCTATATAAATAATTTTGTCGGCTAAAATCATTAACATTTTAGAATTTTCTTCTCGACTATGTATTAAGAAAGCTTTCAGAAAAATACCTGGATTCTTTCAAACCGTTTCCATGATTTTTTACAAAGATGTCACAATTGAAAGCCTACTAGCAAAAAGTAGGTCCGTAGACACTGTTTTTTAACCTTTACCGCTTCACATCCTTCGAAATAATTTTCTAGTGAGTGTCGTTGCGTAGATCATTTTTGCAGAACAAAATTATCTTTACAATAAAGTTAATCTTGTTTATAAGCGATTTTTTTCGTTGAATTTTTCCCACTATTGTAGAGAGGCCAACATTTTTGAAACCTATACTATATATCTTTTTACCGGGTTGTAACCGTCTTTTATATCCGATTAGCTAATTTTTAAAAATTAAATTCACACGTGCATTTTTATTTGCATACTATTTAAGAATTTTAAAAAGATGATGGGGGCGAAAAAAATGAATCAGCATACTTTATTAATTAATTTGTATAATTATTCTAATTTTAGATTTTCCCGGCAATATTACAAGAAGCCGCTACGAGGCTTAAAATTTCAAGTTCGGAAATGTTAGATTTTCCCTACGAGAGCGAAAATTATGCTTATTAAAAAAAAAATTGCATAAAATAATTGTTAGTACCTCTGAGCGAAAACAAAACTTGTTTGGGTCTTGCACGTCTCTTGCAGGAGAAACCGTTTGCAATTTACAGAGATACAAGCAAATGATTTTTCACAAAAAATGCTAATTTATTGTTTTTCGAGAAAAAAAAAGTTTTAGTGATGTTTCAAGCGTTCAAAAGTTGTCAATTTTACGTTTTTCGAGTGACTTTAACGACTTGCTAAGACTAAGCTTTTAGACGGCTTTAAACCGATCAATATTCAAACTTGACTTAATTTTGCGTGCTATTGTCCACCGGATTGACGTAGACCATAAATGGCCTTTCGCAGTTTACAAACTTTTCTCCTGATTTGAGTGCGTTGAGCATCTTGTTTGCTTTACACAGGATTTCCTCGTCGGTTTCAATTTTGACTATTTCTTCTAGAGTCTCATGCAACATCTCGGGTTTCTTCATTTACAATAATGTATCGATGTCTCCATTCAGATACGCTGCTGTGAAGTTTAGTTGTGGGATCTCTACGCTGCAAGTTAGTTAGTAGTAGTAGTTTAGTTAGTTAGTAGCAGTTAGGAGTGATTTTTAAGTAGTATTTCGGTTGCGTTCATGCCCTACCGAAAATCTAGATTATTTCTTGATACTTTCTAGACTCAGCTCGTCTAGCGAACGTCAAGGGCAATTTTATGACGGTCGCCTCGTCAAGGGTTCATCTAGAGTTCATCTAGCGGCGTCTAGTAAGTTTTACCCGAGACCCTTTGGAGTCTAACATTCGTCTAGTATCATCCAGAAAGGGGTCAATTCTAGATGATGTGCTCCTAGACAATCTCATCTAGAAATCATCTAGATTTCCGGTAGGGTGGCGATATTTGCTTTCAAGAATTCGTCTTTGCTGTTTGAAAAGTCACCCGGAGCTGCCATTCCTTTTGTTCTTCCAAATTCACTTACCTGTGGTTCGACTTCGTTAGAGGCATTTTTGTCGACTTGTTTCTCAAAACCGAGAAATGGTGGTTCATCGTCTTTTGGAGTCGAATTTTCGTAAATTTGTCTCTGAAACCCAAGAAATAGTGGTTCATCGTCTATTGGAGTTGGATTTTGGTCAACTTGTCTCTAAAAATCAAGAAATGGTGGTTCATCGTCTTTTGGAGTCGGATTTTGACACCTACAAGTGGGACCGATTTCGACGATTTTCGATTCAAGTGTCGCCTCATTCACAACTTTTTGTGTTTCGTTGTGATTTGCTTCGACAGAAAGCAATGGTGTCTCAGTATATGATGGTTCGAAATGATCGAGAAACTTAACATCCCTGTAAACGACTACCTTTCTTTCCCCTGGTATCCACACGCGATAGGCCTTAGATTGGTCGGTGTAACAAACAAAAGTTCCCTCGATGCTTCTTGGGCCGAACTTTTCTTTATTCGCTGTCCTGTCGTGTATGAAGACTTTGTTGCCGAACGTCCACAATTAGGAGAGGGTCGGACGTGTTTCAAACCATTTCTCGTAAGGAGTCCCGTCAGGTATTTCTTTAATCGTACACCTATTTCGAGTGTGATTCGCCGTAGCGATAGCTTCGGCTGATCTTTCCGCCTAGACAAACATTGCACTGGGTCAGATCAAACGCATCGTCGAATTTTAGACCAATCGCACAATCAGTTTTAAGCATCTGTATCATGTCTTTCAAATTTATATGCCACAGCTGAGCGTGCAAGAGTTCCGCGACAGTTTCGAAGCTTTTTAGTACAGATGCTGCATTGAATCTTTCGAGATTTTCCCGTAAGTAAAATAAAACGCTGACGCGATTAGCGATTAATAGATCTCTACCGTTTAGATCTTTAACGATGACACCGTTCTTTCTGAATTTCACTTCGAAGTTGTTATCGACGATTTTCGCGACTGAAATTATATTAGTATCTAATTCCGGTATATAGTGTTTTTTTAGTAAGACCGCACTATTCACGTTACCGATTTCGAATCGAACGTTATCTTTCGTTTTCATTGTCGTGGTGACATTGTTTGCGAGCTTCAGATAACTTGTTTTATCTGTCACGTTGGTAAATGTACTTTTATTGTTGCACAAATGTGAAGTGCAACCACTATCTATAAACCAAACGTCATTTGAATTTTGCACTTCCCTTTTAGCGAAAAACCAATGAGTTGTTTCTACACAATTTGCCTTTGGGTTTTCTTGCGTTTCCTTGTGGAAGCAGTCAGACACTTTATGTCCTTTTATACCGCAAAAACTGCATTTGTACTTCGGTTTCAATGTTATTTGACGAGTCATTATTTATTCACAACCTTATAAACAATATAATTTTTATAAGTCTACTCTCCTCTACAATCCAGTACTTTCAAGTTATTCGCGATAACATTTTTTAATAACGTTAATTTTATCGTAAACTGTATAGTATTTTTAGCATTTTTAGTACCTGTTCCTTATTGTTTATAACTATTGTCACAAAGAAAAACTTTCAATTAAGGAAATAGATTTTTTTGATTGTTATATTAATTTGTGGCACAAAATAAAACTGTTCACTTTCGACATATTTTCTCATACGCCAAGCCATTATTAATTCAGATTATTATAAAGTATGCGTGTTTTCATAAACCTACGCCCCCTACATTTAAAAAGTATGTATTGGTCTGCTGAAATAAATAAGGCGCGCCGCGGCACGGCGTCATGCCCCTTAAGTGATGAAACAAGATTCAATTAATTTTAATATATTTAAAACGCTTATAGAAACAAATCATAATACCAAAAGTTTAATAAAATACTATACTTATCAAAACCTAACTTTTTTATGCTTTGATCCTGATGAAAAAGAAGTATTGGTAAGTATAGGATTCAATACTTTTTCGCGAAGAAGTATTAGATTTCCAATACTCATTCGCGAAAAAAGTATTAGATCCAATACTTACCAATACTTTTTTTTATAAGGGGAGTATTTAAAAATATGCTGTAAGTGCTTTATTTCCGTCAAAGACTTTTTCATCTGTTTTCGCCAAAACTGGTTTTTCATAATTACTTTTCTGACACATATGCCGAAACAGAAATTGCATCAAATAACTATTTTTCTAAACAGAGAAAGCTATTTCATTAAAAAAAAAACTAATATGAAATTCAAAAAACACAGGCGTTATTTGTAATTGTCTCCGTGCCCCACATTGGGACCGTACCCTACTCTCCCCTACATGTACCAGATACGAAATTCTTAGATTGCACTATTTTTTTGGTTCCCTTACAATATCTCGCATGCTCCTCCGAGCGCTATTTACCAATGCCTCCTTATGCCGATGCGTACGAGATAACGCAGTAGGATTTCGGGTCAATCAAGGGCTGTGAAGCTCCCGTCTTAGCCAGTGCATCTACCTTCTCATTACCTTTTATATCCTCATGGCTGGAAACCCAGATCAGACTGATCCAGTTTTTACCGTCAACCTTATAAAGATCTTGAAGGCAACTCCAGACTAGTCTGGAAGTAAACTCTTCAGAAGTAAGAGCCTTAAGCGTCGGCTTTCGATTTTCCTCCAGGCAAGCTTTAATAGCTATTATATAGGCCTCAAAAACTGTTGGGAATGTACCCAGGTCTATTGTTATTTCAGCCCTTTGCTTATTCCCATAGATTCCAGCCCCTTTGACCAAGGAGTCTTTAGAGCATAGCATGCACTTACTCACATAATATAGATCAGCAACCTCAACATCGTTAAGGTTTCCCCCTACTAGGAGTTCATAGACTTCCGCTGCCACAATCTTTCTTACGAAAAGATACAACGTCGGGATATCCAGAATGACCTCGCGAGCTGCTGTTGGTGTTGTTTTCATAGCACCAGTGATCGCCAAACAGAAAACCTTTTAGAGGCTTTCCAGTTGATTTATAGGACTGATTAATTCAGTTTTTGGTAACCAGATCGTTGATGCATAAGTTATTATGGGTCTGATTATCATTGTATATAACCAATAAGTAATCCTGGGTTTTAAGCAACAGGTTTTCCCTGTTGCGCATCTACAAGCCCAGAAAGCCATTTTACATTAGCTTTCTTTAACACTGCGTCAACATGGAGTTTCCTGGTTAATTTTGGGTCAAATATTACTCCTAAATGCTTTGCAATTTTGAAATGACACAATTTTTTTATATATGTTATAGAGAATTCTTATTTAAATTGTTTAAATATTCACAAGTTGTTGTGAACTTTACTTTATTGGCAACATATTCTCAAAATCTGTATCAAATCCGTGCGCGAGTAGCGCACACATACTTATCCTACTATGCTCTTAACTTTATGGCTGTAAGGAAACAATGTCCTTAAAAAGTGAGCACAAATAAATAAAAACTTAGGAAATACAACCATAGTTCTTCGCAGTTGTCATTTTATAACTGATTGTAATATAAGGTCCCTGCATGGAGGATCCAAGTGGCGACAACTCTAAATCAGTTTCACATAAACCTCAACCAGGAAAAAAGAAATGATTGAACGCGCGCTGTTTGAATATAAAAACTTTAAGGAAGCAGATTCACGCGGAGCACGCTCAATCGATTTAGAGCTTTTGAAGCGGTCGGATCAGTCGACTATTGTAAATTAGCAAATTCGCATTGAATACAATTTTGATCTATGGTTTTGTATCGGAACAACCAGCGGCAAATATTCTTGATAGAAGTTTTCCAAATAACCGCAAGGGTATATGAATCGTTTGTAATCACTCTGATAAACAGCTCGTATGAAGGGATAGTCTAGTCAATCCGAAGGTAATCGATTCATGCAGAACTTCTCTGAATAAATAAATGAATAAATCGGAGGTGAGGTACTGAACAAAAAATTATAGTAAGTTTCACTTTTTGCTCAATTTATATAATATGTTGTGTCATAAAAATCATCAGTAAAAAAATAAGCCAATAAGGAGCAAATGAATAAAGATTTGTTGCGTCGTGATAGACGCATCTTAGGTGACGCTTTCTCTTATAAATTAAATGAATTTAAAACTTCTCGAATACTCGCTATTTCTTTAGGGTTGTTTAAATTATATATTCCGATAATATAATACTCGTGATATTTTCGCTAAATTACATTTGGTCAATTCATGCAAATTATAGTTGAAATAGTAATTCGCTCTGTCGGCACATTAACGAAAATGTGTATTCATTATTTTATTTTCGTTAATTATACACTTAAAAATTTAGAACTCACAACTAGTAAGTACTTTGTTTTACAGAGATTTTGTATATACTAGGAAAGACTCACATTTTTGACGTAAAATAATTAAAAAATCCTTCTAACGATTTGATGGTGCAATATTGTGAAGGGGTGAAAAGAATAGTTAAGAGGGTAGAAAGCGAGGGGTTGTCAACTCGACCGATCGTGTGCACACTTACTTCTGACTGTAAGATACTTCAAGATATTTCAACCACGTCAGAACATTTAACTTACTTCAAGAGATTTCAAGTGACTTCAGGAAAATTCAAATGACTTTAAATGAATTCAAATGATTTTAAGTAACTTCACGAGAATTCACGTGAATTCAAATGACTTCAGACATTTCAGGATAATTCAAGTGACTTTAGAAGAATTCAACTAACTTCGAGTGAATTCAAGTGACTTCAGATATTCCAGGAGATTTCAGATATTTCAGCAGACTTCAGGACATTTCATTACAAGTGTACACCTGACTTCACGAGTTGTAATATATGAATAAAAAGAAAGTGTAAATTTACAGCTGCTTACCTAATATCTTGCCCCGCAGTTGAATGACAAAGAATTTCAATTTCTTGTTCTTCACCGTTTGAATTCGATGTTATCAATTCCGTATCCTCTACTTGAACTACTGCTGTTGCTTCTAATTTCAGAAAAATAAAAAAATAATAGTAGATTATTGAAACACTAACAAAGGGAACTTATAGAGTGCCCGATACCGGAACTCATATTGGATTAACATTAGACAGAGAATAAATCTCTAGGTTACCTTGTCGGTTTATGACAAAAATGTTTGTGGAAGGACCTAGATCACACCCTATGTGAAATATTAATTCGATGCTTAATTCAGAATAGTGCTGTCTTAAAAGGTACCCCAACCCTCATGAATTGAACTTAACCGTCGGGTGGACACATAATTATGTACATGTATATCTCACCATCTGGTATAGGAGCTCCGGTATTTACCCACACACAAGTTCCAGGATGTAGCTGCATCGTTCCTGGCTGCAAAATGCAATTAAACATACACATTACAATTTATGACATAAAATATAAATTCGATCGATTTGATTGGTGTTTGTGGCAACAACATTAAACAGGCATACTTTAACCGACTATTCTTATAGCATTCAATCTTCCTGCATTATTCGCCACACTTGTACTCTAATAGCGAATTCGGTTATCCTGCACTGGTGCACGCCCGAGCACTCCGACCTGCTCCGAAGCGGGTCGAAGGGAGAAGGAAGAACGTGAGAAGTAGTAAGAAGGAGCAGCTCGGAGTGCTCTGGCGTCCACCAGTGCAGAATAACCGAATTCGCTATAAGATTCATGTATGCGTTTTCGTTGTACGTAATAATAAAAAACAGATAATTTTTGTAATCTTACATATCTGCGCAATATTATATATTTAATCTGTAGCAAAAGAAGGGGATGAACGAGCGGACTAAAAGAGCGCTGAAATTAGCTAAATAAAAATGTCTTCGTTTAACAACGGTTAGTGCGTCACTGCTTTCATTCAAATGAGGGCACGTATATTTAAAATATTCTGGGCACAGTTCGGTATAGTAGATTCGCTAGAGAGCCCTATAGGGATGCAACATTCATCATGGAAAGCCCGTTTATAGGGATCCAACATTCATACTTAAAAGCCCGTTTATGGGGATCCAAACATTCATCCTGGAGAGCCCTATAGGGATCCAACATTCACTCTGGAAAACCCATTTATAGGGATCCATCTTTCTTACAAACGCCAGTTCTAATGCCAATGACTCAGACCAACGATTCAAAGTATTAACTTCCATTACATTAAACGACGAGAGACAAACACAACTTCACACACGCTCACGGACATACAAATATATAAAAAAAGGTCAAAAAGTAAAAGTTAAAAATTAAAAATGTGATTTTCACAGTCATCTGCCGTGTATGCGGGGTGGCCACAAAAGGCGATTTTAGCCGCTATCATTGTTCACGCTCAGAAAATTCCGGACGATGCGGCACGTGATCAGCAATACTGCCTTCTGCATTAGGCGTAATGAATTTCAAGCTCCCAGCTCTTCAAAGATTTATACGCACCTCGTATATACGTTCCCAGTGGAGTGGATCACACCCGGGTGGATGGTGACCTTGTTCACCCTTCACACAGTCAAGATCTCCTGATTCAGCTCCGAATATTTCTGGATGTTCTCAGTATATCGGAGCCTAATGCTATTGTTAAGGGGAATGCTTATGTCTATTATTATCACGTGTTGAGCACGTTTATCTAACTAGAGGACATCTGGATGATTGTGTCTGCCTAGGTGGTCAGTCAGAATAGTCTTGTCCCAGTAAAGGAGATGGTGTTCGTTCTCTAGTACTTTAACTGGGATATAATTGTAGTAAGGCTCAAATTCACATTTTTTTCAACTTGTTCTCGGGTGAACCCGGGTTTTCATCATCAGCCACGGACTATCAATAAGTCTAGTTGACTAATGAGATGAGGATGCTATAAAATAATTTAATACGATGTTTGAAATCTTTTGTGATGATATTGTAGGTGAAAAATTATAAGCAAGGTGTAGTTTGTTTGCTTCCTGATGGTCTAGAAAGTTTCGTACAATGCGACAGGTGTTTATTAAAACTGCCTTCTGAGCTGATTTCAGTACCCTACTTACTCCTGAACAACATCTTTTCATTACATTATTATTAATAACAACATTTCTTTCAAACTTGTTCTCGGGTGAACGCGGTTTTTCATCATAACCACGAAATAAGTCAAGTGACTGATGAGATGAGAATGTTATAAGTTAATTTAATACGATGTTTAAATCCTTTGCAATGATGTTTTAGGTTCAAAATTAGCAGCATGGTGTACTTTGGAGTACGTCTGTTACCGCTGTTATACTTATGCAGCGGCCGCGAGCGTTGGAGGTGACAACAGTCGCCTCTGGATGCTTTCTTAAAGCTACAATTATATACAACATCATTATTTCTTTTAACTTGTTCTCGGGTGAACCCGGTTTTTCATCTCAGCCACGGATTAAGTCAAGTGACTGATGAGATGAGGATGTTATAAGTTAATTTAATACGATGTTTTGAATCCTTTGCAATGATGTTGTAGGTTCAAAATTAGGAGCATGGTGTAGTTTGGAGTACGGCTGTTACCGTTGTTATCCTCATTCAGCGGCCGCGAGCGTTGGAGGTGACAGCAGTCACCTCTGGATGCTTTCTCAAAGCTACAATCACACACATCATTTTTTTTCAAACTTGTTCTTGGGTGAACCCGCTTCTTCATCATAGCCATAGACTAAGTCAAGTAACTGATGAGATGAGGATGTGATAAGTTAATTCAATAAGATGTTTGAAATCTTTCGCGATGTTGTTATAGGTACAAGATTAGGAGCATGGTGCAGTTTGGAGTTCGTCTTTTACCGCTGTTATTCTTACACAGTGACCGCGAGCGTTGGAGATGACAGCAGTCGCCTCTGGATGCTATCTTAGAGCTACCAGCTTAAGCGCTATCCACTGATCTGATAAGTGAAAATTAACACAGAAAAAAAGAAGTAAATTTTGGTTGTATGTAATTTTCAAGTAGGTAAATTTGATTCCTTCGCATCGAAACAAAAAAAAGACATGATAAAGTTGACATGGTAACCATACCCAACATGTTGGATAAATCCTATGACGTGAAGGTAATTTTTTTGCAGGAAAACCATACTCTGAAATCAGGGTAAAGATCGCACTTCATGTTTACTGTGAACTATATCATAGTAAAACGTTAAAATGAGTTTGAAAACTTCCTTCTTTACATTTTTAATAGACAGTATTCGTTGTTCACAAACTGCTGATGCTTGAAATAAACATGTATTATCACGAATAAAAACATTTGGATAAACTTCTGAAAAGCGGAAACGTTCAATTAATTTAAAACATAGTGTATTAGTGGCGTGCAGTCGTTTATTCGAATTTTTAATACAACTTTAGATACGCTTGGATCATTGGATTTTTAAAAATAGAAAAACATTTAATTCGAACAAGTCGAATTTCGAAGATTCGACTTGAACTCTGAATCCATTTTTTGACTGAAAAAAGACGTTATTTTTATTTAAAACATTGTAATAATATAAGAAAATCAAGACGATTTGATGCACAGTTAAATTTTTTTCTATTTCGAAAAAGCCAATGTTCCAAGCGTGTCTAAAGTTGTATTAAAAATTCGACTAAATGACTGCGCACCTCTCATATACTGAGTTATTGAAACATCGTATCAAATTAACTTATAACATCCTCATCTCATCACTCACTTGACATAGTCTGTGGCTATGATAAAAAATAGGTTTCACCCGAGAACAAGTTTGGAAAAAAGTTGTTATTATTAATAATGTAATGAAAATATGTTCTTTAGGAGTAAGTAGGGTACTGACACCACCTTAGAATGCAGTAAGAAACATTCTAGACCATCAGGAAGCGAGCTACTAAAAACCTATGGAGTGACAGATAATAGCTCTAAAAAAGCATCCAGGGTTGACTGTTATCACCTCCAACAGTCGTGACCGTATTAAATTATTTTATAACATCCTCATCTCATTAGTCAACTGGACTTATTTTTGGTCCATGACTCATGTATATCCATCTATTTTGTCCCGCTGATTACGAACATGATAGTGAAAATACCCGCAAATATGAATTTCAAGGTCAAAACCCCAAAAATCTATAAAAATGTCATGTTTTGTCCGTTTATCTCAGACAATAATAAAAATTTACACAAACGCTTCAAATAAAGGTTGTATAACTTTAAAAAATACATCTTTCATGTAAGGCTGAATATGAACATTATTTCCGTAATAAGACACAAGGGTGCCTTCCAGCCCCCACGAGACGTTGAAAAGGGTTAGGGGTTCCACCATAATTATTTCTGTGACCAGTCAAAGGGGTACATTCCCGCCTCCACGAGATGTTGGAAAGGGGTAGGGGTTTGAACAACATTATTTCTGTGACCAGTGCCAGGGTTGCCTTCCCTCCTCCACGAGACGTTGGAAAGGGGTAGGGGTTTTACCATAATTATTTCTGTGACCAGTTACAGGGGTGCCTTTCTCTCCACGGGACATTTGAAAGGGGTAGGGATGTGACCTAAATTATTTCTGAGACCAGTCACAGGGGTGCCTTTCCCTGCACGAGAAGTTGGAAAGGGGTAGGTATGTGACCTGAATTATTTCTGCGAGCAGTTACAGGGTTACCCTCCAGCCCTACGAGACTTTGGAAAGGGGTAGAGGTTTGACCAATTATATTTTTGCGACTAGTCACAGGTGTGCCTTGCCCTCCAGGATTAATTCCAAAGGTTTAGGGATGTGCTCTACATTATTTCCGTGACCAGTATTTTTCTGCATTAAACTTATAATTATTATTATTTTTATTTGAAAATGTACGTGATTAGGATGAGAAAGGGATCCATAGGATGTCGACGAATAAAAATATTCATCTAAAATATTAAGAATTCCAGTTTCAGTTGAACGACAGTGAAAAAGAATGTCAAATTTGTGTGCTTAATAAAACTAAAGAAAATATAAGATTTACTCATGTAAAATTGTATTTTGGAACCAAATCCAGACATATTCAGCAGAATTTTTGACATGAGCAAAAGTAACTTATTTGTCAAATATCAATAAAAAGTTGTCTTTTTGCCACAGAAGATGAATGAAAATTTTGAAATATTTTCATTGTATAATTTAAATTGACATAATTATTTTTTATAACCAAAACTTACTTTTGAAATAAAAAAAATGAATCGTCAACCAAAAAAATGAATTTTTAACCCAACAGTTGAATTTTTAAACCAAAAGATGAATTTTCTGACAAAAAAAACACAAGTCTTCATCAAAATAGATGAATTTTCAACAAAATAGTTCAATTTTCAACCAAACAAATGAATGTTGAACCAAGAAAATTAAGTTTTATTCGAAGAAATGAAATTTCAAACAAAAAGATGAATTAGTCACCAAGAAGATTAATATTCTACTACAAAAGACAAAGTTTCAACAAAATACAGAAATTTCTAAATGAAGAAGATAAATGTTACACCAAACATGGAATAGTTTCTTTATTTCGTTTATACTCTCTCCCTTTTATGGCTTGCAAGTCTTTACATAATCATTACATATATTCTTACAAAGAAGCCTTATATACTATCTTCTCACCTATTTGCTACATCTGATCTTAATTACTATTCTTACTTCTATTTTCTTGCGACCTTGCCGTGGGCTTCCCTTTCTGCTTAACATTATGAATCTCAATTGGATTCTATTCCGCAATACTACTCTCTAATTTTCCTTTAGGAATCATTTTGTGGCTCCTTTTTTTATACCCTGTGCCAGCAGCTCTCTCTCTCATATTTTCCAGCTTCTTCATCAATTCTTCCCCCTGACCACTTCCATTCAAAATCCACTTCACTCTCTCTTCCACGCTTTCCCCTCCCCCTTCCTCACCAATGCACATCTCTAGGACATGCAACCATGTTTCCTGCTCATACCTACACACTCTACATACATATTCTCTTCTTCATTCATCCAGTACCTGCATGCTCTTACACCCTCTCCCATTCTGAATCTCACCACTCTATTCCATTTGCTCTCTTTTTTAATCTTTTTTAAGTACTCTGGTTCCTCCTGCATCTTAACCATTCGATACCATCTGTTGTACTTTGAATCCACGATTTTCTTCCATCTTTTCTCCCCTTACCTTGCCGCCATTTCTTCCTCTATTTCCTGCTACTCTCTACCCCTCATTTGCATACCACATTCGAATCTCATTTCATATCTCTCCTCTTTCCACTTCGAATGTCCCATGTTACCCCTCCTCTCTTTTTCCATAACCTCCCGTGCACACGCTTATGCAATCCTGCTTCCCTCTCCCCTTCTTAGTTTTTCTTCAAAATTCCAGGCTCATTGCAGTTGCCTGACAATCATTTTTTCTCGTCCTGTTTCTTCCCTCAGCATATAACCTGGAGAGCTGCAACTAACCCCCATGACCCATCTCAGAAATCTCCCATGCAGACTTTTCACTCTCTTGTGCTCGTTGGAACCCCAAATTTCGATTCCATAGCTAAACTCTGACCATAATAGCACATCGAACATCTTTACCCTTATCTAAGTTTACACAAATAGTTCTTTTATCCTCTCTATTTCTCTAATTTTAAACAAAGAAAAGTGTGTTTAACAAAAATGATGAATTATCAACCAAAACAAAAATTAATTTTTAACAAAGTAGTGCCACTTTTAACCAAGCAGTTGATCTTTGAACCAAAAAAGGTTTTCCCTTTAAAGTGTAAACTTTTGAAATGAAATTTGTCATATTACAGGATCAACTGATAAAGAGAAGCTTAAATTGTTAACAGAACTAGCCAAAATTACCGTTTGCGGTAAGTTTTTATTTTCAAAACTATTATTTAAATGTAAGTAATGCTATAAAAATATAAAAAAATTATTATTTTTCATTTATTGTAATAATACCATTTTGACTGTTAATTAAGAATAAAGATACTTGATTGTGCTTTCTTTCGGTACCGGCAAAAAAATGGTCGGTACCGGTAGAAAAAAAAATACCGGTACCATAGGAATCGTCACTTAACACTCAAGTGTCACGTCACTTTGCAGCGTCGCGTCACGCTCCAGCAAGGTAGCGGGCTGAGCGCGCGTATTCGTGGACTTCAAGAAATTCATGAAATTCACAGAATTCACAAAATTTAAAGAATTCAAGGAATTGCAGAAATTCAAAAAATTCCCGAAATTCCTGGAATTTATGCAGTTCATAGAATTTAAGGAATTCGCCGAAGACAAGGAATTCATGGAATTCACGAAATACAAGGAACTCATGGAACTTACAAAATTTAAGAAATTCACGGAATTCACGGGATTCATGGAATTCACGGAATTAACGGGATTCATGGAATTCACAGAATTCACGGAATGCAAGAAATTTATGGAATTCACGGAATTCAAGGAATTCACGAAATTCAAGGAATTCACTATTTTTAAGTAATTCAAGAAATACACGAAATTCAAGGAATTCATGGAATTCACGGAAAACAAGGAATTCACGGAATTCACGGAATTAACGAGATTCATGGAATTCACAGAATTCACGGAATTCATGGAATTCACGGAATGCAAGAAATTTATGGAATTCACGGAATGCAAGGAATTCACGAAATTCACTATTCTTAAGGAATTCAAGAAATACACGAAATTCAAGGAATTCATGGAATTCATGGAATTCACGAAATACAAGGAATCCATAGAAGTTATGGAATTCACAGAATGCAAGGAATTTAAGGAATTTTTGGAATTTAAGGAAATCATGGAATTAACGGTATTCATGGAATTAACAGAATACACGGAATTCACAGAATTCAAGGCATTCAGGTAATTCATGTAATTCGCGTAAATTAAGGAATTGACGAAATTCAAGGAATTTACGGAATTCATTGAATTCAAGGAATTCGTGGAATTTACCGAATTCGAGGAGTTCACCAAATTCGAGGAACTCGCCGAATTCTAAGAATTCATCGAATTCAAGGAATTCATGGAATTCACGGAATTCGTGAAAGTTACGGAATTCAAACAATATTCGAAACTCACGAAATTCACAGAAATCAAGTAATTCACGGAATTCATGAAATTCACGGAATTCATGGAATTTGTGAAATTCAAGGAATTTATGGAATTCACATAAATTAAGGAATAAACGAAATTTAAGGAAATCACGGAATTAAAGAAATTAAAGGAAATCGCGGAATTGACGAAATTCACGGAAATCGTGAAATTCACGGAATTCAAGTAATTTAAGGAATTCATGAAATTCACGGAATTAGGGGATTTTATGAAATTCTAGGAATTTAGGGAATTCACGAAATTGGAGGATTCACGAATTTCAAGGAATTCAAGAAATACACGAAATGCAAGGAATTCATGGAATTTGAGGAATGTAAGGAATTCATAGAATTCATAGAATTCAAGAAATTCAAGGAATCAACGGGATTTATGGAATTCATAGAATTCACGAAATTGACGAAATTCGCGGAATTCACGAAATTCATGAAATTCACTGAATTTATGGAATTCACGGAATTTATGGAATTCACGAAATGATTGGAATTCACGTAAATTAAGGAATCAACGAAATTCAAGGAAATAACGGATTTCACGGAATTCAAGGAATTGACGGAATTCTTAGAATTCCTTCAGATCGCGGAATTCCATGAATTCGTGTATTTCCATAAATTCCTTATTCCAAAAGTAAATTGCACCTAAGAATTATGTCGAAGCTTCACTTCTACCGTGCGTCCCGAGACACACATATTTTTTTAATAGCACATATTTTAAGTATACTGAAGGATCTGTCAGGCGTTTTAGGGTAAAGTCATGCGATTGAGGAGTTATTTTGTCAGTTTTTGCTTTTGACGTTTGAGACGGAATGTTTTATGTATATATCACACTTTATATTGTTGATTTGTGACTTAAGAATAAGTTATTCGAGATTGCAAGTTTTGATCAGGAATTTGAATAATATAATAAAATATAATGTTGGTCAAACAATTACCCCTTTCCAACATCTCTTGGGAACGCAAGGCATCCCTGTGACTGGTCACAGAAATAATATTGGTGAAACCCCTACCCCTTACCAACACTTTGTGGGGGCGGAAAGGCACCCCTTTGACTGGATACAGAAATAATTTATATAAGGTGGACGCTAGGAGTAGACTGGAGGATGCCTGAATATATGGTGAGAGAAGAAGCACAGAGGGATCAATTACGTACTAGAGGGGGTAATAGGGCATAGCCATTTGAGACGAAGTTAGGGGAGGGAAAGAGAGGGCAGTTATCGAAAAAGTGTTTGAAGGGGGTAGAAAAAAGGAGAGGGACGGCGGTAGAACTAACAAGATGGGAAGAAGAAAGGAGGGAGTTTTTCAGTGGTAGATATATAGGAGAGTGGAATCGAGTAAGCTATGACGAATTGGAGAGAAGGGATAGGAAAAGACAATTAATGGAAAGATGGGGAATGATTGAGGAATTAAAATATAATAAATTGCATAAGATGATAAAAATCGAAGGAGTACCAAGGTATTTAGAAAAGGGATGGGGAGAGAGAAGATGGACTAGAATAGCAATATTTAGCTCAGGAAACGAGGTAGGGGAGGGGATGTATTGGGAAAAGGAAGAGCAGAGAAAGTGCAGTATATGTGAATGGGAGGAGAAAACATGGGAGCATTCATGGGAAGGATGTAAGAGAGAAATGGAAAATGATGGTAGCTGGAAAAAGAATGTGGTAGAGATTCTAGGGGAGGATGGAATGGATGAGGAGTGGATGGAGGAGTCGAAGGGGGCTAGAGGGGCGAATGAGAAAGAATGAAAGAATGGATATGGAAAAATGGCAAAATCAGAATTAGATAGAAGAGAAGTGAAAGTCAAGAAAAAAAGAAATGGAATTCGCATAAATTAGAAGCGTAAAGACATGTAAGTAGTTATTATGTAACAGTATAAGCAGATTAGGATGCGGATACTCTCGCTCTCACTCGCTCGCTTTCTTGCTTTCGATAGCTCGCTCACTCTTCCGACCATAAAATTGCGTTATATTAGTATAGAAGTAAGGAGCTAGATATGAGAATTGATGTAAGTAGTTGTAAATATTTGTAAATAGTGAGGATAAGATAATATAGAGTTTGTAGATCGTCTTACAAGAAACGGAGGTCATGTAAACCCTCAGGGGACATATTATGAACGAAGAAAAATAAATAAGAACATAAATTTTTTTTTACCGGTACCGACATTTGTTTTTACCGGAACCGGCTTTGTATACACAATCTAAGTAACAGGTTACATAATAGATTATAGAAATATTAAAAGTATGGTGTCGGATAATTCCAACGCGGCGAGACATATTTTGATGATAAGAAAAATAATATGCTAATTTTAAAGAATTAAAAGCAAATAAAAAAAATGGTGTCATTCATATTAAATTTACTGGAATGTTTTCGATACAATAAAGAAACTTCTGTAGATCATAAATCTGTAGGCGATAACTTATGTTTAATATGCACTACTGTTTTTATGAATTGAAGAATATGGTTACGGCGTTTCTCAAAATAAAAAGGTTTTTTTTTTGTCTCTCTAATATTACAACTCGACTTATCCTATCCACTCGACTTCCCCTTACGTCGCCGAGTGAGCCAGAGACGCTGAGTCGAGCCTTGCCAGCGGGAGGGGGTGAAGGGTCCTTTGTCCTGATGAGGAATTAAATACGAAACATGAAATTTTTAAATTTTGCAATTAGCAATTTAAAAATATTATATTCGAAATCTATATTTCTTTGCGATTCCAACGATATGTCACTTGCAATCAAAATATTAGAATGAGAATAAGTTGAGCCAGATTTTAGTTTAAGTTTTGGCACTGGCTAGCATTACGGAATTTTCCCTAGTATTTTAAAAAATGCAACTGTTGAATTCTGTAGAAAACTTGTCTGTTAAAAATTAGGCTGTTGAAATTTCTAGAAAATTCGTCTGTTAATTCAAATGTTGACTTTTGTAGAAAACTTGTCTCTGGAAAATTTAAATTTGGAATATTCAATTTAAAAGATTAAATATATCTTAAATATTATTATTTCATTGAATATAAGTAATTATTTACCATTTAATTGAATATAAATATAACACAAAATTTAAAATAATAGGTAAAAATCTTTTTCAAATTATTATTATTAATTTATCGTATCAATATCGAGGAAAACTTCGCCGAAACATAATAATAATAATTAAAATTTGAATAAAATATAACGATTTTTATGAAAGTTTCGTATATAAAAAAATACAAATCAAGTTCTTATCAAAATAATTATTCCATATTCATATATAAAAATTAAAGCGAATCCGCCTCTTATATATTCTGTCCTTAATGCTGATACTTATTCAGATTCTCCTTCAGCTAACTCAAAAGGAGTACAATTTCATTCTGCAAAGCGTCCTGTCAATGGCCTGGATTGACTACCGAAAAGCTTTCGATTCAACCTCTCATAGACTTATTATCTGTCTGTTGGTAGCTTGGAGGTGCATCCACACATAGTGAAATGTATAGAGAGATTAATGGCTCTTTGGAAAACTAGATTTACTATCTCGTATGGAAATTATCGTGTGACAACGAACATCACCTTCCAGAGGGGCGTCTTTCAGGGCGATACAATGAACCCTTCGCTTTTTTGCATCACACTTCTGCCTCTATCTCTCGCACTAGGAAATTATTCTGGATACCTCTGTGGCGACATTCACCAGTGCGAGCATAAGGTCACTCATGTATTGTATATGGATGACCTAAAGATATATGCCTCTAGTAAAAGCTAACTTCAAACTGCCGTAAATATGGTCAAGAAGTACACCGGAGAGATTGGGATGGACTTTGGATTAGATAAATGTGCCAAAATTCATCTTAAGAAAGGAAAGATTGTTCGCGTTCCCAAGGACCCTGAACTCGTGGATATAAGTGTTATTAGACATCTTAACACTGGAGAAACCTATACATACCTGGGCGTGCCTCAAAGCGGCATTCAGTACGTAACATCAGTAAAGGAGTCTCTCCGAAGCATCTTCTTCGACAGATTTGGTCATCCAATCTGTCGGCGTTGAACAAGGTATCTGCGACTAACATGCTTGCCACCCGGTTCCACTCTACTCTTTTGGGGTGGTTCAATGGACGAAGAACGAACTTAAGGCCCTTGATGTCACCACACGTAAGATCATGCATATGCATAATTAACAATTTGCAAAGATTCCAAAAAATGTAAAACAAAATGTAGATTTTTGAAGATTTTGAAATAAAAGTTTGAAGCTTTTTAAGGTTTTTGAAAGGGTTCAAGATAATAAAAAAAATCTTGACTCCTGGGAAAATTGAGTGATTTTTTCTTTTTAAAAACTATTTTCAAATTTTCAAATAATTTTAAATTCTGATTCTTAATTAAACGCTTTTATACAATTTCAAATCCTATTCAAATATTTTTTCAGTCAAAAATATTCCATTTTTAACCCATTAAAAAAAAAGAATTATTTAAATTGTTAAAATTCTAAAAAGCTAAATTTAAACTTTGAACGTTACAATTTAAAAAAAATTTTATTTGTAAGTGAAATTGTTGAATTTGTATGTATAAATAACGACTGAATACCTATTAATTTACAACAAATTCGAGTATGTGGAAGAGATATTTAAAAGTTTTTTAAACGGTCAGTATTAATTTTAAATGATTGCATATAATTTAAAACAAAATGTAGATTTTTGCAGATCGCGAAAAAAAATTTAGACGCTTTTTAAACATTGTAAAAGGTTTTAAAAAAATAAAATAAAATTCTTAAGATTCCTAGGAAAATTGAAAATGATTTTTTATTTTGAAAAATTAATTTTAAGAGAATATTTTTAAAAAATTCAAAAGATTTTCAAAGTTTAAAAAAAAGAATCTGGAATATTTTAAGGCAATTTTTTTTTATTTTGCAAGATTTCATTCAAAATTAATTTGAAATTTGAAATGACTGCATATAATTTAAAACAAAATGTAGATTTTTGCAGATCTTGAACAAAAAAATTAGAAGCTTTTTAAATATTGTAAAAGATTTTAAAAAACTGAAAACAATTTCTTATGATTCCTAGGAAAATTGAAAATGAGTTTTTATTTTAAAAATTAATTTTAAGAGAATATTTTTAAAAGATTCAAAAGATTATCAAAGTTTTAAAACAATCTGGAATATTTTAATGCAATTTTTTTAATTTTGCAGGATTTCATTCAATATTCATTTAAAAATTTTAAATGATTGCATATAATTTAGAACAAAATGTAGATTTTTGCAGATATTGAACAAAAAATTTATAAGCTTTTTAAACATTGTGAAAGATTTTAAAAAAACTGAAAACAGTTTCTTAAGATTCCTAGGAAAATTGAAAATGATTTTTTATTTTGAAAATTAATTTTAAGAGAATATTTTTAAAAAATTCAAAAGATTTTCGAAGTTTTAAAACAAGAATCTGGAATATTTTAAGGCAATTTTTTTTAATTTTGCAGGATTTCATTCGATATTAATTAAAAATTTTTAATGATTGCATATAATTTAAAACAAAATGTAGATTTTTGCAGATGGCGAACAAAAAATTTAGAAGCTTTTTAAACATTGTAAAAGGTTTAAAAATATGAAAAAAATCTCAAGATTCCTAGGAAAATTGAAAATGATTTTTTATTTTGAAAATTAATTTTAAGAGAATATTTTTTAAAAATTCAAAAGGTGCCCGGAGTTTTAAAACAAAAATCTGGAATATTTTAAGGAGATTTTTTTTAATTTTGCAGAATTTCTTACAAGTTTTAGGAATAATTCGAATAATTTTAAAAGTTATTTACAAATTTTGAAAAAAATTTCAAACATATTTAAAAATTTGTTAAGGTTTTAAAAAATGTGTGCTGGGAAAATTTTAGGTGATTTTTTTTCTTTTTAAAAACTATTTTCTATTTCCAAATAATTTTAAAGTAATAGATTCATAATAGCAACGGGTTTTATTCAAATTCAAATCCTATAAAAATATTTTTTCAGTCTTAAATATTCCATTTTAAACCCATTCAATTTGCAATTTTTTAATGAAAAATATAACCATTTTGTAATATTTAGCAATATTAATCAAATATTCAAAACGAAACAATTTGAAATTGAATTTTTTTTTACATACTTGAATCGACCATATTTAAGAGTGTTAAATTAAAACTTTGAAAGTTTTTTTACATTTTTAATTTGAAACGACGAAAAATAAAAAAAATGCATCGTACAATTTTTTTATATTTCTAACTTAATATTGCTTAAAATGTTATAATATTTCCATTTTATACGTGTAAATTATTGAGAGTTTGAATTAAAAAACTTTTATGCTTAAAAATAATTAAATTAAAATCGTGTTCAGTTGATCACCTGTAAACATAAATTATTAATGTATTTTTAAATTTATATTTTGAAACCAGAAATCTTTGAACTGTTTAATTTTTATAATTTTGCAGTTTAACTGCATTTAACTAAAAAAAAATCAATTAAAAAGTTTTAAAGCATCAATTTTAAAATTCAAGTTCCACTTTTTAATTTACAGTTCAGTTTCGATTACTTCAAATGAAAAAAATGTCATCTTTAAAAATCCAAATTTTTAAATTTCTACGACCGTAAAAAAGTTTTTCGACCCGGGAATTTCGTTCCTTGAATAAATCGACCTAGAATTTTCTTCTATTTTTTTTTAATAGTGGAATATGGAAGTGTGTCTAACAAGAAAAAGATCGTCGTTTTTGGCTTAATCAGATAATTACATTTTATTTATTTCCAGTATGAGAAGATCCACTGGTTTTTCTCTAAGGGCACTCTGATAAATGTCTAAATGTGCAAACGGTAGACTTCCGACCTGTGTAATTTTATTTCGTAATAAAAAATGATTTTTTCACATTCACTTATCGTGTGAATTACATTCTGTGATGGCTTATAAACCGAAAACTCTCGTAATTCAAAATAATTATGCATATATGCACACAGCATACTACATACACCAATTTTTTTGCTCTGGATTGGGGGTGGGGTGGGGTGTGGGGGGCAGAAGGAGATGGTGCAGAGCGAATGATTTCTATTCGTCGTTATAACAATCTTGTACTTAAAATGTATGTTTGTCGTTGCTAAATTTTAACTACAAACTCGTAATAGACTTTCCCATGAAGCAAACTCATACTTCATATAAATTAATATCTAATATCGTGAAATCTTTTCGAAGTATATATCATATTATAGCTTTTCTTGAAGACCGCGATTCTTTACACTCGGAAACAGGTTCCTCTCACAATCTCGATAAAGAAATTGGGGGGAAAAAAAAGACACACACTTATCCACTCTCTTATCTTTAGAAACTTAAAGTAATACTCTCGAAATAACTATTTTTTTTCTTCGGATTTTCTTCTCAGTTCTCAGGAATCTGCGAAATCCACGATAAAGTTGATTCTCAAAGATACTCCAAAGTCTGTTACCAGTGTTCTTTAATCATCAAAATTAAATTTCAAAATACAATCGCAAATGGCCTGATATGAATAGATTCTGAAATAACTTATTTCGACGACATTCAGCAAATCCCAATCGAGATAACAATAATCGAAATCGAAATTTCAATTTGCTCAATGCTTAAATATACATATACACTCTATGCATGATGTTCTCAAAAAGAAGAAAAATCTCGGACGACAGTAAAACTAATACAATGATAAAATATGTTGTTTTGTTTTTACACTTGATGAATTAAGCTTGTTAGAAATCAATATTCTTCCTAAAATACATATAGAATAATATTTAAGTGGGTAAAATTATATGCGGCACCACTGGTCGATAGATCCCTACATATTGCTGTAGGCCTCCTTTTAATTGCGCTGCAAAAATTCATCCCAGTTTCAAAAACAAACTGTCTCGAATCTGTGCTCGGATTACCCTAGATCTACAGAAATTCGAAACCACATACGACGGCGTCCATAGATCATCGCGAGGATGGCGAGGGATAAAAAGTGGAAAATTGCGATTTTTGAGACCTTCGAGAATCCATGGTCGCTTCGACTACACTACCGCTAAATTTCGATATGATTCTTCATTTCCAGCTGTAGATCCAAGGCTCGCCGATTCGCTGATTTTACAATTGCTCGACTCTCAATGATCCCCCCTTATTTCTCACTGATCCTTCTTTCTCGATTCAATATCTCTGTTTTACAGAACACTTATAAACCCCAGACATATATATTTGTACATAGTTATCATATCCAATGGAAAATGTATGTTAAGCCCAACCGAATCACGCACGATTCACTTACAACATCAAAAATAGACTATTACAAGAGTGCACTAGTACACGACACACCCTCTCGATCGATTGCCTTCATCGTTTCATCAGTGTTGGGCAAAATTCACTAACTTTAACACAAATTTCAATTTTACTCGAGGACTTGACTTCCGGACATTCCAATCACTTCTGGAGATTTCAACTTCATGTGAATTCAAGTGGAAACATCCATTAATTACGTAAGGATGATTTTTGAAATTTCAGAAATTTCAGGTTTCAAGGAATTTCAAAAGATTTCAAATATTTCCAGTCATTTCAAACTATTTCAAGGCATTTTAAGACATTTCAAGTTTGAAAAACTGTTTACAAATCAGTTATTTGAGCTTTACAATAATGAGACTTTGTCTTAGAAAAATTATAAAATTTTGAGAAACTGGACATAGTACCATATAAAGAGGATATTGATCAATCTATTTCAAAATTTACACCTCTGTATAATTTGAAATAGATTGATCAATATCCTGGTAAATTTTAGATAAGGGACCCAAAGAGAACAAAAAAAAATTAGAAGCTTTTTAAACATTGTGAAAGGTTTCAAAAGAATGAAATTATGTTTAAAAATTCCTAGGAAAATTGAAAATGATTTCTTATTTTGAAAAATTAATTTTAAGGGAATATTTAAAAAGATTTCAACAGTTATTAAAAAAATCTGGAATATTTTAGGGCCATTTTTTTAATTTTGCAGGATGTCTTAAAATTTGTAGGAAAAATTCGGACAATTTTAACAATATTTTAAAGTTTTGAAAAAAATTCAAAAATTAACAATTTGCAAAGATTCCAAAAAATGTAAAACAAAATGTAGATTTTTTGAAGATTTTGAAATCAAAATTTGAAGCTTTTTAGGGTTTTTGAAAGGGTACAAGATAATACAAAAATTAAGACTCCTGGGAGAATTTAGCGATTTTTTCTTTTTAAAAACTATTTTCAATTTTTAAATTTTAAATTTTTAAAATATTTTCGAATATTATAAAGGATTTTAAGGAATTTGAAGTGTTTCAGTGGTTTTTAAAAGATAAGAGATTCGAAAATATTCCCAGAAATTTTAAATATTTCATAAATCTCCCAAGATTTGGAAATATTTCACGGAAAATCAAGGATTTTAAAGGATTATAGGGATTTAAAACTGTTTCCATGATTTCACAAGATTTCAAACGATTTTCGAATATTATAAAGGATTTTGAGGAATTAAAAAATATATATTTTAACGGACTTCAATGACTGGTAAAGGGATAACAAAGATTTTAAGAGATTTCAAAAGATTTAAAGGAATTTTAAAGGATTTCCGAATATTATCAAGGATTTTAAGGGACTTCGAAAATATTTAACGATGTTTGAAAGATTGTATTGGATTTTAATATATATTATAAGGGATTTCAAAAGATTAGCAAATTTCCACGGATTTTACAGATTTCAATCATTTTTAAATGATTTCAAAAAATTCAAACGAATTTCTTAAGATTTGGAAATATTTCACGGAAATTCAAGGATTTTAACAATTAAAAAAGCCTTACGTAATTAATAAACGCTCCCAAGTGACTTTAAATGAATAATGGGTAAAAAAAATTAAAAATTAAAAACAGCTTAGCACTGAAGGTTATTTTTGGATCCCTTGTAACCTGCGTAAAATTTGAAATAGATCGATCCAAAAAGGATGAAATTTCTACAAAGAAGATTAATTTCTATACAAAAAAAAAAAGAATTTTCAATAAAACACATGCATTTTTTCATTCACATGACAAAATCTCATGTTTGCAATCCTGAAAAAAACTAAAATAATTTTTAAAAGCTTTGAAAATTATTTTTAAATTGCTTTGAGCCTGTACAATTTTTTTCGCACTTATACTTTACCTAAAAGAAAAATTAAGAAAACCAGCAAAATTCAGGGTCTGACCATTTTCTTAGCTAAAATCTCATCATTTTTTCATACATAAATTTCGAGGACGATAATGTTTCTACATGCTCGAAAAAAAATGTAGATTAGTTTGAAAAACAGTTAAAAAATATTTCAGTTATTTGAGATTTATAAAAATGAGATTTTTTCCTAGAAAAACTGAAAATGTTGAAATCTTACAAGATTTTTATAATTGATCTATTTCAAAGGTGAAACTTTTCCAGTGCTAGGCTGTTTTTTGTTTCCAATTTTTGTTTTTCCATCAACTAACTTCAGGAGAATTCAGATATTTCCAGAAACTTCAGAAATTTTTCATTAACAAAACCCTTGCCAATTTTTTTTTTTTAATTAGCTGAATTGCAATGTAACATAAATACATTAATTTCGATTTGATTGCTTGAAAATTTGATTCTAGTAAAGAGTTTTTTTTTAAGTATCTTCCCAACACTGGTCGCCTTCCAAGCTTGCTTTATTTTCTTTCGTTTTTGAAGTCTGAGCCGTAGTCGATATGTACATATCAGTATGACAATCTGCTCATCCGTGAAGCTTATCATTTCCCAATAACCACCCGGTCGTTCTTGGGCCGGAAGTTGGATCTAATATTGGCCGGAAATGTCCTTTTAAAGGATTTTTTGAGTTCCATACCACGTGTACATATTTCCTACGATGCAGACACTGTTGTACGCAAAACGTAAGAAGATAGGTATTGTGTCGCCTTATGCTCTACCACGTGATTTCTTGCGCGAAGAAGCTTCTTCCGTGCTTGATTGTGCGACACCTGTTGTCGCCACTCGCTTAGGGCGGCTCGTAGTACTTTTGCTTTCCTGCACATTTTGCACGGCACCTCCTAAAATTCATGGTCTCTCACAGTCCTTGGAATATTTGCTCTTTTCTATTACCAACTCGGCGAAAGCAGCCAAGGATTATTTTTAGAGTTGAAATTTTGTGTTAAATGCTTCTGACTGATTGATTGGTTAAAATGAAGGAAAGAAGAGGAAATTAGAGATTTTTGTACGACGGTTCGAGAGTCATCTTCAAAAACGATTAAATAAATTCACTATCATTCATTATTAAGTTTTTCAGGGTGGCTATTTGAACCCAGGACAAAAAATTCCCGGTCATTTCTCGGTTCGTCAACCATTTTTACGGTCATTGAAATTAACAAATTCGAAATCTTATAGCTCAACATTTTTTCACTTGAGGTAATCAAAATTGAACTTCAAATTAAAACACTACAAGTGGAATTCTTTTGAATTTTAAACTTCTAGCACTGAAGCTTAAAAAAATGTTAATTTAGGAATTTTTTATTCAATCTCTCAATAATTTACACGTATAAAATGGAAGCTTTTAACATTTTTTAATTCAACTTTTTTAAATCGAACAGTTTTAAAGATTTTTGGTTAAAATTATAAATTCACGCTATCATTTTCGATGCCCTAACTTGAAGCTAATTCGACCTAAAATTTTCTTTTAAATAAACGCTTTTCAAATTATAAGTTAAAATATTTTTATTTTAAATCGTTCTTAATTAATAATTGTTCAATTATTATTTATGCATTGAAATTCTACACTTTCGCTTACAAATTAAAAATGGAACATTTGAAATTGTAACGATTTATATTTCCTAATTTTAAATCAACAATCACATATTAAAAATTGTTCTCTTCTTTTTAAATAAAAAATTTCAAATTGAATGAGTTAAAAGTGGAATATTTTAGACTGAAACAATATTTTAATACGATTTTAAATGGAATAAAAATGTTTAATTAATAATTTATTTGAAGTTATTTTAAAATCGAAAAAAGTTTATAAATTTTCAATCGTACGTTTACATTTGTTTGTATATTAAGACTTTCGAATTGAAAAATTTCAATTTTTAACGTTAAAATCTATCATTTTTTTAATTTTAGACAAATTTAGAACAGTCTGAAGTGGATAACTATTAATTTGCCAAAACATTTGCTAAAAAATCGAGTTTTTCGAAATTTCCTTTTCATTGATTAAAATGTACACTAAATTCTCATGTAAAATTATGTAAATATAACATTTTTTATACATGTTTTTAATAAAAATTTACTTTTTTTTTAATTTTTAACAGTTTATAATTCAAGAAAATTGAGTTTTCGACAAATGAAAATTAGAAAAAAGCGATTTTTGCAGTAAACAAGTATTAAAAATGTTATATTTACATAATTTTACATGAAAATTTGACAATAATCATTTCAATCCATATATTTTTGTTTAATAGATTTTTTCGTAAAGGGATCCTAATTGGCAATTTAATAGTCATTCAATGGACTTTCAGTAGGGAATTTATGAGATTTAAAAAAATCCTTTAAAAAAGTCTTCAAAACTATATTTTAAAAATCTTCAAATTGAAAATGTACGCTTGAAAATGAAGACCAAAAATGGAAAAATGTTGTAAGCAAACAAAATCGGTCTAAAAAAATTCCCGGTTTTCCGGTCCACACCTTTCAATAGACGTTTTTAAATTTCCAAGTTTCCAAATTCGACTCTTAAAGTTTTAAGTCTAAAATCGAAGGTTGATTGAGAATTTAAATATTGGGGAGTGTTCAATATCCAATTTCTTCAAAATTGATCACTTTCAACTTTGAACGATTTTCAAAATTACAATATTTTATAAATTATAGCTTTCAAACGGATACGTTTTGAAGAAAAACCATCAGTTTAACAAAATTCTACACATTTGTACAATTAAAAAATTCTTTAAAATCGATTAAAATTTATTGGGAATGTTTTAAATTTTAACACTTTTAAAATGAAATGTAAGTTTTTCAGTTTGTTAAATTGTAAATTTATTAACCTAAGTGGCATTTTAAATTTCAAATAAAAAATTATGGCTCTTAAATTTGAATAATTTAAAAACGAATTATTTGTCCAATCTCTTTTGAATTGGAATGCATCTAAACATTATTATTTACAAATCTGGATGCTTTTCAATCAGAGATTTTTCAAATATGTAAAATTTGAGGCCTTTTAGTTTTTTTTTTGTAGAGCTGAGAATGCATTTACGCACAGAGTGCGGGAATCTACCGAAGACCATTTACGTTGAGAAATAAAAAATTTGAACGCATTTAAACTAAAAAATCTCATTTTAAATTGATCAAATTAATTAAAAACTAAAATCCAAATAAAAAATAAAACAAAATCAATTTAAAAACCCTACTCTAATAAATTTGTAATTAGAAAAGGTTAATTGAGTTTCTGCAAATAAATTAAAATCTTGGAAGTTAAAATAATTTCCAAAATACATATTTCGGAATCATGCTTTATTTTTTTTTTACATTTAGAAGGTATATATAGTACTTAAAAATTGTTACGCCTCTTTAACTCTCGAACCCGTCGCACATTACATTTTAGAATGAATAAAACTTCACAAAGTAAAACTTCATTATCTGAATTTACACAGTTCGCATCTCCATGCAAGAAATAAATGTTTCTCTCTTTATTACACTCTAAAACTCTCGTTAATTCAGAATTATAACTCCTTCGAATCGTATAACCAAAATATTTGGAAATTAAAAAGTTTCAATTGTCTAAATTATAGACAGTAAAATTGGAAAAGGGATATATGAATTCTCTCTTATATTCCTTGCAATTGATTTCAATAATAAACTTGAGATCATCTCAAAACTTGAAGAAAAAAAAAAAAATTAATTAAATAAATCGATTCCCACAGAAAAAAGATTGTTTAAAACCGACTCAATAGAATCGTGATAAAAGTTTGCATTAAAAAAAAAAAGATCAATGCAGTCAAAAAGAAAGAGTATCATCAAAAATAATAATTCACGACTAAAAGGTCCCATAGGTCAATTTCCATTTGTGCATTCAACTCCCAAGCAATTCATTCCACCTATTCGGAAATCAAAAATATTGGTTATACCATTTTGGAGCCCTAAATTAGCTGTTTTGACTTGAAGAGCAATATTGAGTATAATTGAAGGTGACGAGCGATTGAACCGTATTTTAATGACTCAAGACTTACCACGGGCCTTTGTCCGTGGAACCCCGCTAGTATTGTTGCTTTGTGGCTTAACTGCTTTTTTGGCCTCGTCTTTTTTCACTTCCGGGGTCTTTTTCGCAATTTCCGATTTGGCGGCGGCGGTGGCGGCGGCGGCAGTAGGAGGAGGACTGGAATCCTCGCCCGAGGATTTGTTGCGTCTGTTTAACGCACGATCTTTTCTACTAGGTCCCTTCGCCACGGTTTTTGCGATGGCCAGTGCTTTTTTAGCAACTGCCTTCTTAGCCGGAGTTGCTTTCACAACTGGTTTCTCCTCTTCAGCCTCAGCTTCAGCTGCTTCTTCTTCTTCTTCATCATCTTCGGAATCTTCATCCGAATCTTCATCATCTTCAGAGTCGCTCGATTCGGCGGGTGTTGCTTTCTTCTTTGAACGGTTCTGCTTTGAGCCTGCGTTGCGTTTCCTTTTCTTGAGCTGTGATTCGTCTTTGAAGAGCGAGAGATCCACTGCGAAAAAACCATGTATTTTATTTTATTTATTTTATTTGAGGAATTTAAATAGAAGCTAGAATCTTTTATCAAGGAAGTAATTAGTATAGGCTTTTTAAGAAGCCGAAAAATATTTTTTTCAACTGTAACGATAACAGGCTTCACATGCCAAAATGTTCTAATAACAGGGGAAATGAGGAGATTTTTCACGAAAATAAATTCTTTACAACAAATGAATTTGGATGTCTACATTAAATTCAATGTGAAACGCTTAAAATTCCCAATATTTTTCGACAAAATAGAATAATTTTTAACCAAATAGTTCGATTTTTAGCTATTCAACCAAATTGCAACCAATGCAACGAAAAAAGTAGTAGAATTGAGAAGCAGAATTTTCAACAAAATAGTTTAACTAAAAATATTAAATTTCTACAAAAAGAGGAAGGACTGAAAAATCACGAAAAATAGAATTCCCGAATAATAAAATTCCCCAACGGTTTATGATATTACCGAAATGAAAAATTCCCAAATAATACAATTCCTGACAGTTTATATAATTACAGAATTTGAAAATTCACGATTAATAAAATTCCTAACAGAAAATTTCCTAATTATAATATATCCGAATGAGACAATAAAAAAATTTAATAAGAATACAATAATTAAATATTTTTATATAAGAAATTTTGTTTTAAATATTTAAAGTTTTCTAAATTATTGTTTGACTTTAAAATAACAATTATTGAAAAAATATATATATTTCTGTATGAGAAATTTTGCTTGAAAACCATTTTTTCAATTGTTTAAATTCCGGAATTTTCTAGTTCGGATATTTTATAATTCGGCAATTTTCCGCCGATAATTTTATTATTCGGAATTTTTCAAAGTCGCTAATAATATAAACTTTCGGGAATTTTATTATTTAGGAATTTCAATATTCGGCAATTTTATTTTTCAGGATTTTTCAGTTGTCCCCAAAAAAGATGAATTTTGAACAAAAGAGTTGAATTTTTAACCAAGAAAGATATTTCAGTCCAGAAAGAAAAAAATGTCAACCATATTGTTGAATATTTAGGACAGAGACTAATTTTTCTGTAAAATATTTCAATTTTTAACCCGAAAATATTACTTTTCAACAAACAAGTGAATTTTCAACAAAATAGTTGAATTTTCAACTAAAAAGATCAATATTTACCCAAAAATTAAAAAGTTAAATTTTCTGATAACAAAATTAACTTAAGACAACAAAAAGAATTTTCAACAAAATAATTATATTTTTAATCAAGGATGAATCTACAACGAAAACTATATTAATTTAAAATAAAAAACAGTTGAATTCAAACAAAAGATTTGAATTTTCAACAAAACAATTGAATCCTCAACCAAAACGGATTAATTTAAAATCAAAGAGTTGTGATATTTAACCCAAAAAGATGCAATTTCTACCTGAAGAAATGCAGTTTTAAAACAAAAAGTCGAATTTTCAACAATTTAGTTGAATTTTTAAACAAAAAAGATATTTCAGTCAAAAAAAGAAAAAAAATATTCAAACAGTGTTGAACTTTCAAGCCAAAGACGAATTTTTTCTACAAAACATTTGCATTTTTAACCCCAAAAAAAAGGATTTTGCAACAAAAAAGGTAATTTTCAACCAAAAATTGAATAGATAAATTCTTAGTAGAAAAAAAAGATTTTCAACCTAAAAACTGAATTTTTAACACAATAGTTGAATTTTCAACCAAATAGATGAATTTTCCACACAAAAAAATTAATTTTTAACAAAGTAGGTGAACTTTGGGCGAAAAAAGATTTTAATTTTAAACAAAAAACAATTGAATTAAACAAAACAGTTGAATCTTCAAGATTAATTTTTGTATGAAAGAGTAAAATCTAAAAAAAATATATATATATTCCAGTGAAAAAAGAAAAAAAATCAATCATAGAGTTGAACTTTCAAGACAAAAACACAAATTTTGTTGAAAAAATTTAATTTTTAACTCCGAAAAAAGGAATTTCAAGAAAAATATTCATTTTCAAACACCATTTTTACAAAAAAAAAAACGAATTTTCAACCAAAGAGATAAATGTTCAAACAAAAAATAATTTTTAACAAAGTAGTGAACTTTTTAATTTTAAATAAAAAACAGTGGATTTAAAACAAAAAGACAAAAACGTTGAAAAAACGCCTTTTTTATAAAAAACTCAACTCCTTGCTTGGAAGTTTAATTAATATCATACCAATTAATTTGTTTGGTACAAGATTAATAATTTTAGTTAAAAATTGGCTTTATTTTGGTTAAAAATTCAATTTATAACTGAAAATTTAACTATTTTATTGAAAATTACTCTAATTTAGTTCAGCATTCAAGTATTTTGCTAAAAATTCATTTTTGTTGAAATATCAACAATTAAATTTTTGTTAAAAATTCAACTCGTTGGTTGAAAGTTAACTACTTCATGGAAAGTTAATTTTTTGGATCAAGATTCATAATTTTAGTTAAAAATTCATTCTTTTAAGTAGAAATTTAACTATTTTATTGAAAATTCAATAATTTGGTAAAAAATCCATTTTTTTATTAGAAATGTGTCTGTTTAAAAATTAATTTTTGTTGGTTAAATCCAACGTTTTTTATTTAAATTAAGTTCTTTTTTGCTGAAATATCAACTATTACATTTTTCATTGACAATTCAACTGATTCGATGAAAATTTACTTTTTTGTTGAAAATTAATATTCTCGGGTTGAAAATTCAACTGTTTTAGTTATGGATTCAAGTATATTGTCAACAATTCGTTTTTGTTGATTTAACCAACTGTTTTTTTTATTTTAAATTAAAATATTTTTGTTGTTGAAATATGAAATTTTACATTTTTCGTTGAAAATACATCTTTTTAGTTGAAAATTCATCTTTTTAGGTTGAAAATTTAACTCCTTGGTTGAAAGTTGAATAATTTGGTTGAAAATTCATATTCTCAAGTTGAATATTCAACTGTTTTAGTAATGGATTGAAATATATTCTTTAAAATTCGTTTTGTGGGTTAAATCCATCTGATTTTTATTTTAAATTAAATTATTTTTTTGTTGAAATAACTATTACATTTTTTTCTAAAAATTCAACTCCTTGGTTGAAAGAAACTAACTACCTTGAAAATGCGTATTTTTGACTTGAAAATTCAACAATTTGGTACAAAATTAAACAGTAGACAATTCGATTTTTAAAATTGAAAATTAAGTCTCCTGAATGAAAATTTAACTACTCCACTTTTGGTTAAAAATTGATCTTTTTGAGTTTAAAAATTCAACTGTTAAGGTACAAGTTTTTAGAAAAGAAAAAAATATATAAAACAAAATTTGAACTAGCATCACATCCATTGTTCAAACTATACACTTCAAAATTTATTTATATTTTTCTTTATTTATATATTTTGTTGAAAGTTGGTCTTTTCTGGTAAAAAAATTAATCTTCTTGTTTGAAAATTCAACTATTTGGTAAAAAAATGTATGTATTTCGTGTAGAATTCATCTTTATTTGTAGAAAATGAAACTTCTGTGTTGAAAATTCACGATTTTGGTTGAAAATTTAACTACTTGAGATGGTGGGCATATTATTTTAGCCAACTAGCCAAGAAATCCAAAAATATTTTTCAAGCAAAACTAAAGAAATAGTGACATTATTGGACAATTGTGAGAAAATAGTGTCTTTAGTTTAATATTTTTTTTTTTTTGAAATAGGAAAGTAGTGGCATCGTTCAAAAAAAGTGTAAATAGTGGTGATTTGTAATTGAGAAGATATACTAACGTCCGTCGGGATGTTCTTCAGTGACTCGTGGTTTTTCCGAGACGCCAGCCTCGACATCAATTGCCCTCTTTAAAATATTTTCAGTGCGCAAAAGTTCGAGTTTGGTCAGTTGGAACTTATTCTTCTCAACTTTGTTTAAGTTCAGGTTTGTCAATATGCAGTCGAAGTCTATAAAATAAAATCAAGTCTTAAATCAAAAGGGCATTCTAATAAAGTCCCTATGGGATAAAATATAGGGACCAAAGGGTACTTTTTGTCATGCTCATAGGGTACTTTTTTCGCGCTCAAAGTATAACAAATTCAGGATAAATTCATAAGATTTCAAATCTCAAATCTGAATTGAATAGTGATTAACACACGAGTTAATTTATTGTAAGAAAAGTGACTAAAGTGATCTTTTCATTGAAAAAAAGTGACTAAAATGTGATTTTAGAAAAAAAAAGTGACTGTATAGCAGCCCTGATTATTTTTTAGAGTTACTTATAACAGAAATTCCCTGATTTGCTACTTTTTTCAAAATCCCTGACTCTTGGAAGCTTTGATCTTATTATAAATCTTTTTAAGTTACAATAGAGGATCTAGGGACCGGTCTGTGAGGCCTGAACACTCTAAAATTTGATTATCTACCTCCTAAAATCTCCCCAAATAACTTACCTGTGTGATCATAGAAGTCAGGCGAATATATTTCACCGTTATTCTTATCCTGGGACAACCAGCGAATGCGAATGCGCCTGCTACTCTTATAAATATTTTGCATAGCCTGACAAACGAAGAAACTTCCCTCGGTATTTCGTACTGCCAAAAACTCGTTTCTGAAATCACAAAAAAATACATAAATAAATAAAGCCTCTCTTGCTCATGTAAAAAAAATATCAGGGTGGCCGTTTTAATTGACGAAAAAAGTTCCCAGTCATTTCCCGGTTCACAAAAAAATTGTTCACGGTCATTGAAATTTAGATTCAAAACTGAACTTCAAATGAAAACATTCAACGTTGAACTCTTTTGAATTTTAAACTTTAAACATTAAAACGCTAAATAATTTACACATAAAATAGAAGCTTTTAACACTTTTTAATTCATCAATTTTAAAATTAAATGCCGCTAAACTGCAAAATTAAGAATTTGTAACTTTTATAAATTGTACAGTTCGAAGATTAAAAAATATATAAATCCACGCCATCATTTTAAATGCTCTAAATTGAAGAAGGAATCAACAAATTATTAAATTTTAGAAATGACATCATGTTACGCAAATTGAAGTTAGAAACATTAAAAATTGAAAGATTACAAATGTTTTTTAAATTAAGCACTTTTGCAATTTGAATTTAAATTATTTTAATTTTTATTCGTAACAAATTAATAATTGTTCAATTATTATTTATACATTGTAATTTATTTTGAAATATTTTTAAATATTCTCTTTAAAAATTTAGAAAAATAAAAAATCACTTTAAATTTTCGCAGGAATCTTTAGAAAATTTTTGTATTATCTTGAAACCTTTTAAAATCCTCAAATAGCTTCAGAATCTTCAAAAATCTACATTTTATTTTACACTATTTGGAACCTTGACAAATTTTTAATTTTTTTTTAAAACTGCTAAATATCTTTTAAAATGATTCGAATTTTTCCGAAAACTTTTAATAAATCCTGCAAAATTAAAAAACTTGACTTAAAATTTCCCAGATTTATTTGTACAATTTTTATAAATCTTAATTCATTTTTTTCTTTCTTTCGAATTTTCTTAAAATGTTTAAAAAGCCTCTATATTTTTTGTTCAAAATCTTCAAAAATCTACATTTTGTTTTACATTTTTTGAAATCTTCTCAAGTTTTCAATTACTTTTTTATTTTTTCAAAACTTCTAAATATCTCTCAAACTTACTCAAATTTTTTCTAAAGTAATAATTGCTCTATTGTTACTTATTCATTAAACTTTGTTTTTGCTTTAAATTTTTTTGTAAATCATTCTGTTGGAATTAATTTTTCAAAATAAAAAATCATTAAAAATCTTCACAGGAATCTTAAGACATTTTTTTTTATATTAAAACCTTTCAAAATCCTTGAAAAGCTTAAAAATTGTAATTCGAAATTTTTCAAAATCTATATTTTGCTTTAAATTGTTCGAAATCTATCAAGTTTTTAAGGAAGTTTGAATCTTATCAAAATTTGTAAATATGTAATTGCAAATGTTAAATTGTTGATAATTAAAAGTTTTTAAAATAGAACAATTATAGTTAATATTGCAACGTTCAAAGTTTAAATTTAGCTCTCAGAAATTTTGACGATTCAAGGCTTTCTGTTTCAAAAAATTCATTTTAAAATCGTTTAGTTTTAAATATTTCATTTGTAATTGTTCATTTTAAATAAACAGTCAAACATTGCTAACTATTGAATAATTGCTCTTTTTCTTCATTACAAATTTCCAGATTGAATGGGTTAAACATGAAATATTTTTGACTAAAGCAACATTTATATAGGATTTTAAATTTAATAAAACCGTTTAATTCTGAATCTATTAATTTTAAATTATTTTAAAATTGAACATAGTTTACAAAGTTTTAATCGGACGTATACATTTATTTAATTACTAAAGCTTTCGAATTAGAACAGTTCAATTTGTAACGTTAAAATCTGCAATTTGTTTAATACAGAAATTCCGTTTGAAAGTCAAAATTATAATTCATTAAAGAAATTCTTAGTTCCAAATCACAATTACATTAATTTTCAAAAATTCCCTGTTCCAAGTCACAATTACATTTATTTAAAAAAATAACCTGTTCCAAGACAGAATTATATTCATTAAAACATTTTCTTTTAAAATTCAGAAATATAAACAAATTCTGATTTGGAAAAAGGAATTTTCCAAATCTGACGAATTATGCCTTGAATCTGGAATTATTTTCATAAATTCCCTTTTTCTAAATCAGAATTAACATTATTTTCCCACATTTCTCGTTCCATGCCAAAAACTAACTGTTCCAAAACAAAATCATAATTCTTTACGAAATTTCCTGTTCCAGAGTTAAAATTATTATTCTTTACGGAAATTTTTTAATATTTTATTTATTTATTACCCGTGCTAACTCAGAATACCGATTCATAATTAAATTAATTTCCAAAAGTCCCTGTTCCAAGTCAGAATTTCATTTATTTACCAAATTTTCTACTATAGTTCAGAAATATATAAACTCCCTTTTTCCAAAATTTGGAAAAGGAAAGTTCTAAAGTTCTAATAGTGGCGGATTTTGACTTGGAACAGAAATAATTTTTAATTCCCTGCTTCTACATCAGAATTAAAATTATTTTCCAAAATTCACTGTTCCAAATAAAATTGTAATCTTAACAAAATTTGCTGTTCTAGAGCGAATTTAAAATGAAAATTATAATTTTTTACGAAATTGCCTCTTCAAAAGCAAAATTATAATTCTTTAAAGGAATTTCCTCTCCCAATTTTCAAAATTATATTTCTTTATTGAAATTACCTGTCCTAAACTAAAAATTATAATTCTTCACTAAAATTATCTCTCTCAAAGTGAGAATTATGATTTTTTCACAAATTCCCTGTTCCATGTCAGAACTAAATTAATAAAATATACGAAACCACTTTAAATTTTCATATTAGTATATTCCAAAGAAAAACACGGGTCACTGAATCACATATCCGGTCAATTTCCGGGAAACAAAATTTCCGGTTACAACATTCGCTCACAAATTTGCAAAAATATTTTCAAAAATATTGATAGTACCACAGAAAAATAATATATAAACGAAAAAAAAATTGATCGAAATGAAAATAAATTAATCTTACCAGTAACTCCCAGTCTGCATCGTTCACCAACACCAAAATTCCGGGTCGTCTGAAATTTTATTAAATAATTCATTTTACTCAAAAACACAAGCTTAAAAAAATATAAATATCAGGAAACTTATAACTTTAATTCTTGGAACTAAATAATATTTTATTTAAAAAATTGACGACATTTACAGTCCTCGGACTCACTTCAGAGATAAAAAATAATGTAAATAGTGTCACAAATTTGAAAAAACAGGGTCAAAATTTCATAACATTTTTCAAGCAATGCCATGATAAATTAACTTTATTTTTTAAGCAAAATTTCCAGTTTTCTAGACTAATATTTTGAAAGTATTAAAAATTAGCTTCAATGTTTACTCAAACTATAAATTACTATAAATTATCAACACTATTTTTGGTTGACAGTACATCCTTTTCGGTTGAAAAGTTTACTATTATTTTTTGCCTAAGAATTAATCTTTTTTGATTAAATTTTGTTCAGAAAAAAGATCTTCTTCTTTCACTCCGCTGGGATACGAACACCACGTCAACTGATTTCCGGTCAGGTGCTCTAACCACTGAGCTACAGATAGATCAGAGTAAGAATTCTTTTTTCTGAAATACGCTTTATTTAGCAAGATGTTACAATCAATTTTTAGTAGAAATCTGTATTATCATCGAAGAAGGTAACGAATCGAGAAGAGAAATCCACACATAAAGTGGAAATCTACAATATCGACCAAAGTTATGTTCTCCTATACAGAAAATATTTTCACGTCATTTCAGACAAGATGGAGAATAAACATTTTTAATTAAATTTTATTCAGAAAAATGATCTTCTTCTTTCACTCCGCTGGGATTCGAACACCAGGTCAACTGATTTCCGGTCAGGTGCTCTAACCACTGAGCTACAGATATATATATATATATATATATATTAAAACTTTAACGAATGGATCGATAGACTAAAGCCAGCATTTAGCAAATATGGGTAGAAGATAGGAAGACCATCGAGTCTTAGGATATTTAGAGATAGAAACTCTTTTTGATTGTAGTGACTATATGATTCTCATAAATAATATGTGTTTGTTTGAAGAAATCATAGAATTTATGCTTTAAATAAAGGTAAATTCTTTATTTCTCCTCCTGAGGTGATCCTATGCGAATATTACAATTTGAATTTAGTTTACAAAGCTATAAGAGGTCTTCAAGCTAATACAAAGGACAAAACTATCATTTTGTGTCCGTCTGAGAAAACAAAATTATTCGGCGCCGGTAAAACGCATGAAGAGTACAATTTCTTAGGAAGAGGAAAATATAAGAGCGTTATTGTACCCCTGAACATTTTTTATGACGGTAGCCAAAATTCTGGGATCTTTGTAATACATTTGGAAAGAAACATATGTGACCGTCCGCGAAGAAAGGGAACTAACGCGCTGTAGCTTCATTTTACAGGAGGAGCGATTGAAGAGGCGGTCCAACACAGAAACTCCATAAGAGCCACCCTTTAATCTTTGTGCAGTGACTGTGAAGAGATGTTATTTGACAGAAAGAGGTTCACGCTGTTTTTCGTAACAAATTCAGACAGCTGAGCGCGAATTAAACAAAGATACTCTAGAGGGCATTTCGTTTAAGTAGAGCAAGTGTCCAGAAAACTTTTTCTACGTCATTTCTGTTTTTTTTTTGCGGTTAATAGCGCTGTACTAAATGAGCTCTTTTAATATTTGCAGGTCATTTGATGTGGCTGAGGCTGATTTCTGACGGGTGGACCACTTCTTCGTATACAGTCTAACGATAAAAATGGTGAACTGTCGAAGACTGTTGAATTCGCCTGTTTTCAATTGAAATTGGTTACAAAAAATATATATTTTTATATTGCAGATAAATTTAGGCATCCACCTTGTACGCTGGTAAGGTCCTAGAGCACGTATTGTTATTCCTTTCTTCATTTTTTCCCCTAAAAATACAAAAAACAGCAAGTCTTCATAATTATCGTGTGACTGGGAGAGGCGTAACTGAAGTTTAATAAAGATAATCAGTTTATCCCGCATTGGCTTGAAAACAGCTGCAATTTTTAAATCTTCCAATGCGCTATGATGAATTTTCTGGTCAATTTTGTCTCACACCTCCGAAAATCTTTGAAACAACCTAATTTTTGGCCCAGTAGATGGTTCAAGTAGGGAATCAAATGCTGATCTAGGAAGTGGCTCATATACGTGTTGCTTTTTCGAAACAATATCAGGGATAAAATAGAAACTTTTATATTCCAATTTTGTGGCAAACTCATTCCGACACCAATTTAGATCATACACGACTCTTTTTGCAACGACAGACCCTTCAGGTATCGATAAAACTACTCAACTCCTGACAATGACGGAAAGACGTACGTCTCGGTTGTTAGTTCGATCTCGTTGTCGCATCGCCCTATCCCTATCGTCTGATCATCTCGCCACCTGGTCAACTGGTCGTCACGCCGCCTCATCATCATCGTCGTTACCGCCAATTCGCCTCTTCGCCTCTTCGCCGACTCCTGGTGAAAACACCACCTGGTTCGGTCCACCAGCCCCATTACGGGGTATCGAATCGCCTAATGTAAATGGCGAGTGAATCACACTTTATTCGTATCTGCCCTCGCTTCATTGTGTATAAACCTTCATCTCGCTGATCCAACTCCCAATCTCCCTCCTCGGTCTTACCTCGTAATATCGGTTATTGATCCTACTCGCGGACTAGGAGCCCTAAACCTTGTAGTCCTGAAATGTTTATGGGTTGTGTAAATAATTTAAAATAAATCTATTTTTTGACAAGAATAAAATTGAGTGCTTTTATTCAAATTGATTTAGGAACGATTTAAACCATAAATCTAGACTTCTTATGATCTAACGCCTATCTCCACGGTAGCGGAAGAGATGGCGGGCTAGCAATTTTGTCTTGTGATTCAGTAATGCATCAATTTCTATCACTCTTCAGTTTGTTAAATTAAAATTTACAAGAATTTCTAATATCCCCCTACGCCTCAATGCTTGATCCCAAGTCCCACCGAAAAGAGAGAGACTGGAAAAACAGAGAGAGAGAGAGAGAGAGAGATGTGGTACGGAGACATTATTAGTTCAACACGCTGAGATAAATCTGATGAAAAATGTATTATGATTTCTGACCTTTTTCGTTGTACAGTATGCGTTGCTATCGCGGAGCGTCGTTCACCACTGCTTCACTTCGCGTGACACAATGCGCGAACTGTCACTCCACTCTAGTTTTTAATTTAACCTCAACTCCGGTCGCACATAGCTAGTTGATTTTTGAATTTATAGGTATTCCATCTATTCAATTTTTTGAATTTGTACCTGGCAAAAACTCTTTATTGATCACTGCCTTTCCGATTTCGCACTTTTAGGAGAGACAATTTGCGTACCAATCCCGTGCGAGATAAAATACTGACGGGAAAGTTAGACTTTAACTTTGGTTTTCCTTTCCGAACAAATAGTTCCGACGACGGGAAGAAGTGATGAGCGACTGCCCTGAGGTGACAGGTAGGATTCACCTCGTAGGCCATGGTTTGGATGATTTTGGGAATCAATCAATCAATTGGTACCTAATTGGTACTCAATGAGTTTTGATGAGATTTGTTGGTTATTCTTGTTAATGAACAAACTGATTATCTCAACTTATCATTAACAAAACAATCTAACATACATGTTTTCACCAGTCCGAGGATTCAGATCTAGGAAGGTATTTGATCTGATGCTAATGTTAATTTATAATTGAATATTTTAAAGAAAGAGACCGTTATTATTCATTACCAATACCTACTGAGATTTTGATTCTCATCGGATGATTTTAAATTTTGACATTTGGGTAGTTAATCGAGAATTATTAATTTTATATTTATGAGTCTTCAATTTGTATCAACAATTAACATTGTTAATCAATGTTTAGTGGTCTCGCGGATCGCTGGGAGTATACGGCGAGTATGATCAATACGGGGTGGTATGAGTTTATAGGCGGGGAAGGAGAAAAGGAGTGTCACCATTATCCAGATCGCGCGCTGTGTAATTAGCGTATTCTTTGTTTAACGTTCTTTGTCTCTCTCTCTCTCTCTCTCTGTCTTATTTTTTTTGGCGTGTTAGATCTAAGGTGGTTTGCATGGGGAAGTTTATGGCTTCGGTCACTGTATAGTATTTACATAACGCATGGACGCTGTGATAGTGAGCAATGAAAATTTTAAATTGCGCACCCTCACAGGTTCCACCGTAACAGGGGCGAAAAGGCACCCCTGTGTTTGGTCACAGAAATAATGCTCATCAAACCCCTTCCCCTTTCCAACGTCTCGTGGAGGGCAGAAAGGCACCCCTGTGGCTGGCTACAGAAATAATGTTGGTCAAACACCTACCCCTTTCCAACTTCGTATACGGGCAAAAAGCCATCGATGTGGCTGGCCACATAAATAATGTTGGTCCCTTTCCAACGCCTCGTGGGGAGAAGTAAATTAAATTAGGTAAAAAAATATATAACTGCAGTGATTGGTCACAGGAATACTCACGTTTTCGTCAGGCGCCAGGCATGACATTTTTTATATTTGTCATCAAATAGTTCAAAAACTTTAAATCGTACGGAAAAATTGATAAAATATGTATTTTGACAAGTTCTACAACTTTTTTTGAATTATTTTAAGAAATGTTAATCGTTATTGAGATAAACATTAGAAACCATGTTTTTTATGGAATTTTTGTCGCTTTCACCATGAAAATCAAATTTGCGTCAACTTTGACTATTATTGTCTTGATTAGCGCGTCAAAATACATAAATATAGGAAGTATAAAAAAAATTGTAAGTGAGCGCGATTCGAAACTTATCCAAAATATTTAATAATAAGATCAAGTTCGTGAATCAACCATATATGATGTCCTATCAAGCGCAATCCACACTACAACCTTTGTTAAAACACCACTCCGAAAATATAGTTCAGAAAACCAAGCCTTTGAAAATAAGGTCTAAACTTAGAGACTACGTTTAATCTAAAAAGGGGATTGTTGGGAATTGAAATTTGGCCCCCATCATTATAAATAGTCTGTATAAGGTAGAGCGACAGGCCTGGTAAACAGGTGTAGTCTGTACAATGAACTTAAATAAACTTGCTGAGCTCCGATTGGAGACTCAACCTAAACCTACCCCAATTGAAGTTATTTACACGTAACAAGGATTTAGAATTTAAAATAAGCATTTCGACCGCTTTGGAAATTTTTTTTCTTACAAATCTTCTTTTCAAATTGTCACCTTTTTGGCAATCACCCTCATCGATACATCTTCATTTTAATGGTGTGAGAATATGTTTTGAAATATGTTATTATTCATTGATTTTATTGATTAAATAAAAAAAGAGAAATAAAAAACCGACATGCATTTATTTAGCAATATATTGTAATTTATAATTTATTTAGGAAGTCCCTAGGGCTAAGTAGCCGTCTAAGGAACAAAATATACATAGTAATATTCTTAAAACTAAGATCGTGGCACAGTTGCTGGATATGTGTATTTAGCAGTAAATTTATACTATCAATTATTATTCAACATTATTTATTTTCTATTTTCTGTTATTATTTTCTTCCTAATATTTGTGAAAATTACTTTAAGAATATAAAAATCTTCTCAATATTTTTTTAGGAAGAAGTGAGTAGGTTAACGCAAGCCGTAAGGATGGCAGAAATAAATTTCCATACTAAATACTCTGAAGAGGATCAACCATTACGTATATCATTGGGATATGCTGCTGCTCGATTTTGCATGTCGTTATGTAAAGGTAAGAATTTGTTTTACCATATAAATACTATAACAATAGAGCTCTATACAGGACTATAAGCGTAAAACTTTGTTATTTTACCAAGAAATCAAAAGAGATTCAGGGTGTGACGACTGTCGAATCACGAAGGCAAGAAATCTCCAAAACTTCTTCTACTTGGATCTTTTAGAATTACTAGTTTTTTTGTATTATTGCGAAATGTGAGATATCGTATTTCTGAGAGAAATTATGGATCAAACTATGAAGATTACATTTAACAAAAATGATGTTTAATTAATATTCGGGACGATACAATTTTTTAAAATTATATTATTAAATTTTTGTGTCGAAAACTGAAAAATATAAAAATGTTAGTTATAGATGGGTGCAAGCTGTATAGCCTCAGCAATATGATATCCATGGTAAATTGAACAATTGTGAAGTTCACTTTTATATTTATAATGAAAAATCTTTCAAAAACTATATTACAAATTGTATTAGCTCAATAGAAAAAAGATAAAGTATTAAATAACATTCAAATCCACAAGCTCAGGATTCCCTGGAACGTTAGTAAATCGTCCTCGCTTAAGATTAATCTTGGCACTCTTGTCCAATCTGAAATTCATACCAATATCTCCTGTGTACCCTTTGACGATATGTGAAGCAAGCTGAAGTTTTCTTGCACCAGGAGCCTCTGAAAGGTGATGTGGTTCGTTGTCACACGATTATTTTTAAATGAGATGGTAAATCTAGTTTTTCAAATGGACATAAATCTCTCTATGCATCTCACTATGTGTGGATGAACCTTCAAGCTTTCCAACAGGCAGATGATGAATCTATGAGATGTTAAATCGAAAGCTTTCTAGTAGTAAATCTCGACCATAGTCAGGCAGCGCTGGTGGAATGCTGCATTTTTGAAGAGGCACCTGTGAATTATGAGATTCTCTCGGCAGCCTGTTACACCTTTCTTCGAGCCACATAGTCAATACATCGCTCGTCACACTGGCCCAATTCTTCGAAAAATCTCGTCGTTCAGAATAGCTGTTAAGATCTTATACAGCGTGTTTAGATAAGTTAGTGGCCTGTAATTCTTTGGTTTGGACAAGTTGCCTTCCTTCGGTAGAAATACAGTGCCTCCCAACAACAGCCACTGCGAAATGGGCTTCTCCGACTTTAAATATGAGGTGAAAATGCGTGCTAGATGTTGGTGTGTAGAAGTAAACTACTTCGATCAGAAGCTCTTGATTCCATCTGGCCCTGAAGCGCAGAAGTTTTTTGTGCCCCTAAGTTCCTCCACCTCTTCGGCAGTGATTAATGGACATTCCTCCTCAGAAGTTGTGAGGCTGTCGCAAAGCTCCTTAAAGCGGATGATATTCTCAGATTTGCCTTCCTCCAATTCTAACTTGTCGGGATTGGGTGGATTGTTGAGAGAAACAGGGAGATCGCTGTAGAGGTGCGGTAGGCGAAATTTTGGACCCTTCCCGTAAACGGCCTACCAGATGATATGTAGTTAATTACACATTGAACACGAAATGCATTCTCTCTCGCCTATCCAATCTTCTTGTTCAGTTGACACAAGCGTCTTTTGGTCTTTTGGTCGGACTCCTCAGAGATATCCTCACGTAGAGTGGCATCCATTTCAGCCAGAATTCGAGGCTTACGAGAAACCTGGATGTTAATGCTCCTCTTTGTCCTAAGTCGCTATTATCTCTCAGGGGGATGCCTGCTTTCCCCGATTGGTCTTAATGTCGCTTCCTCTTCCTCTGCCGTTTGTTTATTCAGCGGTTCCGAAGCGCTTTAGATTCATATCCAATTAGCGAAAGGTAGGCAGCCTAAATCCGCAAAGAGTGTTGCGAAACGTACTGAAGCTCTGAGTGTTTCTGGCTCTACAGAGTGTACATATGCGTGATAGAACGTACGCGACCAGGAATCGTTTTTTTTTCAACTAAGCGTTTCGCCGATTCGTCGTCGTGTTTCCATCTAAATTATTTTCAGCACCATTTTTTCATTGGTATTGATAGGTGTGTCTGGTATTATCGATTGATCCCTGTTTTTTATTCTTGTTGTCTTTCAAAATTGACAAATAGGACATGCTTTAACATATTTTTTTATCCATATTTTTCCATTCTCTAATTTCTCTCGCTACTTTTATTATATTATTCACCGAATACTATATATCCATATATATCCGAGTTTTGAACTTCTTTCTATAATTTACTTTCCGTGTTTAGTTTTGTTTTTACTATATTATTCGCTAAAGGGTCTTCTTTCCATTCTATATATAACCTTTATAAAGTTGATCGTCTTGTTCTACTTCTTCTCCATCCTTTAATGTTGTTTGCTCAATAATTGCGGGTTTCTTTCTAATAAGTTCTTGATCACTTTCAGAATCAGAATCACTACTATCTAATGTTACCGTTGTATCTAAATAATTTGCTTTATTTTCACCAACATATTGCATCTTATACTTGTATCCATCTAATCTTAGTCTTCATCTTAGTAGGCGTGAGCTGAGATCTTTCACGTTATGGGACCAAATCAAGGCCTTGTAATCTGTTTTGATGACAAACTTTTTCCATAATAAGCTTGAACGGAGTCGTTTGACCGCGCATGCTACTGCTAAAAATTCTTTTTCAGACGTACTATAGATTTCATCTGCTTTGTTCAATGTTCTTGAAATAAATAAGCAAGGGTGTCTATTCTAAAATAGAACTGCTGCTAATCCTTTGTTTGAAACGTCAGCTGATAATGCAAATTCTTTTTTAAAATATGGAAATCGTAGTTCTGGTGCAGTGCATAAAAGTTCTTTTTATTTGTCAAAGCTTTCTTGACATCTAGGTGTCCAAACGAATATTACACCTTTCCATTCCAGGTTTGTTAAAAGTTTTGCTATGGTAATCATAGTTGCTTAATTCTTTCAAAGTCGCTAATTAGATTTCTATTGTGTTCATCTATTACCTTTCCAAATCTTGCTACATCAGCATTATTTGCAAAGCATTTATCTCCTATTAAACCTCTAAAAGCATTGTCCATCATACGTTGGAATTTAGTTGGAGCGTTTTCCAGCCCAAATAGCATGCAATTATATTCAAAATCTCCTCATGTTGTGGAGAAGGCTATGTATTTATTAGATTTTTCAGCCATCGGGATTTGGTGAAATCCTGCGCTTAATTCAAAAGTTGAAAAGAATTTGTCTTGCCCTTAACGATCAAGTATGTCGTCAATTATCGGTAATGGGTATGCGTCTTGATCAGTATCTTTATTAATCTGTCTATAGTCAACTACCATGTTAAGTTAATTTCCCTTTTTAGGAACTACACATATTTACATTTTTCCCTAATGAACTATTTGTGGGCCTCGGGATGTTTATACGATCTTAGGTTCATTATTTTACCATTTTTTAATGTCACTGTGTAGTTGGTTAAATTTGTGCAAGGAAAAGGATCTTGATTTAGTGTAAAAATTTCATTATATTTTACAATCACTTTTTGGATTTCTTTTCTGGTTTCCTTTTCAATGTGATTCTTCTGTAAAGATTCTGTAAATTCCATCAATTGATAAGTGGAAAGGCAAAAGAAGGTAACTGACCAAATGGAAATTGTACAGAAAAGCGAAAAAACATTCTGTAAAATCAAAATCGAAATTGAGAAAATAAAATTTTGCTTCCGAGCTGACGCATTGTTTAATCAATACCAAAAAAGTTTAATTGAAAAGAGGCTTTTAGTTAGGAGAAAATATTGCCTGAAGGTGACAATGTCGAGTTGACACCTTTTTTTACCCTGTCCGAATCGAATTGAGACCGCGACAAGAAATTAAACACTCAATTAAAAAAAACACCTGATGATTCGTCTCCTAGATGTTGAGTTACTGCATACACTAGGAACAAGTTTGATGAAAAAAATCATTCAGTTCCGAAAAAATAAAGTTTTGGTTTTCAAGTTAGAATTTCTTGAGGCCTGAAAAGCGTCTGCAAATCCTGACCAAGATCATGATTTTCATTTTTCTTAAATGGTAACACGTCCCCGAGATGCTGGGTTGATGAACACGAAGAAGAAAAGTTTTATCGAAAAATGTTATTTAGTTCCGCGAAAATCAATTTTGAATCAGACGGTGTCACAGTAGGGAAGACGATTTTTTACTGTTAGGTAGTGATAAATAATAATATATATTTCTTGTTGAACCATGATGATATTGAAATATATGCCTTTCGTGAATATCATAAAAAATAGCTTGATCACAAAAGTTTTTATTTTTAATAGATATGAAAATGTAACTTTAAAGTGTTGCTTCGATGAAAAAAATCAGATTGCGAACAAATCCTTTAAACACGATGTGTAGTTCAATTTGTGAGAATCTTCTAGCAAAAAACCCCATTTTCGAAAAATTGTGAGTTATACCTTCTTTTGCCTTTCCACCCTTCAATGTAGCTGATACTCTGCTGTCTCTTCGTTATTCGCTTGTTACTGAATCTCTTTTATTGGTGTTCCAAGCATTTTTTTCTGGATTTCTAAATGATCCTCTAAGTAATCTTTCTCTTTTTTACTCTTGTTGTCCTGATCTGAGATTGAGGTGGTCGTTCGGGATATATTTAAGAAATTATTAAAGTTTTTCAGATTTGTATCTTATTTTAGGTACTTTTACTATTATAAGAACAACTTTTAAAGTAAATTGCAATGGAAACGCGATATTTAAGAAAAGCTTACCTTCAAAAGAACTTTAAAAAAATTGGGTATTTTTCAACACGCTATAACTTTGTACGTATGAGGGATATAACATTTTTTTAGATTGCCTTTTAATTAAGTCTACTTTAACTAATATTCTGACAATTTTTGTCTGCAGTGCACAGGTAATATGCAATTTCACAAAAACTTAAACTAAATTTTTGTTTTCACTCTTGTATGATATATCCAAATACCAAGTGATTCTTACACAATGAACTAGACTTTTTTTTAGACATTTTTACTGATTTGAAATGGAATTTTTTAGGTATTCTTAGAAAATTAAATAAAAAATAAAGTTATTTGTATCATTATACTTTGTAATGCCCGAACAAAGATTTCCATATAATCGGATTTTATTCATCTAAAGATTGTATACAATATTGTGTGGTTGGCCTTTATTTAAAACATTGTTTTAAAAAATCATGCAATTATTATTTTTGTAAATAAGTTTTTACATGAATCTTTTAAGAAATAAAAACAGCCCTTGATTATTGGGTTTGGATTAGAATTTCAGCTTTTACCTAAAAGTAGAGCTAAAGCATACAAACTCATATAACTCTTGTTAGATAAACTATTTCTACATAAACGTTGAATCTATTTTTGTAGATTGTATAAATAATTTCAAAAACTGCTTAATTTCAAAGTGGAATGTACATACTGAAAATCCTTAATTGTAAAAGATGTAAATGACAATTCTTATTTCAAAATATTTAATGGGACATAAAAATGATACATTTTAACATAAGTACCTTAATTTACTAATATTCTGTCTGCAAGATTCCAGCATTAAAAATATTATGCCTGACTCACAAAACAACCCTAATGATTTCAAAATATTTATTGGATATTTGAGCTAGAAGTAGTAAGACACCGCTAAGACCAGAGACCCCCTTTATATTTTCTTTACCCCCCTGGCTCCACCGTGGCGTCAAACCCTCGCCCTTGTCCCTTATTGTTACGTTATTCTCTCTCTTAACTCATCCCTTTCTGCGAATATCTACACGGTGAGAAAACTCTGGGATTTAGCGCAAGAGAGTTCAAGGTATTAACGCATGGACTATTTATCAGGCGCATATCGCAGACGTCTCTTGCTTTATTTTCTAAGATTTCATGAGTTTTAAGGAAGACATGCCCTATTGCCCTAAACGCATGAACTCATATGCGAAGATCCCACGAGTTAGTGGGTTAATAGCAGGCTCCGATGTGCCCGAACACCGTGAACTTCACCAAGCGAAATTTCCAAGAGCCTCCACGAAATTTTTCCGTGAGTCCCCTTGCAATTTGCCTTTAGGCCACGCCTTCTGCCTGTTGACATGTTCGCACCACTAAATGTTCGCAGGCAAATCGCAAGGAGACTCACCGAAAAAGTCCGTGGAGGCTATTGGAAATTTCGCTCGGCTAAGTTCACAGTATTAGAGCACAGCAGCGCTTGCTATTCACCCAAGTAACTCTTAGTATTTTTGCATGTGAGCAGTGCTTATTTTCCGTGGTATTGCATCGTGCGATTAATAGAAGCATCCATGAATGTATTCCAAGAGAAATGCTTGCTATTGAAGTGTGACAAATGTTCACGCGCTAATGCCTAGATTTTTCTCTCCGTGTAGGCATTAGCGCGTGAACATTTGTCACGCTTTAATAGCAAGCATTTCTCTTGCAATACATTCATGGATGCTTCTATTAATCGCACGATGCAACACCACGGAAAGTAAGCACAGCTCACATACAAAAATGGCAAGAGTTACTTTAATAGCTTTGCTTCGGTGAATAACAAGCGCTGTTTTGCTGTAATACCGTGAACTTAACCGAGCGAAATTTCCAAGAGCCTCCATGGCGAGCTCCACGGACTTTTTCAGTGAGTCTCCTTGCGATTTGCCTTTAGGCCACGCTTCCTGCGAACATTTAGTGGTGCGAACGTGTAAACTGGCAGAAGGCCTGGCATAAAGGCAAATTGCAAGGAGACTCACGGAAAAAGTCCGTGGAGGCTCTTGGAAATTTCACTCGGTGAAGTTGGTGAAGTTCACGGTATTAGAGCACAGCGGAGCCTGCTATTAACCCACTAACTCGTGGGATCTTCGCATAAGCGTTCGTGCGTTTAGGGCTTAAAACTCATGAAATCTTAGAAAAGAAAGCAGGAGACGCCTGCGATATGCGCCTGATAAATAGTCCATGCGTTAATACCTTGAACTCCCTTGCGCTAAACCCCAGAGTTTTCTCTCCGTGTATGAGCGAAATTTACGAGTATACAATGAAAACGTGTCTGTTTCTCAGGCAGATTACGAAACTTTAGAGGAGAAATACGCAAGGATTGCGTACTTGTATAATAAATCTATGCAGACGTAAAATTTCGGGAAATTTTAACCTGAATCCCACTCAGTCCTACTTAGCCAATTACAATCTGAAAACAACTTGATGAAATATTTTTAAATTCTGAACGTTTATACTGTAAAAAACAGCAGTTACATAAAGTTAACATTTCTTAAGAACAGACAAGCTTAGGTGAATCACTTACGCGCACGTGCATCACATACTATTTTTTGAAACAAGTAAATAACTGCTGTGACATTCGTAAGAAAGTTAGGTTTCCTAATCTGTCAACACTGAACTTCGTAAACATCATGTTGTCATGAAAACATCTTTTCTTAGAGTCCTACCGCGAATGTAAATGCTGTTTTATGATTGACCATCAACAGTGTCCGAATATGCTATGGGTTTCTCTTCGCACACTCGAACCAGTTTGCGAATAACATCTCCCAGAAAATGCGTGAATCAGGCACTTCGCGCTTGCTGCGCAGCCACGAGAAGTCGGACTTCGCATGCAGGTGTTTCAAACAATTAATTTATAATATAAGAAAAAAATTATTTTATTTATTCTACCCTCAGTTTCAACGGATTGTATTTAAGTGAAAAAAACCTTTTCTAAATTATGAAAATAAATATTTGTCTTGTTTTATCTCATGTACTCTCATGCGGTCAATTTTATATCTACATGTATTAGAGATTGCTTCCTTATGAATGTTTATTTTCTTGATTAAATATTTCACTAAAAAGGTAGGGTCAAAATACGGGCGCATATTACGTACATAAGTGTTTAATTGAATAATGTCTCATGATACAAATACTTTTCACTGACCTATTTGACGAATATTTTAGGGGGTCCACCATAGTGCTTCTAACTATCTTTCACTTCCCATATAGAATTAAAGGTCATGACTAAAATCCCATAATGCGTGTATTCACTTTTACAGTGCCCTGTAAGACAAAAATTTCAGAGATCTCATTATACGGTTTCCAGTGATCTTTCACTTTCGATAATGATGTGTTTATTTTACAGTGACTTATTTGACCAAAATTTCAGGGATCTCATTATATTGTTTCCAATTATCTTTGACTCTCCATAAATAATTATCTGGACTTTCAAAAATGCAGTACGTGTGTGTATGAAGAAAATTTTGGACTCGTGTGATAACTATGAACATCTAAAGCCCTTCACTCCATATGACTTCAATTATCTTGGTCTAACGATTACATACATTCCCTCTTACCTGAGTTTGGTAACAGGCTGAGCCAACCCACGTGAAAAAATTCTACGGAAAGCGTTCTACGGAAATTCCATGTGGAAATTCTACATGTGAGTTCCATCCGGACATCACACTCTTACACCAGGTATACGAACAACATCTTCTTCGAGAAAATTATGCTACCCACGTCAAAACCTTGCACCAACTGTGGGTTCCTCGAGGACACGAGATTGAACCGATGCTCCAGGTGTAAAAAACATATGTTCTCCGGAGAAGTCTGATTTTTACAGTACTTAAGGGTCCCTGAAGTAAGTTACTTGAGGACACGAGATTGAATGAATGCCCTAGGTGTATTAAACACACCTTCTCCGGGGAAGTCTGGTTTTTGCAGTACTTTGAGGTGCCTGAAGTGGGTTTCTCGAGGACACGAGATTGAACCAATGTCCCAGGTCTAAAAAATACATCTTCTCCAGGGAAGTCTGGGTCTTACAGTACTTTAGGATGCTTAGAGTGGGTCCCTCGAGGTCACGAGATCCAGCCAATGCTCCAGGTGTAAAAAACACATCTTCGGGTAAGTCTGATTTTTACAGTGCTTCAGGGTGCCTGGAATAGGTTCCTCAGACTTCACTGAAGAAGATGTATTTTATAAACCTGGGGCATTGGTTCAATCTCGTGTCCTTGAGGAACCCACTCCAGGGACCATAAAATACTGTAAAAACCAGACTTTCCCGAAGAAGATGTGTTTTTTACACCTGGGGCATTTATTCAATCTCGTGTCCTCGAGGAACCCACTCCAGGCACCATAAAGTACTGTAAAAATCAGACTTCCCCGGAGAAGATGTATTTTTTACACCTGGATCATCGGTTCAATCACGTGTCCTCGAGGAACCCACTCCAGGCACCCTAAAGTACTATAAAAACCAAACTTCCCCGGAGAAGATGTATTTTTTACATCTGGATCATCGGTTCAATCTCGTGTCCTCGAGGAACCCACTCCAGGCACCCTAAAGTACTGTAAAAACCAGACTTCCCCGGAGAAGATATATTTTTTACACCTGGATCATCGGTTCAATCTCGTGTCCTCGAGGAACCCACTCCAGTCACCCTAAAGTACTGTAAAAACCAGACTTCCCCGGAGAAGATGTGTTTTTTACACCTGGGACATTGGTGAAATCTCGTGTCCTCGAGGAACTTACTTCAGGTACCCTAAGGTACTGTAACAACCAGACTTCCCCGAAGAGCATAATTTTCTCGAAGATGTTGTTCGCACACATGGTTCAAGGGTTTGATGTCCGCGGAATGTGATTTTCGAGAGCGCAACTCATCACCGGATGTCAAACTTAGTCCAAAATTAGTTTGTAGAATTTCCGTACGGAATTTACATGTGGAATTTCCACATGGAATTTAGATGCGGAATTTCCACATGGAATTTCCGTAGGACGCTTTCCGTAGAATTTTTTCACGTGGGAAGGATGTCGATTGGTGGATTGATCCTTTTCTATGAAATGAGATGGAATATGAGTAGAACCAATCATTTTCCTTAGAAAAAGACAAGTCAACTTTCTCGATTTTCTCTCTCTTTCTATTCCCTATTCCACTTCTGATGGCCGCAGCTAGGGCCTGGGGGTCCAGTCAGCGGCGGACTGGGTCTTCGGGCGCAGGGTGGGAGACATGCTTGGGGGCGCCTTTTTACCGAAAAATATTTTGATAAGCAAAAAAAAAGCGGCGAATCGGACGGCAGATTATTAATTGTATTGCACCCCCGCCCCCACACTCTCTATATACACAGGCACGTTGTTCTGTTGCACTTTCTGTTTATTTTCAGAACTTCTTATACATTGCCTTCAAACAAGTAATATGGGTTTCCAACATATCGTAACAATAGAATATTATAAATGTAATAATTGGGACATTTATTTGGACTTTGCTGCATCATATCCTGGAAAAGTTCAAAATTTTATTTCTAATGCAACAACCAAACTGTCCCATATTTAGGGAAACAATGCCATACTTTCATTCGATAGTTTAAAAAATCTATCAAAGAAGTCTGATGCAAAATAATTTAATGAAATTCTGCTAAAACGATTGTGTCAAATTGTGTTAAATTATATCGTTAGTTATGAACGAAATTATTACTCTACTGTTTGAAAAATTTAATAATAAGTCTTAAACTTTTTGTTTATTCAGGAAATATTCAGAGAGCTGGAAGAATATTTGAATAAAAGTCTCGGTTGAGAAAGATATATTTCGTTAATTTGAACATTCAAAACTTTAGTTTTTAACTTGTAGCTTTGTCAAATCCTCTCCAAATTTTCGCAAAACTTCACCCTTGCAAATATATCTTTAATATTATATTTATACCCTGGCGGGCCAGCCAAACGCAAGCATGCTAAAGTGATGCTAAAGTAATGATAAAGTAATATGGCATTATAATTATTAAAAGAAGCAAAATAAAAATGTAAATTGTTGCAATTATAATAATACGTTAAAATCTATGTTAAATGGTCATGCCGTAATTGCAACAAGTTGCTTTATCAGCGTTAAAAAGTAAGAAAAAAACAAAGTGGTTGTCATTGATGTCGCGCCCCTGCATGTTGGCAACCCGCTTGAAGCCGCCGTTAGCAGAGTGCAATGACAGTTACATTTTGTTTCATTTCTTAACGCTGAAAAAGAAACTTGTTGCAATTACGGCATGACCATTAATTTAAATTTTAACGTATTATTATAATTACAACAATTTACATATTTATTTTGTTTCCTTTATTGATTATAATGCCATATATAACTTTAGCATTACGCTGTAGCGTATAATGCTTGCGTTCGGCCGGTCCGCCAGGGGACATTATTGAGATTTTTATTTGAACCAAAAAAACAGCTTTTAGGATGCCGAGCTGACGGAGTCTGCTATGAAATACACTGACGAACTCAACAGTCTGAGAACTTTAGATTTTTTACATGTTGTTAATGAGACTATTTGCAATATCGATACAAAAATCGACATTATTGAGATTTTTTTCCGAATCAAAAAAACAACCTTTAGGATGCCGAACTGACCGAGTCTACTATGAAATACGCTGACGAACCCAACAGATTTGTTATTTTTTCACTAAATATATAAGTATGAGAACTTTAGATTTTTTACATGTTGTCAATGGGACTATTTGCAATATCTATACCAAAATCGACATTATTGAGATTTTTTTCCGAACCAAAACAAAAACTTGGAGGATGCTGAGCTGATCGAGGCTACTATAAAATACACTGACGTATTCATAGAATATAAATCAAATCATACTTTTTTAATATCGCCACCATACGACTTTTTGATAGGGTCCCAAAAAAAAACCATAAGTAAAAACATGGGTTTTGCGAGTTTTCGACGATGATTGTGATTTTTTTGCGGTTTTTTTTCATGCACATTTTTTCTAATACATGAAAAACTTCTTTACACTGATAATCAGATATTTAAATAAATTGTTTAAACAATTTATTATTATTTTTAGCAATTTTCTCTTAGAATTCTTTGTTTTTGTCTCTTGTGTGAGATAGATTTTTTGTTTAAATTAATTTTTTTCAATATTGGGAAAAGAACAAAAATATTTTACTTCAAAGAATGCAATATTATTCAAAAAATGATTCTTGTTGAGACTCACTCGTTATTTGTTCATAACTAAAGATCAAAAGCAAATAAAAAAGTAAAGCAAAACTAAATATTTCAGAAAAAAAATTTCTAGCATTACCTTAAGAGTAGGTAGTTATAAACTATAATCAATTGTTTAAATAGGCATGTTTGTTGAAATGCATTATTTATTACCTTGAGACAGTCCGTTCTAGCTTCATATTTAGAATTAAATTATAAAGCTACGGGTGAATATTTATATCGATACGCCTCTGACTCATAAGTCGACAACGAGGTGGAAGGAAGGGATGATTCACGAAATCATTCGATAATACGATCGATTGCGCGCGCCATCGGCTAATAAGTAGGGATAGCGTGGGACCAATGCACTTTATATATCGATTCCGGTGTCGGTACCACAGTACTTCTTATTCGAGGCTCTACGAGAAAGGACTCTCTTGGTCTCTCCTCGATCCACCCGATCATTGGTGACAGAATAATGAATTGGCATCGTTTTGAAGGAACGCAACTAGCCAGGATTCTCCTTCAATGCAACATTTATTTTAACGATTTTCCACTTTATTTAACGATAAAGACCTCGGTGTGCATGGTTGCACCAACTACTGAAATTTGAATGGGCAATTTTTTGAGTTTCAATTTTTCAAAAAGAATAGAGCCAGAGTGAAATTCGTAACGACCTTGCACTTTATCTAACAATAAAGACCTAGTTGTTCAAACAAAGTTTTGGTATCTGAATCTCTAAAAGAAAGAAGGGAAGGAGATTCCAAAGTATAATAAAATCAATAATTTTTGGATTAAATTCAAGTTATAAAAGTACACAATCATCTCTCTCTTGAGTGAATCTACAATCTGTCACTTTTATCGTTAAATAACGATTTTAATTTTAGTGGGAATTTTTACTGTGAAAATTAATCTCACTCAATTGCTGTTTATTTAATCATCAATTTTAGTTATAAAATGGTTAGGGCTAGTTATTATATCCTAGCAGTATTAGAATCAACTTATATCGTTGGTTGCAATTTACTGGACAGGAAAAAGTAAACGAAATTTGAACGAATCTCTCAACGAAAGTAAATATCACTGCAGTTATAATTGAATTGTAAATATTAGTGAACACAAAATCGGTCCCCGGTTAGAGAACTTGATAATGTTACAACCTCACTAAGTGAAAAGTGGAACAAAAGTTTTAAGAGTTTAGAAAAAACCGCAACTTTCTAGCACTTATCCAAGACAATATATTTATAAACAATATAGAATTGTTTAAACGACTATGTTTGTTTAATTGCATTATTTATTACTTTGCTAAGTGAAAAGTAGGAACAAAGTTGAAAATTTTAGAAGAGACCGCAACTATCCAGCATCAATGAAGAAGAAGATTAGGGGCGATGCACAAAATACGTAATACATTTTTCAGGAACGTATACCCCCCCCCCCCCGCGTGTTACTTTTTCCATTGTTCTTAGCATGGAGAATGATATTTCGACAGACTCTCCCCACCCCTGAACGTATCACGAATTTTGTGAATGACCCCTTATAAACAATGATAATTTGTTTAAATAATTATTTTTGCTACATTGAATCAATTATTATTAGCTCACTCCAAGTGAAAATTAGAGAAATAGTTACAAATTTCAGAAAAAACCGCAACTTTCTAACATTGTTCAATAATAATGATAATTAATTGTTTGAACAATTACTTTGTTACCTTTAATTAATTATTGAACTTATTTGATTAAAAATTGGATACAAACTGAAACATTTTTCAAAAAACTGTAATTTTCTAGCATTATTCTGAGAGAATATTATTAAGAATAATAATACATTTTTTAAACAATTATTTTTGTTAACATTAATTCACTCTAATTGAAAATAGGACAAAAAGTGCAAATTTTTTGAAAAATCCGTGACCTTCTAACTCTATTCTAAGAGAAAATTGCTGAAAACAATAATAAATTGTTTAAACAATTTGTTATTGTTCATTCATATATAAACATTATGTATGTAAACCACACTTGTTATTAGTACGTACCTTTAAGTAACTGTTCCACTTTGTATTTTTTTTAACAAAAAAACAAACCTCCCAGGGAGATTAGTTATCAAAATATACAAAATGAAAATGTAAATTTCGTTTATCAAGGAATTATTTTGAAATAAAACGAAACCATAGAAATATGAAAGTATTGTTGACTGTGTACTGCTGTACTTCATAACACAGTGGGGAAGGAATTCTATCCCTTCCCCACTGTGTTTCAATTATTCTAGTCAAATATTTATCATTTTAGATGAAAATTCATCTCTTAGGTTGGAAATAAAGTAGCTATTATTCCAGTTAAATATTCCATCATTTTAGTTAAAAATTCATCGCTTTGTTTGAACATTCATTTGTTGACTAAAAATGTAATTATTTAATTTTTGGTTGAAAATGATCTTTCTTAGTTGAAAATTGATCTTTTTGGTCAAAAATTCAATTATTCTAGTCAAAGATTCATAATTTTTTTTGAAAATTCATCTCTGTTTGAAAATATAACTACTTTGTTGAAAATCGAATTTTCTAAATTAGAAATTTAACTATTGCAGCAGAAAATTTCACTATTTTGCTGAAAATCCTGGTTTTTTTTCGTCAAGAATTAGATTTTTAATCGAAAAATTTAACTATTCTATTTTTGGTTGAAAATTTGTCTTTTTTTGATGTAGATTCAATTATTTGTTGAAAATTTACGTAATTTGTGGAAAATTCGTCTTTTTTGTAGAAAATTAATCTTTATGGATGAAAATTCATCTTTTTTGTAAAAAATTCAACTATTCCAGTTTGAAATTCATCAGTTTGGTTGAAAATTAATTTCTTTAATTGAAAAAAATGTTCCGTTTTGGATTGAAAGTAGATCTTTCTTAGCTCAAAATTCAACAATTTGGATGATAATTCAACTCTTTTGTTGAAAATCCACGTATTTAGTTAAAAATTCGATTTTTTTGTTGTTGAAAATGATCTTTTTCTTTGAAAGTTAATCTTCTTGTTTAAAAATTCTTCTCTTCTGTTAAATATTAAAGTGTTTCAGTTACATATTTATCATTTTAGTTGAAAATTTATCTCTTAGGTTGGAAATAAAGTAACTATTATTCCATAATTTTAGTTAAAAATTCATCTCTTTTGTTGAACATTCATTTGTTGACTAAACATGTAATTATTCAATTTTTGGTTAAAAATTATCTTTTTTAGTTGAAAATTCGTTTTTTTTTTAGAAATTAATCTTCTTGATTGAAAATTGATCTTTTTGGTCAAAAATTCAATTATTCTAGTCAAATATTTATCATTTTAGATGAAAATTCATCTCTTAGGTTGGAAATAAAGTAGCTATTATTGCAGTTAAATATTCCATAATTTTAGTTAAAAATTCATCTCTTTGGTTGAATATTCATTTGTTGATTAAAAATGTAATTTTTCAATTTTTGGTTGAAAATGATCTTTTTTAGTTGAAAATTCGTCTTTTTTGGTAGAAATTAATCTTCTTGGTTGAAAATTCAATTATTCTAATTGAAGACTTATCATTTTAGTTTAAAGATCATCTTTTTAGTTTACAATTCAACTATTCCAATTGAAGATTCATCGTTTTTAGTTGAAAATTCGTCACTTTGTTTGAAAATGTAACTTTAAAAAATTTGTTTAAAAATTATTTTGCTTTAAACTGAAAATATAACTACCTATTTCAATGGAATATTTCATTATTTTAGTTGAGCATTAATTTTCTTAATTGAAAATTTAAGTATTAAATTTTTGGTTGACAGTTTACTTTTTTAGATGAAAAGCAATGCATTTAGTAGAAAATTCGACTTTTTGGTAGAAATTAATCTTCTTGGTTGAAAATTAATCTTCTTGGTTGAAAATTAATCATTTTGGTTGATAATTCAATTATTCTAGTTGAAGATTCATCATTTTAGTTTAAAGATCATCTTTTTACTTTACAATTCAACTATTCCAATTAAAGATTCATCGTTTTTAGTTGAAAATTCATCACTTTGTTTGAAAATGTAATTTTAAACAAAAATTTTTTTATTATTCTGTTTTAAACTGAAAATGTAACTGCCTATTTCAATTGAATATTTCATTATTTTAGTTAAGCCTTAATTTTCTTGATTGAAAATTTAAGTATTAAATTTTTGGTTGACATTTTACTTTTTTAGATTAAAGTTAATGTATTTAGTAGAAAATTCGACTTTTTTGGTAGAAATTAATCTTCTTGGTTCGAAATTAATCTTTTTGGTAGAAAATTCAATTATTCTAGTTGAAGATTCATCGTTTTAGTCTTTGTAGTTTACAACTCAACTATTCCAATTGAAGATTCATCATTTTTAGTTGAAAATTCATCACCTTGTGTGAAAATGTAACTTTAAAAAAAAATTTAATTATTTTTTTCAAACTGAAAATGTAACTAACTATTTCAATGGAATATTTCATCATTTTAGTTCAGCATTAATTTTCTTAATTGAAAATTTAAGTAATTTATTTTTGGTTGACAATTTACTTTTTCAAATGAAAATTAATCTATTTAGTAGAAAATTCATCTTTATTGATAGAAATTAATCTTCTTGGTTGAAAGTTCAGCTTCTTGGTTGTAAATTCAACTATTCCAGTTAAAGATTCATCATTTTAGTTGAGTATTTATCTTCTTTGTTTAAAATTCAGCTATTTGGTTGCAAATTTGTATATTTTAGTTAAAAATTCATATGTTTTGTTGAAAAAGAGTATTTTTTGGCAGAGAATTAATCTTCTTGTTTATAAATTAATCTTTTTATTTGTAAATTAATCTTTTTGGATTGAAAATTTATCTCTGTGGTTGAATGTATAACTACTCAGTTGAAGGTTAAAGTTCTTTATTAAAAATGTATATGTTTGGTTTAAAATTAATCTATTCATCTATTGAAATTTTTGTTATGGTGGAAAATTAAATTTTTGAACTGAAAATTTAGCTATTTCATTTTTTGTTGGAAACTGATCTTTTTTAGTTCGAAATTCGGCTATTTTTGATTGAAGGTTGGTCTTTTCTTGTTCAAAATTCAACTATTTGGTTAAAAATGTATCTTTCTTTGTTGAAATTTCAACTATTTCCTTGAAAATTCATGCATTCTGTTGAAAAATCTTCTTATCTGGTAGAAAAATAATCTTGTTTTAAAATTCATCTTTTTGGTTAAAAATTGATTTATTTTGTTGAAAATGCAGTATTGTTACTTGAAAAGTTAGAAATTTAAAGTGGTTTAAATTGAATTTAATATATGAAATAATATATATGATAATAATATCTGAAAAGTTAAATTTTCAACAAAAAAGATCATTTTCAACGAATGTGAATTTTCAACCAAATAGTTGAATTAAAGAAAAAATTAATTTTTAAGCAAAAAGACGAATTTTTTAGAATACAGTTGGATTTTCAACGAAAACGTTAATTTTTAACCAAGAAAGATGATTGTTCAATTGTTCAAAAAAATAGTTGAATTTTCAAGCCAAAAATAATAATTTCTTAGAAGACAGTTGAATTATCAGTCTAGAAGTAAGAGAGATTCGTAGGGTTTCAAAGTTTTAAGAGATTTTTAAATATTTTTTGCAACTAATTTTTATGGAATTGACCCTAAATTCTTATTAATTTATCCTGAATTCTTTGGATTTCTCTCGAATTTTTCTAATTCACTTGAATTCTTCTACATTTACTCAATTCTACTCAATTTAATGGATTTTTGCTTTTTTGTTTAATTCCTCTTGAAGCCTTTTAAATTCACCTTCATTGAACTTTTTCGTATTTTTGAATTGCCACTTGAATTTTTTTATAATTTACCTCGAATTTTTATGCATTTCATCAAATTCTCCTCAGTACATTAGTAACATTATCAATCCACTTTAGTCACTTTTTGGGTTAGAAATTAGTCCCATCTGGTCAGTTTTTTCAAGTAAATTAGGCTGTGACAGCCTTAAAATTAAAAATGTTTAAATATAATTTAAAATTATTTTATTTCATTTATGACAGATTCTATATTAAAAATGTTACAAGTTTAGAATTTTCTTCTTCAAATGTTAATGGTCAGAGAAAATGAAAAATTAGTCAGGGAATTTTGAAAATGAAGTTTTGCGGCCACCCTGAAAGGTTATTCTTACGGAAAGTCTCAGTTTGTGCGTTAAGCTTAATTTAAAATAAAATCTTATGAAAAAATATTATATTTTATATATATTATTAAATTGTTCATTTTTTTAATTTAAATTTTTAAATTATCTGATTTAGAATTAAAAATTTGAAATTGGTCCTTTAGACGTTTACAGTTTAATATTATCCAATTTTGAAACTTATTAAATTATGAGGATGTTCTATTTTGGAAATTTAAAATTGAAATTGTCCAATATTGAAAGATGGAAACGTTGCAAATTTGAAATATTATCCAATTTTAGAAATTTGAAGTTTAAATTGTTAATTTTTTGAAGTGCAGAATTTGTAATTGTCCCATTTTGAAATTTTGATCTTGGAAATTATCAAATTTTGGAAATTTTGAATGGTTCAATTTTTATTAACATTTGTTTCAAAAATTGTTCGATGTTGAATGCTTTAAATTGGAAAAGTTCTTTCAAACTGTCTAGTTTTAAAACGTTTAAAATTATAGTTGTTGTATTTTAATGCTTTGTTTTTGAAATTATGTACACAATTTTTTATTTAAAAAAAAAGTGAAATTCATCCATTTTAGATTGCTTTGACTCCGAATTGTCAAATTTTGAACAATAGAAGAAGGAATATCAACATTTTAATTACAACGAAAGTTTCACAAGGTCTCATAATTGAAAGAAGACAATTAGAAGAGACATTATTTTCAACTGACTCCATTAAAAATAACCTCACTTATTTTTAATTGCCTCACTTCAATTAAAATTGCAATCAGTTACGTTCTGTTTAGTCCTTCAATAATATACATTTACAGTCAAGATCAAATACACCGTCTGAATTTTAATATACTAAAAAAATGCCTCAAAATAATACCATTTTATTAATAATTACACGAAATTTGTTTATTTTGTTCTGTTCATATTTTGATCACTATTCTTTGTAGGTATTTATAATTAATTAAAAGTAGTTGTAAGTACATCGCGTGTATGCGGATGTACGTGATGTCGGCATTTTTAAGGAGAGGAAAAGTTCCTTCAACCTTAGCAACATATTTTCGAACAAGGATCTTCGTGACTTTTATAATCAATGATAGGAAAGTAATTTTGAATTCTATCCACTTCACAAAAACAATTCTTACGCTACAAGAATTTTTTCATAACTTGTAAACATTAATCGCCACGAGGACAAGGCTCGAAAACTAAAAGATTTGGCCTATATCTAGGTTTTCAGGTTTAAATTGTTATTCAAGTCTCCAAATTTACAAGCAGTTGTTTAAAGAGAATTGTAAACCCAGATTATAAAAAAAAATTAAGAAAACAAGCCTGAATGCTTTTAAATTCATCATTAATTTTTAGTTTCCGAATTAATTGATATAAAAAAATGTCATAACGATAGGAATAAAGAAAGGTATAAAGATTTAAAAAAAATTAAATTAAATTAAAAATTGCAATATAAAATTCAATAGCAATGATTCTTCATTTGTAAAAGTAGCTTTATATTACTGCACTTAATTCTTTTGTTAAAAATTCGCTTTTTATTTTGGTTTGAAATTAATTTTCCTGACTGAAAATGTAACTATTCTATTTTTGGTTGAGAATTGATCGTCTTTAGTTGAAAATTCAAGTATCTTGTTGAAAATTCATGTATTTTGTCGAAAATTGTTTGTTTTTTTTATAGAAAATTAATCTTGGTTGTAAATTCATGTTGTTTCTCGAAAATTCAACACTAACTTTGCAATTTTTTCTCTATCGTGACTGAAAAATATTTCTTAGGTGAAAATTCAACTTATGTTGAAAAGTCGTCTTTTTTTGGTTAAATTCAACTGTTTTTGATTGAAAATTAAAATATTTTTTGGTTGAAATATCAACTACTACATTTTACGTTCAAAATTCATCTACTTTGAAATGAAAATTTAATTTCTTGTTTGAAGTTGAACTCTGTTGTTAAAAATTAATTGTTTGGTTGGAGATTCATCATATTAGTTGAACATTTATCTCTTTTGGTTACAAAATGAACTACCTTCTTGAAAATTCGTTTTTTTTTGTTGACTGAAAATTAATTTTTTTACTGAAAAATTAACTATTCCAGTTGAAATTTTAACTGGTTTGGGTTGAAAATTAATTTTTTTAAACTGAAAATGTAAGTATTCCAGTTGAATATTCTATAATTTTAGTTGAAAATTTATCTCTTTGGCTAAACATTAATTTTTGTAACTGATAATTTAGCTATTTTTGTTTTGTTTTTTTGGTAGACCTTATTCTTCTTGGTTAATAATTAAACTTTTTGGTTTTGAAAATTCAACGGTTACAGTTAAAGATTCATAATTTTAGTTGGAAATTCATGAGTTGATCTTTTTTAGTTAAAAATTCAACTATTTCTTCAACAAATCATGACTTTTGCTGAAAAATCGTCGTTTATGCTAAAAAATTAATATTTTTGTTCGAAAATTAATCTTCTTGTTTGAAAATTCGTCTTTTTAGTTGAAAATTCAAGTATTCTAGTTAAAGATTAATCATCATAGTTGAAAAAAATCTTTTTTCTTTAAAATTCAACTATTCCAGTTGAAGATTCATCATTTTAGTTGAAATATCACCAGTTTGGTTGACATTTTTTTAAACTGAGAATGTAACTATTCCAATTGAATAATCCATCATTTTAGTTAAAAATTCATCTCTTTGGTTGAGCATTATTTTTTTACTGATAATTTAATTATTAAATTTTTGTTTGAGAATTGCTCGTCTGTAGTTAAAAATTCATGTTTGTATTTTTATAAAAATTCGTCTTTTTGGTAGAAACTAATTTTTGTTGTTGAAAATTCAACTATTTCAGTCAAAGATTCATCATTTTAAATATTCATCTTTTTGGTTTAGAATTCATCAGTTTGGTTGAAAAATTAATTTTTTTAGCTGAAAATTGAACTATTCCATTCTTAATTAAAAATTGATCTTTTTTGGTTCAAAATTCAACTACTTGGATGAAAATTGGTCTTTTTTAGTTAAAACTTCAACTATTACGTTAAAAATTCATGTATTTTGTTGAAAAATTAGAATTTTTGTTTGAAAATTCAAGTATCCCAGTTAAGTATTTAAAATTTGAGACTTCAACTTGGTTGAAAGTTAAACTCTTTTGTTAAAAATTCATATTTTGGGTTTAAAGTTCATCTGTTCCAGTTAAAGATAATCATTTTACTTAAAAATTCATAACTTTGGTTAAAAATTATGTTGTTGAAAATTATTTATTTTAACTAAAAATTTATCTATTCAATTTTTTGTTGAAACCTAATCTTTTTTAATTCAAAATTCAACTATTTTGTTGAAAATTGATCTTTTATAGTTGAAAAATTAACTTCTTTTTGAGAATTCATGTATTTTGTTGAAAAATCGTCTTTTTTGTTAGAAAATTAATCTTTTTGGTTAAAAATTGAACTATTCCAATTGAAGATTTATCATTGTAGTTGAGCATACATCAGTTGGGTTAAACATTAATTTTTTAAATTAAAAATTTTAATATTCCATTTTTTGTTAACAATTTTTAGATAAAAATTCAACTATTTGGTTCAAAGTTTGTCTTTTTTAGCTGAAAGTTCAACTATTTCGTTGAAAATTAATGTATTTTGTTAAAAAATCGTCTTTTTGCTAGAAATTTTTTTTTTGTTTGAAAATTAATCTTCTTGTTTGAAAATTCACCTTTTAGGTTGAAATGTTAAGCATTTTAGTTAAATATTTATAATTTTAGTTGTAAATTGATCCTTCTGGTTAAAAATAAAACTACTTGGTTGAAAATTCAGTTATTTGGTCGAGAATTCATATAGTTTGTTGAAAAATCGTATTTTTGGTAGAATATTAATCATTTTGGTTAAAAATTCAACTATTTAGTTGAAAATTAATTCATCTTGTTGAAAATGCAATATTTTTCCTTGAAAAGTTAGGAATTTGAATCGGCTTAGATTGAATTTAATATTATACCTACGTTTGTGTTACCTTAATATGCACTGAATTTCAAGTACTGTAAGAAGATTAAATAGAAATTTGTTTAAATTATTATTCAAATTCATGCTACATTACTTATAATAAACTCGCGAAACTTTACACGTATTCCGAGTCGATTGTTTTAAAAAATTAGAAATATTTGAACGGCTCCGTACTATGAAAAATAATACCTGGAAAAATCTTGAGATACCTGAAAAAAACCTGGAATTGTGAGGGAAATGTTTGTTTTCAGGATTTGAGTAAACATCCTGATTTCTTTAATGAGTTCCAAGAAACATTAATGAGACACAATCATATGATAGAACTGCTTCTCAATTTTTTTAAGGACATTTGGGTCGATTCGAATTTAATGAGATAGGTTCGTTTTTTCTTTTGGGTTCTCCAGGAACTGGATTTCTGCTTTTAGCTAGAGAGGTTCTTGAAAAAATTTAGTTTCTTTTATTTTTTAAAGATATTATTCAGGATTCATTTTTTTTTTCGTTAATATTTCATTTGTAAAGTTAGGTTTTTTTTTAGTAACTAGTTATTAGGAGTAATAATCCTTCTAGGCTAAATAGTAGAAAAAAAGTCTTGAATGTAGTCTGACGTCCTTCTGAGTAACAGCAAGACGTTAATTATTTCTTTATAATCGAGAGGTAGAAGCGAAAGAAAATTATCTTATGTAAGTGATGTAAGTATCATCTGCAGTGCAGTTCGCGTATGGCGAGTGGGCGCGTTTGTGTCTTAGCAATGTTTAACATCAACTTAGCACCGACATTCATTTTATGATTGTCGATAAACTCACTGATTTTATTGCCAGTTTTCGTCACCAAACTCCCATTTAATCAATATTTTCTTTCGAAGCGCATAAATATTCATCAGATTCTACTTTTCTACCAAAAATGTGTATTTTCAACAAAATACATGAATTTTAATCTAAAAAAGATCAATTTTCAACGCAAAATGGAATAAGTATATTTACAGCTAAAAAATTAATTTTTAACCATAAAAAATTAAATTTCAACCAAATAGTTAAATTTTCGACAAAAAAAAATGAATTTTTAAACTGAAAAGTCGAATTTTCAATCAAATACATGAATTTTTAAATACAGTATAAATTTTTACTTAAAAAATTAATTTTCTACCAATTAAAAACGAATTTTAAACATAATAGTTAAATATTTAACAACAACAAAAGTTTTGTGTTAAAATGATGAATCGTAAACCAAAAAAATTAAGTTTGAACAATATTCCATAATTTTAGTTTAAATTTCATTTTTTTAAACTGATAATTCTACTATTAAATTTTTTGTTCAAAATTTATCTGTTTCAATTGAGAATTCATCTATCTGGTTGAAAATCAATCTTTGTTAGAAATTAATCTTCTTGGTTGAAAATTCATCTTTTTGGCTTGAAATTTAATCATTCCAGTTGAAGATTTATCATTTTAGTTAAAAATTCATCAGTTTGGTTGGAAATTAATTTTTTAAACTGAAAATTGAACCTTTTCCTTTTTGACTGATCTAATTTAGTTCAAAGTTCAGCTGTTTGGTTGAAAATTTGTCTTTTCGTAGAAAATTAATCTTCTTGTTTGAAAATTCATCTTTTTGGTTTGAAATTCATCTATTCCAGTTGAAAATTCATCACTTTGTTTGAATTTTTTTTTGTGTATGGAAAATTAATTTTTTTTTTACTGAAAATTTAAGTGTTCCGTTTTTGGTTTAAAATTGGTATTTTTTTAGTTAAAAATTCAACTATTTCGTTGAAAATTAATCTTTTTTGCCATCAAAATAATATTTTGTTTCAAAATTATTCTTGCTTAAAAATTGATCTTTTTGGTTTGAAATTCATCTATTCCAGTTGAAAATTCATCACTTTGTTTGAAATTTTTTTTTTGTGTTTGGAAAATTAATTTTTTTTTACTGAAAATTCAATTGTTCCGTTTTTGGCTTAAAATCGGTATTTTTTTAGTTAAAAATTCAACTAGTTCGTTGAAAATTAATCATTTTTGCCATAAAAATAATATTTTGTTTCAAAATTATTCTTGTTTAAAAATTTATCTTTTTGGTTGAAAATTCAAGTATTCTAGTTAAAGATTCATAATTTTAGTTAAAAATTCATCAGTTTGGTTGACATTTTTTTAAAACTGAAAATGCAAGTATTTCAGTTGGATATTATCTTTTTTACCCGAGAATTCATCTTTTTGGTTTAAAATTAAACTTTTCCAATTCAAGATTCATCATTTTAGTTGAAAATTCATCAGTTTGGTTGAAAAATAATTTTTTTAACTGAAAATTGAACTATTCCCTTTTTGATTCAAAATTGATGTTTTTTAGATAAAAATTCAACCATTTGTTTGAAATTTTGTCTTCTTGGTTGAAAACTGGTCTTTTCGTGTTCAAAATTCAACTATTTGGTTGAAAATTTATCTTTTTTAGTTGAAAGTCGTCTTTTTTGGTTGAAAACTGATTTTTTTAGTTCACAATTTAACTATTTGGTTCAAAATTGGTATTTTTTAGTTAAAAATTCAAGTATTTCGTTGAAAATTCATCTTTTTTGCTATAAACGTAATCTTTTTTTTTTTAAATTAATCTTGTTTGAAAATTCATGTTTTTGGTTGAAGATTCAAGTATTCTAGTTAAAGATTCATAATTTTAATTGAAAATTCATCAGTTTGGTTGACATTTTTTTGTAAACTGAAAATGTAAGTATTGCAGTTGGATATTATCTTTTTTAACAGAGAGTTCATGTATCTGTTTAAAAATTCATTGTTTTGATTTAAAATTAAACTATTCCAATTCAAGATTCATCATTTTAGTTGAAAATTCATCAGTTTGGTTGAAAAATAGTTTTTTAAACTGAAAATTGAACTGTTCCCTTTTTGATTCAAAATTGATGTCTTTTAGTTCAAAATTCAACCATTTGTTTAAAAAATTTTGTTTTTGGTTAAAAATAAAACTACTTGTTTTAAAGTTAAACTCTTTCGTTAAAAATTCATCTTTCATCAGTTTGGTTGACATTTCTTTGTAAACTGAAAATGTAAATATTCCAATTGGATATTATATTTTTTAACTAAGAATTCATTATCTGTTTGAAAATTCATCTTTTTGGTTAAAAACTAGACTATTCCAATTCAAGATTCATCATTTTAGTTGAAAATTCATCAGTTTGGTTGAAAAATAATTTTTTAAACTGAAAGTTGAACTATTCCCTTTTTGATTAAAAATGGATCCTTTTCACTTCAAAATTCAATCATTTGGTTAAAAATTGATCTTTTCTAGTTGAAAATTCAACTATTTCGTTGAAAATTTGTCTTGCTTAGGTGAAAATTCAACTATTTCGTTGAAAAGTCATGCATTTTGTTAAGAATCCTCTTGTATTATAATTCATATTAGAATTTATTTTATTTTTCTTTAGAATTCATCTTTTTGGTTAGAAATTTAAGTATTCCAATTAAATATTCATCAATTTAGTTAAAAATTTATCTTTTTGGTTAAGTATTGAACAGTTTGGTTAAAAATTGATCTACATATCTTGTACATGCAATATTTTCAGTTGAAAAGTTATGAATTAAAAGCGGTCCAAATTGAATTTAATATAGTACTCACATTAATTCTAACTGAATATGCTGAGAGTTTTAAGTATAAGTCGATAAAATAAAAATTTGTTTGAATCATTCAAATTCATGGACTTTACAGACAAATTCAAGAAATTATTAAATTATGTTTTTAGTATTATTTAATTAATCAATGCTGCTAATATATTTAAGAATATCTTGTAATATAATTTGTCAAAGCTTTCTAAATTAACAATATTAACTGAATCCCTAGAAACTGAAAAAAATTATTTATAATAAACTCGCGTTTGAGATATCTAAAAAACCCTGGAATTGCCAGGGATTTTTTTCTCTCCAGGATTTGAGTAGACACCCGGCAGTAGCAACTTTACTATTTTGGGTTTTATTATCTTTTTCGGCCCTTTTTTTTAATTTTTAATAAAAATTAGAACACTATTCTGGTAATTCGATTTGTTGACATTCCAACTTTTCATAGAGCAATGTAGCGATTATAATCTAGTCACAAAGGCAAGTCGTGGCCTCTTGCCCTTCCTATAAGCCGCCAATAGCCGCCTATCGTATCTGATGTAAGGGAAAATCTCCCACCTATGCCCCCCTTCTTCCGAAGACTTCGCGTTCCGGTTCAAACTCGCGACTCGCGAACAGTTCAACACTAGACTACGGTAGTTCTTCCACCGCGTAACTATCACTCGGATATCCTCCTGCCAATTTTATTTTTATTTTTATTTCATTTTTTTAAATCAATTTTCATTTGAATAATTTTTAACAATTTTGACCATTGACATTATTTCGCCGTTTTCTATTGTGAAAAGATTGATAAATATCCCTTTTTGGGGGTTTTTCGACCTTTTAATTCCCGTGTATAAATAAACAAATCTCACGTGTTTTTACTGTCCGATTTTTGTTCAATAATTACTTTTTTGTGAAAATCTGAAGAGTGGAGAAAATTGTGCTAGTGTTTTCTAAAAGTGAAGTGCTCTCTATTTGAAAACTTGGAATTATAAAATGGTTTGTTTGCTGGAGAGGAATTTTATAATAATTTTATAATATATTTAAGCTGATGTGTATAAATGTTTTAATTCGCTTCAAATTTGATAGAAATAAGGGTCGAAATTTCAAAAAAGAAAAAAAACTGTTTTCAAAGTGTAGAGTCTTTTTGAGTTTTTATGAATATATTTAAAACAAGAAATTCTGTAAGAATATCTGTACAACACTTAAATGGAATATAAAAGTGTCATTCATAATTTTGTTTTTTGTAGAAAAATCCATTGAATAATATTTCTAAAGATCTCATGGAACGCCCACACGGATTTCAATGATCTTCTACAAATAATAGATAACTATTTGAATGTAAAGACTTCAACGATTCTTTTGTTTGCTGTAGATAAAATTACACAATTTCAAGTTCCTTGTGGAACGGTAGATAAAAAATGTCTGCTAACTCTTTCTAAACTACTTTTTTTTAAAGTAAATATTGAAAGTTGAAAGAAATAATTATTAATTAATTTAATGTAGCTGATTATTTATTTTAATGTTTCTGTTTAAAATTAATCAATTTGCTAAAACTTAATTTTGACATTTTTATTTTTAAATGAGTTTTTAATTGAAGATTGTTGAACTTTAAATGATTTTTACTTTAAATTATCCCCAAGTTGAAAACGTCATTCAAAACGGCGTATTCTTAAATACAGCTTTTGAATTCAAAATTTTTAATTGTTCAATTTTTAATCCTTTTATTGAAAAATTTCCCAACCGTGAATTTTTGAAAATTTTCAATATTTCACTTTTAAGACCTTTTTAATTCCCCGATTTATTAACATTTTCATAAATATCTTTATTTTGAAGCTTAAAATTGGAAATTCTAATATTTTGATCGCTAAACATTTTTAACTGACGAATTTTAAAACCTTTAAATAGGACATTAGAAAATTTAAAAATTGTAAATTTGAACCGGATCAGTCCCCAGTGGGCACGAAGTTTGAGAACGTAATTGGAACGTCCTAAAAACGTTTCTTGGACGTGCAAGACAATAGACGTTATTTGAACGTTTCAAAAACTGTCCTAAGTCAGACTAAATATTGTTCTGAAAACGTTTCATGTTCCAAATACGTCCTTGAAACGTCTCTGGAACATTGTACGTTCAAGGAACGTTATTTGGCCCGATTTAGGACGTTTTTAGAACGTTCTAATAACGTTCTGTGGATTTTAATTAGCTTTACACTAATTTATTTTGCAGTTTATGAAAGTAGAAGAAATTTTTGGGGTCCTTTTGTTTGAAATTAAACATTTTCCCATTTTGAATGTCTAAACCGCAAAATATTGACAAATTTGAAATTGTTTCATTTTAGAAATTTTATGTTTGAATTGTCCCATTTCGGATCCTTAAAGCTCAAACTTGTCCAACATTGGACAATAAAAATGTTGAATTGTCCCATTTATAAAAGTTTAACATTTGAAATTGTCCACTTTGCAAGTTAAGATTGTCTAATATTTCGAAAGCTAAAATGAATTAGTTAATTTTTGAAATTGTCCCGTTTGGAATTAAAAAATTTTCAATTATCAAATTTTGTAACTTTCAACTTAAAAAATTTTCAATTTTGAGCTCTAGAAATTTGTAGTTGTCCAGTTTTGAACGTCATAAAAATTTGATATTGTCCAATTTTTGAAGTTTGAATTTATAAATTGTCCCATTTTTTTAAGTTTAAAATTTTTTAATTGTCTAAATTTATATGTTACAGATGCGAAATTGTTCCACTAACAATTTAAAATCTGAAACAGTCTCATTTTGAAAGTTTAAAGATTAAAATTGTCAAATTTTGACCCCGAAACATTACAAATTGTCTCATTTTGAACTTTAAAATTTTCAAACTTTAAATGCTAAAAATGTGAAATGGTCCCATAATTGTCCAATTTTTAACATACAAATTTTCAATTGTCTAATTTAGACGTTTAACATTTGAAATTGTCCCATTTTTTATGTTGAAATTGTCCAATATTAGACAATAAAGATGTTCAATTGTCCCATTTATAAAAGCTTAAAATTAATTTAAAATAGTGCGCTTTGGAAGTTAATATTTTCCAATATTTTGAGATTTGAAAATACGAAATATTGTCAATTTTCAGAGTTTAATTTTTGAAATTGCCTTTTAAAATTTGAAATTATCCCATTTTGTGTTTACTTTAAAATTTTGCGATTTTGAACGCTAGATATTTTTAATTGTCCACTTTTGAACGTCATAAAAATTGGTAATTGTCCAATTTGGAAGTCTGAAGTTTTAAATTATCTAAATTTGAGCGGTAAACATTTGAAATTGATCCACTAGTAATTTAAAATTGAAAGCTGTCTCATTCTGAAAGTTTAAAGTCTAATATAGTCTAATTTTGACTCCGTATCATCAGAAACTGTCTCATTTGGAAGTTTTAAATTATCCAACTTTGAATGCTAAAAATGTTAAATTGTCCAATTTTTAACATTATAAAAATTTGTATTTGTTCAATTTAGACATTTCCAGCTTGAAAATTTTAAATTGTGCAATTTTGGAAGTTTAAATTTTGACATTTTCTTATTTTGGTAACTTTTAATTAAAATTGTCAAATTTTGCCCGCTGACAATTCTAAAGTATCCACTTTTAGAAATCAAATTCCTATTTAAATAATAGGTGACAATTCCTATTACTGACACATCTACCAATTGTTTATTTTCCGTACTAAATTTAAAGTTCTTACAATTTATATATAACAAATATAGTAATTATTTTTAAAACTCTGGTCACGTAATTAAGATCTTTAAAACCACATTCAGTGTTGCGAAAGTAGAGGAATGGCTGTTGTGAGAATATTTAATGTTTAATTAAGCAGGGTTGATTGACTTGACTTCCCCTTCCTTTTGCTCTAAATCCGAGATCCGAGCTTGTTATGTGGGATGCTTGCTAGTATCTATTACGCATTATAGTGTACATACCAGTCCATTGACGTGTAAAAGTAATGGCCTTTAACTCGAAAGAAGGTGTAAATATCTAAATTAAATTCTTAACTCTTAATTTTTAATTCTTTAATTAAAAAAAAAAAAAAATCTTAAACTCTTTCCAGTAAAAAGCAAACAAAATTGAATTTATAAATGTACAGATTTCCTTATCACTAATGGCGCATTAGCCAACCAAATATTGTTCCGCTCGCTAATCAGGTAATGAGAACTTGGCCTCCACAGAACCGACTGTTATAACATACGCATAAAAATTATTTATCAGATTATTTTCATTTTTCTGAGAAGCAATGATTTTATGAGCAATTTTCCGCGTGGGAAAAGCCATGAAACTGAAGTATTAAACCTTTCTTCGAACGATGGAAAAGAATGTTGTTATATTAGGTAAATTCTAGATTCTAGAAGCAATTTTCAAAATTCTCAGTCACGAGCAAATAGAGCAACAATTTACCTTTGTCCTTTGAGGATAGAGAAAGTTGCCGACAACGTAGAATTATTTTCAATTTTTTATTAGTGGTATTCTATGTTTACGAAAAGGTTTTCATTTAAATGATATTTTATTCAGTTATAAGAGTAAAATCGAACTTGAAGGCTTGAAAATGTTGAATTTAAACTTCAGTTTGAAAATGTTTACAGGGTGCCCCTGGTAATTTTCCCCACAAAATAAATGAATGAATAATTAATAAAATGTGTCTATGATTGTCCAGTAGTTTTTCATAGGTTAAGCTATTGGTCAGGAGCATTGTTTGATTTTATTTTAAGCTGAAAACAAATCTGATATTCATTTTCCTTTAATACCACAGGGACAGAGTTTTTTCTCTATATAGTTAAATATGTTTTATAAGTAAAAAATCAAACACAACAATGTTCCCGATGTTCTTAAGGAAAACCAATAACATCGTGTTTAGCACATAAAAATCTGTAAAGCAAATTACAGAAAAAGAGATATTTCAATTAGTTTTCATAATTTAAATTCGAAAACTTTTTTATGTTTGTAAGATTTCGTACAATTTCTGGAATGGATTTTACAATGTAGGTACATATTTGTTTACATATTGTCATAAAAGTTTTGTCAAAGCATTCGGGTATTCTGATTGATCCGTTAAAGCTAATAATGACAATATCAACCGTAGTAAATCCAAGGGATTAAAAAAAATTCTTCAATCTTTCATAACCTTTCAATTTCCTAAATCATAAAATTTCAAGATAAAAGAATTTAAAATTGTAATTCAGTTGAAATGTCCAAAATTTACGATTGATTTAAGAAATAGAAAATAAAAATTTTCTAATGAAACTGGTCATATATGCGAGCATTTCTATTAAAAATTCGGCTGCATGTATGATAGGGGATTTTATAAATTAAAAAAACCCACAGGATTGAGAGTTGGGGTAATTTGGGATTTGGTAAGGGATGTGAGCTAAAATTTTGATGGCTGATGATCTCCTTTGTGTGGGGGATTGGGGATTTTAGATATGTAAAAACTCTCGAAAACGGTATACATATAGTGAAAAACTTATCTAATATAATTAAGAAATAAATTGGAAGTTTAAATTGATTACGGAACAGACTCTAGTTGGTAGATACGTTGGTAAATGTATCAGTAACAGTAATTGTCATCTATTATTATTTACAATTTCCTCGTGAAAATGCAGATTGACTCTAAAGTCTAAGATCGACAAGGAAGCAGATCTAGAGATTGTAAAGATTTCAAGTAGATAATTCGAATCCTCTCGATATCTCCTGTCAGATAATAATCTATCGTACAGCTGGACAAGGAGTCTTTCGCATGCACTTGCACGCACGTCTCCGAGTAGCCAAAGGAGCAAAAGTTAATCCTAAGGCTAAACACACGAGTGTCAATTTTTTTATTCCCCTTTAAGATCGCATCAACGCTTTCACATCTTACATTCTCACGACAGTATCTCCTCCCATTTGCGGGCGGAATCACACGTTGATAAGAAGAACTCGCGGCAAAATTTCACGCTTCGTAGAGCAACACGTGCACGCAACTGGATGATATAGTAACCCAGAAATCGACATTTTTACCATTTTCTTGTTATGTACTAATTTACGCCACTTATGGCAATTCTAAGTCGATCTGTGCCGCTTAAAAATGGAAAACGATTTTCCACATTTTTAAGTGAGATATGTACTAGAATTTTTTTTAATATAATAAGGGGCCGTCCATAAACTTCTATACTAATTTTGAATTATCAACCAAAAAGATTAATTTTTAACCAAATAGTTACATTTTCAAACAAACACGTAAATTTTCCAACAGAGATTAATGTTCTACCCAAAAAGACGAATTTTCAAATTAATAGTTTAATTTTTAAACAAGTATAGTTGCATTTTAAACGAAAAATCTAATATGCAACCAAATAGTTGAATTTTCAACTAAAATGATAACTTTTCAACAGAAAAAGATTTTAATTTGAAATAAAAATAGTGGAATACAACAAAAAAGATGAATTTTCAACAAAATAGTCGAAGCCTCAACCAAAACAGATTATTTTCAATCAGTTGTATTTTTAATCAAAGAGGATAAATTTGTAACGAAGAAGATTAATTTTTTACTAAAAAAGATTAATTTTGAACAAAATCCATGAATTTTTAACAAAATAGTTGAATTTCCAAACCAAAAATGGAATAGTTACATTTTCGGTTAAAAAAAATTAATTATCCTAAAAATCGAATTTTCTACTAAATTATTACATTTTCAACCAAAGAGAATAATTTTCAACTAAAATGATGAATCTTCAAAACAAATAAATTAATTTTTAACATAAAAGTTCTCATTAAACCAAATAGTTGCATTTTCAATCAAAAGAATGATTTTTTAACCATGGCGATTAATTTTCTATCAAAAACGATCAATTTTCTGCCAAATAGTTAAATTTTCAAATAAATAGTTTTTATTTTAACCAAATAGTTGAATTTTAAACAAAAAAGTTCATTTTTAACCGTATAGATTAATATCCTTCCAAATTTTTGAATTTTCACGTCCAACAGACGAATTTGTTACGAAACAGTTTCATTTTTAAACCAAAAATACGAATTTTAAACAAAGAAGTAACTTTACAATGAAGTAGGTGGAATTTTCACTTAAAATGTTAAATTTTCAACTGAATAAAATTTTAATTTAAAATAAAAAACAGTGGAATACAAAAAAAAACGAATTGTTAAGAAAATAGTTGGAGCCTCAACCAAAACAGTTGTATGTTTAACCAATAAGTATCAATTTTTAACCAAGAAGATTAATTTCCAATTGGAAAAGATCAATTTTCAATTAAAAACATCAGTTTTCAACCAAAAATGGAATAGTTACATTTTCAGTTCAAAACATTAATTATCATAAAAAAAGAAACGAATTTTCTACTAAATTATTAAATTTGCAACCAAATGGATCCATTTTCAACTAAAATGATGAATTAAAAAAAAATGTTAACAAAGGATTTCTTATTCAACCAAATAGTTTAATTTTCAAAAGGATGTATTTTCAACGAAGAAGATTAAAATGTTGCCAAAAAGTACGAATGTTCAACCAAATAGTTAAATTTTGAACTATAAAAGAAGTTATTTTACAACCAATCGGATGAATTTTCAACAAAAACGTTGAATTTTCAGTATAAAAAAAAATAATTTTTAACAAAAAAAAAATTTTTCGAATAAGATTATAAATCTTCATTAAAAAAATAATTTTTAAGAAAGTAGTTCAACTTCCTACCAACGAGTTAAATTTTTATTCTAAAAAGATAAATTTTAAACAAAAAATGTAATAGTTGAAATTTCAAAAAAGAAAAAACAGATTTTAGTTTAAATTAAAAAAACACTTGGACTTAACTAACAAAGAGAAATTTTTAACAAAAGCCTTGAATCCTTATCTGAAACAGATCTTTTTTAACTAAACAATTCAATTTTTAACTAAAAAATTGATTTCATTAAAAAAAAAGACGAATTTTCAACAAAATACATGAATTTTCAACCAAATAGTAAAATTTTCTACCAAATTGTTTTATTTTCCAGCCAAAAATTCGAATTTTTTTCAAAGCAGTTTAATTTTACTAAGAAAAATTATTGAACAGTTCACGAAG